>JAWZYV010018021.1:0-31603 GCA_038373885.1 Cheiracanthium punctorium
AAATTACATTATCTATTTCTACAATTATTTGCAAAGTTATATACACGCACAGAATCTATGAACATAAACATATCTTAACAAAGCTAAACTAACTCTCTCCTTCCTTTGAGAGAAACTAATCAAAAAGTGTTCTCTAAAATAGAGATGGCCAATGATTCGATGAGTCTAATCAGTGATTCGAATCTTGGTACTGAGTGGCTCAGTCTTTACACTCACTCTCTACTGATTCGAATCTCAAGCCCTCAAAGGAAATACATTCCAAGTGCGAAGGGAAGGAAAACTTATTTTCCCTTTGCCGTTCCCAGAGATTTTCCCTTACACTTTCAACTCTTTTCGACTCTTTACGACTCTTTTCGATTCTTTTCGACTATTTACGACTCTGAGTCGATAGATGATTTGAAACAGTAAATGAGTGGGTGTGGGTGAGTTGGTCACTGAGTTGGTGCAGCAACGAATCTTTACTGATTCAGAGTTTCGCTCTGTTTCGGTGATTGTATACGATCGTTGAGATTCGTTAGTTTTTCGAATCTTCTATCGACTCAGAGTCGAAAGGAGCCGAAAAGAGTTGAAAGGATGTTTCATTTAATTGGAGTTTTTTTTTCGAATCTTCTATCGACTCAGAGTCGAAAGGAGTCGAAAAGAGTTGAAAGGATGTTTCATTTAATTGAAGTTTTTTTTTCGAAGATTTGGTGTTTCATTTCTTGTTTGGTGGTCGGATTTAAAGTTTTATCTGTCTGTGGGCGTGGTGTGGGTCGAACATCGTTTGCTTTTGGCGGGGGGCATAGGCGTTACTTCCTAAGGGCAAGAGGGGTCAATTCCCCCCCCCCCCCGAAAAAAATAAGAAAATTCAAGTATCAGAGCTATTTATAATAATGATACTTTATACAATCGAAAACATTTTGTCACCCCATCCAAATATTACATGCCAATTTACGCCAATGCTCGTGGAAGAGCGGGGGGGGGTGTCTCAAAGTTGTTTAAACCATTTTCCCTCGGGGGGACTCCCTCCTTCCAACTTGTCTGGCTGATTTAATATTTGTTTAAAATTTAATGAAACATCCCTTTTCTACTTTTAACTTCAATATATGTCCCCCTGCCCCCACCCTCAAAAAAAAACAAAAAAAAACCGGAACGTTAAGTTTATATGGTGGCGGGTTTTCATGTGAAGGGAAATAGAATGAAATAAAGTTAGGATTGTGCTTGTCACTTTTAATGAAGGATACAGGGGCGGTATTAAGCGCTCTCAGAAAAGGACTTTGTAGTAAGCAAAATAACATTTCGCTTTATTGCTGCAGATTTCGTTTAAGATATTTTTTTACCTTGTTTTTCGTTTAAGGGGAATGATTTTATTTTCTTTCGTAATTCAGAGAAATACAAAATAGGGTCTAAAGCAGTGGCGTAGTTAGTGTTATTGACAGTGGCGTAGCCAGGATTTTATTACGGGGTGGGCTGGGTATCAAATTTAAAGATAAAGTTCAATTGTAAGCTAAGTAAAGGGTCCCATTTTTTTTGGGGGGGGGGCAGCAACCCCTCACTAGGACTGGGCCAAAAATCGATAAATATCGACATATCGGTTTTATTTCAACATCAAATATCCGATATTCCCATTTTCATTTCAGTGAAATCTCGAATTCGATAAAGGTCAAAAATACAGGCCGCTCAGGGGCGTAGCCAGAAATTTTTCATGGGGGGGGTTATAACTACTGCAACTCATATATATCTATACGTGTGTGTGATAATGTAGTGAAGAATATACATTTTGTATGGCAAAAAATTCCTCATGGGGGGTTATGACCCCCCTAACCCCCCCCCTTGGCTACGCCTCTGAGGCCGGCGATAAGAAAATCCTGAGATCAATACCAGCTTGTGATGCTTTTGCTACTGCTTTCTGTCCGTTGATGACGATGCCGGATCGCGGAAAAAACAGCTCCATGGTTTATTAGTCTAATTACCATAATTAATTAACGTATATCTCGGAAACTATCCACCGGAGCGCGTTTTTATTGATTATCGACCTCCCCTAGACTCAACACCCCACCGATACTTAAAATTTCGAATGCTTTGACACAAAACTTAACCTTTTAATCTTACAGGCCCAGGGGGTCATACGAAGCTCCCCTATATTTTCAATTTGGGCATTTTAAACACTAGCCTCCTCCCGCGGCATCTCCAAAGTCTGGAAACCATCCCAGAGCCAATTTCTACATGTTTGCAGTCCTTTTAAGCCTCAATCATGGTTAATTAGTCTAATTACCATAATTAATTAACGTGAAAGGATGAAAGGGAATTTGAAACAGAATTTACTACGGTTGAAGAGTATCGAGAAAAAGCTTTAAGAATTCAGATAAAAGCTAAATGTGTGTTGGATAACGTTAAAAAGATTCCGATTGAAAATAAGACTTCCGATAGTAATAATTCTCAGTTACAAAATGATAGAACTCCGAAAACTTTGTGTACACGGCTCCCCGAAGTGGAACTTTATAAATTCGGTGGAGATTTAAAGGACTGGTTGATATTTTGGAAACAATTCAAAAATATATATGAAAATGTAAATTTAACAAATGCAGATAAATATCATTATTTAATTCAGTCAACTAAAATTAGATCCGAAGCTACAGAAATAGTGGAATCGTTCCCAGTGACAGAGGAAAACTATTCTTTAGCTCTAGAAAGCTTAAGAGAAAGATATGGAAGAGAAGATGTATTAATAGATTTTTATGTTAGGGAGCTGTTAAAGCTTGTTTTGAACAACGCGAATAGGAATAAAAGTGATTCTTTGAGTTGCTTATATAATAGATTATCTACTCAATTGAGAGCACTAAGCTCCTTAGGAGTTACATCTGAAATGTGTGGGGTAATATTATATCCTCTCGTTGAAAGTTCACTACCAGTGAATGTTTTACGTTCATTCGAAGAAAAATTATAGAAAGTGAACAAAAATTGTCGAGTCTTGATGCTATAGTTTATTTTTTGAAGAATGAGGTACAATCCGAGGAAAAAATAAAATTAAGTAGAACAGACATATTTCATCCCCCACCAGAGAAAAAGACAGTGACGTCACCGAAAGATCACAAGAATTCGGCATCGGAATTAATTAGTCATAATTCGAATGATGATACATTGTGCATGTTTTGTTTAAAAAATCACGCGACTCGATTTTGTAAGAAAGCCTATTTTATTCCTTTGAATGAAAAACTGTCTGTAGTTAAAAGAAAAGGTTTATGCCACGTCTGTTTAACTAAAGGACATTTGGCTAAATCCTGTCCATCCAGTATAAAGTGTCATATCTGTTCTAAAAGAGATTTGAAATTTATGTGCCCTAGTTTAGAGTCTAATCAAACGGGCGAAGTACCAAAAGAAAATAATGAAAATAAAGAAAACAGCACAGACACTTTGAAATCACGCGAACAAGCAACGAATGAAGTGTTTTTACAAACTCTTGTAGTTACTATTAAAGGGGAAAAGGCACAGCGTAAGGCTAGAATTATTTTAGATACGGGTTCTCAAAGGTCTTATATTAAAAAATCTACCGCCGAAGAGTTAGGTTTTGATATTCAGAGAGAAGAAGAGTTTTCACACTCATTATTTGGAGGTGAGAAAACTAAGACACAACGGCATAATTGCTATAAAATTTATCTTGATAGCCTTGACGGTGAATATAGTTGTAGTTTAGATGCATTAGATCAGGATATAATCTGCAATGACATAGCTAGCGTTCAGTATGGACCTTGGATGCGTGAATTAAAACAAAAAAGAATATTCATAACAGATTTTCGAAATGATTTGAAGCCCATTTAAGTTCTTTTAGGATGTGACGTTGTTGGGAAACTTTTTTCGGGTAAACAAGAACGGCTGTCATCTGGTTTGGTTGCCATGAAGACAAAATTAGGTTGGACCCTGATGGGAAAAGTCCCTCAGTTTCACTATCAAAACGTGAATATGACTGTCGTTAGTATGCTGTCTCAGGAATTACCTGTTTCATTTTTGTGGGATTTAGAATTGCTAGGTATTAGTGATCCTGTTGAGCAAAATACTTAAGAAGATTTGCAGAAGTCAGTAATGATTCATTTCCAAGACACTGTTCGGCAAACCTCAGATGGAAGGTACGAAGTAAGCTTGCCATGGAAAGATGATCACGCCCTTCTACCGGATAACTATGACTTGTCTCTAAAGAGGTTAGCATCTACTTACAAGAAATTAGAAAAAACAGGATATAAAGAAAAGTATCAGCAAGTTTTTGAAGAATGGATAGAAGAGGGAGTGATTGAAGAAGTCCCTTTTGAAGAATTGTCATTGAATGAATCGCATTACCTTCCTCATCGTCCAGTTATTAAAGAAAAATCAGTGACCTCTTCTTTGAAAATCAGGCCCGTCTTTGACGCCTCAGCTAAGATTCCTAACTATCCATCACTAAATGATTGTTTAGAGACCGGAACTAATTTTATTGAGACAATTCCTGCCATTTTAGCCAGGTTTCGACTGTATGAAATGGGTATGATTTCTGATATAAGAAGAGCATTTCTGCAAATTTCACTTAATGAAAAGGATAGAAATTTCTTACGATTTCTTTTATATGATGAACAAGATCATGTCAAGACCTATAGACACAGACGAGTCGTTTTCGGTCTGACCAGCAGCCCGTTTTTGTTAATGGCTGTCATTCACCACCATCTGTCAAAGGAGACTTTTAAATTAGAGTACTCTGAAGAGTTGTTGGAAAACTTAAGAAACAGTTTTTATGTAGACAATTGTGTCGTGAGCCTACAGAGTGTGACAGAATCAGAAACTTTTATCAAGACAGCCACAGAAATCATGAAAGAAGGTCAATTTGACTTAAGAGGTTGGGAAAGCAAAGAGCCATCTGTTTGCTCTATTTCAGGTTCTGAATCGTATGTTCTGGGCTTGGTATGGAATAAAGACTCCGACAACTTGGGAATTGATTCGGAATCGCTGAAATTAGAAGAATCGGAAAAGTTAACGAAAAGAAAAATTTTATCCATCATAAGTCGAATTTTCGATCCGATTGGATTTCTTGCTCCAGCTTTAATTCGACTCAAACTTTTACTTCAAGAAACGTGGAAGTGTAAAGGACATTGGGATTCAGAAGTTAATGATGACATAAAAAAAAGGTTTTGTTCATGGGTTAAAGGTTTATACTGCTTCAATGATATTAAGATCTCAAGATGGTTAGGAGTTACGGCAAATTCAACTCTAAGCTTTCATACATTTTTTGATGCAAGTCAGACTGCTTATTCGGCTTGTACTTTTATAAGATGCAAAACCTCTAATGGTACTGTTACAGTCCAGTTACTCCAAGCTAAGTCAAGAATTACTCCGTTGAAAAAAATAACGATCCCTCGCCTTGAGCTCATGGCAGCTACTATTGGAGCGAGATTATTTGATTCCGTCAGCCGTGCCCTAAATTTAGGAAAAAATAATATTGATACATACTTTTGGACAGATTCTTCGACAGTGTTAACTTGGATAAAGCGGCAGGAACATTGGTCAGTATTCGTGAGCAATCGAATTGCTAAGATAAGAAAGCTGACTCCTAAGAACTGGTTTCATATTCCGGGAAGTCAGAATCCTGCTGACCTTCTCTCTAGAGGATGTGGAGCTAAACAGCTTCTGAAGTCGGAGTGGTGGTTAGGACCAACCTGGCTAAAGAATCCTAAAGACGATTGGCCTAAGATAATGGGACTAACTTTACTGGCTTGAATTCTGCATTAAAACAGCTCAATTGGCCAAAAATACAAAGAGAATTTGAAGTTAACCAAATAAGATGGAAGTGTAACCCACCTGCTGCCCCATGGTGGGGAGGATTCTGGGAACGGCTAATTGGAATCCTTAAAGACCTTCTCAGAAAAAACTTAGGACGTTCAACCCTGTCTTATGAAGAACTCTTGACTCTCGTCTGCGAGTGTGAATCCGTTATGAATAACAGGTATTTAACATACTTATCAGAAGAACCCGATTTTAAAGCTTTAACACCTTCATCATTCCTACAAGATCTCCCTTCAAATGATATGCCCGATCTGGACAAAATTGGCAAGACCAATATCAATAAAAGATACAGATATGTTCAGAGACTGAGAGAAACGTTAAAAGAAAGATTTCGAGCTGAATACTTAGGGTTCTTGAGGTCCTCCATTCCTAAGAAACTCGACCAAATTAAAGTTGGAGATGTTGTCCTAATTGGTAGGGAAGATGAAAAACGACTTTACTGGCCCTTGGGTCGAGTGATCGAACTTTTTCCTGGAAGAGATGGACGTGTCAGACTAGTGAAGTTAAAAACGTCCAAAGGAACTCTACTCAGACCTATCCAAAGATTATATCCTTTAGAGGTCACTGAAACCACGAGTGCTCCGACCAATGACTAGAACTTGATATAGACTCTTTTACATATTGAACACTTTTAGGACTCTAATTTTAAAATTTTACATCTCATTATTGTTATATATTAATTTGTGTTTTAGTTTTGAATATTTGAATTGTATGTTTAGGAAATGTTCAGTATTTTTCAGTTTTCTTTAATGTTTAGTTTTGTTGAGTTTTCTCCTAAGAGTACAAAACTCAAGTGGGGAGAATGTTGCATCGTGTCGCCTTTCAAGCGAGTAACTGACTCCATAGTTCCAGGTTGCCATGGAGACAGACTAATTGTACTCTCTTCGGAGTGAGTGGCAACGGCGAAGGGAAGAAGGAATGTGAAAAAAACAGAACAGTTTGCAGCAGTTATTGTTATGCCTTATATTTAGTTTTGATTCGTATATTTAGTTTTGATTCGTGTGTTTAGAATTTAGAAATGCGGTTTTACTTGTAAATAAATGTTATTTAGTGAAAAGAACTTCTTATTTGTCCTAATCAATTCGGCCGTCTCATTTATTTAGATTAAATGAGTAGTTTTTCTCCAGTCGCCGACAGATATATATTTTTTAATTCCATTCTTTGAGATGTTTGGTGACAGTGACCACTATGTACCGGCACATTTCAGTTGCAGTGTGATCGCGACTACGCTGTGACGACGCATTGTAGTCACATCTGTGACTGCGACCGCTCTGTGTCGTCACTAAAGGTCGTCACGAACCGTCGTCGCAGTTATGACTAGTCTGTGGGGTCGCATTGTGACGTCACCGTGGGCGGACATAGGGACTGTGGCGTGACTAAACGGCGGCGTCACAGCGACTCTTTGTGACTCTAATGTCACTGTTTCGCGTGGTCACTTTTTAGTCACGGGTGACAGTTGTGCTATTAGGGTTACAAAGGAGACCGTTCGTCAATCCCTCCATCATCAAATCGCTGGACAAACTTAAATTCGGCCTATCTCTAACTTTTTATGAAAATAGGATACTAAGTCCGAATCATTCTCGAGTTTTAAACTTGTACCCAGACAGCACATAAGCTTAAATCAAGATTGACATTTCTTTGAATTTGACGCATTAATGCAAACTTGACAGTTCAACACATTCTAAGCTGGCAGCAAGCTTGCAGAAGTCAAGTTGAATTGTCAAAACTTAAATACAGTTGATTTAAGCTTGAAAATTGATACTCGCGTGATTTTTCCTTTTTAAAGGAGCGTTGATGGCGCCATCTGTGAAAGAGAATGGACATTAAGTGTCTAGCGTCCTTTAAATTTGCTGAAAGTTCATAAAAGATGTGTTTTATTTTTATTACCAGTGCCATATATATTACCGGCAAGACATACGGGGCAATTGCCCAGGGCCTACAGATTTTAGGGCCCAAAAATCTTACATCTTACACTTTTGTAGTTTTAAAATAAAATTACAAAGGATAAAAAAAAATCAAAAGAAATAATTTTTTTAATTATAAAGTATGAACAATGAAAATAATTCAAATTTACATTTGTATAAATTAATTTAAACCTATTTTTAATTCTTCGAAATGCTCTATATCGATATACCATACCAATATGTAGGAAAATAACTAACCACATTTGTAAAGAGAATTTTTAGCGTTAAAAAATAGCAAAATTTTTCAATTATTTGTTATTTTAAGAAATATTTACAAAAATGACTAAAGTGTTTGTATTCCATACATGTTAGCAACTGTGATATAGCATTTCGAAGTAACGTTTAACTATCTGTTTCTTTGATTTCAGATTACTTAACACAAAATTTGTGTTAAGTAAGTAAACCCATTCTATATTTCCAAATATGGAAATTCTTCAAAATAAAATACAATTATACTACGAAATTGATTTCAAAATCAGTCGTTTGTCTCGATTTTTGCCAGCAGTATTGCTTCATGAGTGTTGCGGTACTGAAAGTTTTAAAACGTGTTTTTTGATTTTAATTTAATTTATTTTGATGCATTATTTTAATTTTGATGCATCCCATGGAAAAATAAAAGAAACAAATAATACATCGCCCACTTATCAATTTGGCAAGAAAACAGCGTGGTAAGTCACTTCAAACTTTAGTCATAGCTGCACAAGGCTGCGGTGGCGGAATGGATAGCGTGCTCGACTGTTCTATCCCAGCGACGAACACTCGATGGAAACAGATTAAATTAAATTAAAATTTCAGCGTAGAGGGGGAAAATGCGCGGGAAAATAAATTATGTGGGGCGCGTTAGCCATAGCTGCGCCCCGTGCGGGCGCCCCGTGTATTAAAAAAATTTTTTTTGGAAAATTTTTTAAGCTTGAAATTAAGCTTGAAATTTCAAGCTTGAAATGTCAAGCTTAATGCAAGCTGGCAAGTGTAAACTAGAACACTTGATTCAAGCTTGCATCAAGCTTACACGATTGGAATTTTCAAGCTTATTGACTTGATAAATCAAGCTTGCTGCAAGTTTGATGCAAGTTTGCCGTGCTGTCTGGGTAAAATCTGCAAATGAAAATGAACTGCATGAAATGAATCTTTCATTGAAAACTTCAACAATATCATGCCAGGTACTTAAGTTATGGGCATTATTTACAAATTCGGTTAGGGCACTGCCACTTAAACATTTACTAACATTTTGGACTTTCCACTGTTCTGTTTTATTAAATTCCGAACACATTTTTTCAAAATAACTCAACCAATTACGAAATTTCATATTGCTTTCAGGAATAATACTTTCAATCATACTGCTTTCAGTAGGAAGTTATTAACTCTTCATTATTAGAGCTAACAGTGTTGGTGGCACTTAGCCATCGTTTGAGTTTCGTTATTCGTAGTCATTATTTGTTTTGCCTTTTTACCTGATCGCAAAATCATGGAATATTTTCTATTTTATACACTCAATAAATTATACTACCAAAATCAAATTAAAATAAAACAAAACATAAATACAATTGAAATCATTGTGAACTATTTAAAGGAATAATATATTATCAAAACTAAGATACGTAAAAATAATAAAGATTTAAAATAAAGGATTCTTAATTAAGTTTTAAAATATTTCTGTCCTTTTCTTCTCATTTAAAAATAAAAACAAACACTGATATATTTTCAAAATAATAAAAGTAATGCAATCAATTTATATAATTTCAGTAATCAAACTCAATTTAATAGACAAGAGAATAAAGAAAAAGAATTAAGCAATTTAATGTTCTCTCTTAATAAAATAAATCACAGGCAAACATGGACGTTCACGGAAGAGGGAAAAAAATCAGCTGGCAGAAACATTTCCTTAGTACTGTTGTTATATCCTAGCAGCAGATTTACACACAATTCACAGAAGAGGTGAATGCTGAGTCATATCCGGTATCGCGTCGTCGTAATCAAGGAGAGAACTAAATTTCGCTGAATCAAATAACTCATGAGATCGCTAGTCGCCACTGGGTTCTCGAGGCTATGTTGCGCCGGTCGGGAAAAAAACCCACAATGTTGGACTGTGAAATGAAGGACTCTCTCGCAAAGCCAGAAGTGATGAATGCTCAGCAACATAAGCATTGGCTTGTAGCTGTCGAGAAAAAAATACGAATGATTCATCTTGAAGGGAGCGCTTTCTAACTTCTTGACCCGCTGAGGTACAGTCAATCCTGCTCGACATCAATGTAGCATTAGGGCACTACGGGATTGCTGTGCAGTTGTGGACCAGTGGGAGAGGCATGGCGAGGGTGTTGAGGTCTCCTGGCGTTGGGTATTAGGTGTCTTTGGAGTCGCCATTGAGGAATCCGAACCGGATGGGTCGAGGCTGTTGGCGGCCGATCATCGTTGGCCGGGATCGCCCTGCGGAAATCCTTGGGCACGCTTTACGGCGGCCGTTGGATGAAAGGAGTCGGAGTCAAATTGCGATTACATGATTTTATTGATCTTTCTTAGGCAGCTGCGTCACGCGAAAAGTCTTCTCCTGATCTG
Source organism: Cheiracanthium punctorium (assembly GCA_038373885.1). Classification (NCBI taxonomy): domain Eukaryota; kingdom Metazoa; phylum Arthropoda; class Arachnida; order Araneae; family Cheiracanthiidae; genus Cheiracanthium; species Cheiracanthium punctorium. Next base: position 10,302 of record JAWZYV010018021.1, read on the forward strand.
TTGCAGGTCCTTTTAAAACTTTTTGACGATGTGTCACATGACCTCGAACGCGTTGCAACCATTGGCCAAAAGCTAAAACTGGGCAGCGGTTTTCGAAGGTTTTGTTATGACTTTTAAGACGCCTATGTGGCTGGCTGCCGGGACCGTCTACAAAATTACAAACGAGTTGCAAGGGACCGTGAAGTAATTGCAGTTTTTGAACGCGGATTTCTTTGTTCCAACTGATTTAAACTGCGTAGTTCCAGAAATATGGGATTTTCATGGGCTTTTGGTTTTTAATGTTATATATATATATATATATATATATATATATATATATTTATATGTATGAACTCTTTTTCGAGTCCACACAGTGAAAAAATAAACGTTTATAAAACTGAAGTAAAATTATAGCCTACTTCTGGACATTTGTTTTTCGAATCCTTGCAGATAGGGTATTTAGTGTTGGGCACCAAATCAAAATAATTTAGAAGAATAGACGATTGTCCAGTTAAACTGTCATTTAACGATTCTTCGTCCATAATTTCGACCACACTTGGTGATACGACATCCGTTCAGCGATGGTTAGAATAAAAAAAAAAACGTTCGAAAACACTCGCGCAAACAAATGTTCCAATGAAACGACGCCTCTCATCTCATTACCAAAATGGAGATTCTAGAATGGTGTTGCGCCTGCGTGGTTTTCTTCTGAAAAGCGAAGTATCGGTTGAAAAGTATCGGTGAAAATGGATGAAAGCAGCAGAAACTGATACTTTTCCGATACTTTTAGAATCGAAAGAACCAATACCGATACCTAAAAAAATTAGAGGTATCGGCGCCGATACTATCGGTCGATCCCTAGTTACTACAATTATCATCGAACCACGTTTGCAATTGCAAGGAAAGATCAGGAAACCCTCCGACTTCCAGTCGATGAAATCAATGTAAAGGAAGAATAAAGAAAAAGAAAAAGGGGTGAGAGATAAAACGACAAAGTCAATTATCGTTTTACTATGGCAATCATGAAACTAAAAGATTAGGGGGGTTCTGGGGAGTCTCCCCCTGACGAGGCTCGAACAGCCGAGTTATATATATATATATATATATATATATATATATATATATATATATATAAATGAATGTTTTTGGGTATGTGTGTGTGTGTGAAACTCCAAAACCGTTTGACCGATCACCATGAAATTTGGTACACTTAAGTCTTTTGTCACGGAGAAGGTTTTTATGCTATCCATTTTACTCTCGCTCGCCGCTAGGTGGCGCTGCAGAACGTCGAATACTATTCAACCGCTTGCTATGGAAATACCGTTTAACTTATTTTGACGAAAGTTTGTACGTATGGATATTTAAACACGGAGAATATTTTTACACTATCCGTTTAGCCTTGACTTGCCGCTAGATGGCGCTGCGGTACGTTGAATTCTATATCGTTCGACCGCTTGCTATGGAAGTACCGTTCAACCGATTTTCATGAAAATTGGTACACACGGATACTTGAAGACGTAGAATATTTTTACGTTAACCATTCTGTTGTAAAATTCCGCTAGTTGGCGCTGCAGAACGTCGATTTCTATTCCGTTCGACCGCTTTCTATGAAAATACCATTCAACCGATTTTTATGAAAATTGGTACACACGGATACAGAAGCTTGTATGATTAAAGCTGCAACATCAGAATTGCAACTTACAGAAAATTCTTTAAATAATAATATAACAGTGAGTGGTGATGGTACATGGAAAACCCGTGGCCATTCCTCACTTATTGGAGTATGCAGACTTATTGGTGTTGAGAGTGGAAAAGTAGTGGATGCTGAAGTTCTATCTACAAAGTGTTTAAAGGGTGTGAAACTTGGAAAGGTCCACGAAAAAGGATTTCATATGAAAAATGGCATCAAGATCATTCTTTAGTATGTGAGAAGAATCACAGTGGTTCTGCGAGCATGATGGAGGTTGTGGGAATGAACAGAATTTTCCAACGTTCAGTAGCGAAACGAAATGTGCGCTACTCTAATTATATTGGAGATGGGGATTCAAAAACATTTGCTGCTCTCGAAAAGCCCAGCCTAATGGAACAGAGTGCAAGATTTCCAAAATTGAATGTGTTGGTCACATTCAGAAAAGAATGGGATCAAGAGTCAGGAAAAGGAAGGTAATGTTGAAGGGGAAGAAGCTTGATGATGGAAAACCACTTGGTGGAAAGGGTCGTCTTACTGATGCACTAATCGATAAGCTGACTGTATAATATGGAAATGCCATTCGGGCTAATTGTGCTTCAGTAAAAGATATGCAAAAGTCTATTTGGGCCATATTTTATCACAAAAGATCAACTGATAAGTAACCGCTTCATGATTTTTGTCCCAAAGGTGAAAATTCTTGGTGTCCATTCCAGAAAGCTTTAGCAGCTGATAAAGTTTATCATCATCGAAATCCTGTACCAGCAGCTGTATGGATAACACAAAGGGCATTTTGAAGGATTTGTCTATGCCAGAATTGTTAAAAACGTGTGGTGGGGGACATACCCAAAATTCAAATGAAAGTTTGAATGCACTCAATGGAAATTTTGCCCCAAAACATCTGGTGTGGGAAAAAGAGTTGTCCAAATTGCTGTTAATGGAGCAATTATATGTTTTAATGAAGGGCAGTGTGGACGTTTAAATACAATTAAAGAACTTAATTTTCAAATTGGTAATTATTGTACTTCATTTGCCAGTGAAACTCATAAAAGGCGAATCGAAGTAGCAGAACAGCGAGCATTAGAATGCACACTAGAGGCTCGCAGAGCTAAAAGAAGAGCAAAAAAAGCAGCTCAGGAGGATCTAAGACTTGAAGAAGGGTTTGTTTATGCACCTGGTGAATTTTAAAAATATATGAAGTTGTTAAAGGTAATAATTTTGCTTGTGAACAAAAAAATAACTTTAAAGCTCTTTTTCTCAAAAGCATGTTTTATCATATTGCGCACTCTAACTTAAAAACTATTTATAATAGATACTTGAAATTTTACATAATTATAATATTGATATATAGCTTCCGGCTGAACCTCAATTTATCCAGCTTTTTATTAAAAAAATTATATATTTAAAAAAAAAACACAAAAAATTTTTAAATTTTATGTGCATAAATTTATAAATGGCATTAATTAGGTTAAAAATATAAAATATGCTTTTAAATGGAGGTTCAGTATAAAGAATAGGTAACTAAGTAAAAATATATAAAATATCAAGTTTGTATGAGCAATACATTTTTCAGAATCCTGCGCGCAATGTGTATATATGAGTATTACTATTTTTAAAAAGTCTACTTTTTAAATTATTATTTAAACAATTAATATTCAAGTATATATATTTTTGAATATTTTTCCCATAAAAATATAAAGTATAAAAATGTATAAGAATACAGGTATAAAAGAGTATTGTGTTCCACTTATTATTTCTCAAAATACAGAGGCTTTTATATGAGTGTATCAAGTGCAGTTTTTCGAATCTTCAAGGTGATCTCCCCACTTAAACATTTGTAAATTTTGAAAAAGTTTTCGAAAGAGGGTCCCCTAATGAAGCTTTTGCCCAGGGCCCCCCAACTCGGCAATCAACTTCTTGATCGTTTAACTAACCGCTCTGAAAATTGCTATACACACACATTTGAACACGGAGAATATTTTCGCGTCATCCATTTTTCTTAACTCGCCCTTTGATGTTGCTGTAGCGCATTATTATTTTAATTCGCCACTAGATGACGCTGCAGCGTATCTTGACCGTTAAACTGTTTGCTATGAAAATTCGCACACATAGATATTTGAACATGAAAATATTTTGATGCTATCCCTTTTGCAAAAACTTCGACAGTTGATGGCGCTGTGCCGAATCATCTTCACCGTTCAAACGATCGCCATGAAACTCTTTATGCATTATTGTTGCACGCAGATAATACTTATGAGATATCAATTTTGCTATATCTATTCATTATCATAAATAGTAATTACAACAAACCATAATGTAAAAAAAGAATCCATTCATTCCCGTGCGAAGAACGCTAGAATATATACACTGTCAGCTAGAATATATACACTGTCTACCAATAAGTATTTGGACACCTATGCAAATGACGAAATCTGCGGTCCCGAGGTACGTCACGGCCTCCGCCGGTATATATCCTGTAGGATACAGCATCGGCATTAGTCGCATGCAAGATGCCGCGCAGTTCGGAGCTCTCTGATTTCGAGAAAGGTATAATTATCGGGTATCACAAATGTGGCCGATCCTTAAGGGACATATCTAGCGATCTGAAGTACCTAAAATCGACAGTGGCCTATGTGATTAAGAAGTGGAAGGTGAGCGTTGATTGTCGGAATGTGCCCCGAGTCGGCAGACCAACGAAACTGGGAGATAGAGACCGACGAGTGCTGTCCAGATAAATTCGGAAGAACCACACACAACCGATGGCCCTCATCCGCGAGGACTTTGAACAGGCATCCTGGAGCATTGTTTCAATGAATACCATCCGTAAGGAAGCACATCTGCTTGGTTTTCATGGTCGTGCTGCTGCCCATAAGCCTTTGATCACAAAGTCCAACCGCGCTGCTCGGTTAATGTGGTGCAAAGCACATCGAAATTGGACCGTAGATCAGTGGAAACGCGTTCTTTGAAGCGACGAATCAAGGTTCACCCTTTACCGTTCGGATGGCAGGGTCTGGTTCTGGCGTCTGCCTGGAGAACGTCTCCTGCGAGAATGCATTGTGCCAACAGTCAAGTTCGGCGGAGGTGGAATTATGGTCTGGGGGTGTTTCTCCTGGTATAGACTGGGACCCTTGGTCCCCGTTCCTGGTAAACTCAACGCCGATGCCTACTGCACTATTTTGGATGACAATGTGCTTCCTACCTAGTGGCAGTTTTACTGGTTGGACCCCTGTTACTTTCAGGACGACAATGCCAGTTATCATGTTCCGAGGTTAACCAAGGTTTGGTATGGTGCCAATGGAGTTCACCGAATGGACTGGTCTGCCCAGAGCCCAGACCTGAACCCTATCGAGAACCTCTGGGACGAGTTGGATCGTCGAATTAAGGGGTGTACTACCCGTCCAAAATCGGTGAAGGAACTTCTATGTCTACTCTAAGCCGAGAGGAAGACAGTACCACTAGCTGTAATGCAAAGACTTGTGGAAAGTATGCCCCGGAGGGTTAACGCTGTTATTGCCTCTCGTGGAGGCTCTACCAACTATTGATTTTGAATATAGTTTTTCTTGTCTATCACAGGTGTCCAAATACTTATTGGTAGACACTGTATATATAAATGAATGTTTGTGGGTATGTGTGTGGGTGTGTATGTTTGTGGGTGTGTATGTATGTGGGTGTGTATGACGTTGTAAAAGTCCAAAACCGTTTTACTGATCACCATGAAATTTAGTACACCTTAGTTTTTTGTCACGGAGAAGGTTTTTATCATATCCATTTTCCTCTGGCTCGCCGCTAGGTGACGCTTCAGAACGTCGAATTCTGTTCAACCACTTGCTATGAAAATGCCGTTTGACCTATCTTGACGAAAATTGGTACGTATGGATATTTGGACACTGAGAATATTTTTACACAATCCATTTTTCCATAACTTGCCACTAGGTGGCGCTGCAGAGCGTCGAATTCTACTCCGTTGGACCGCTTGCTATCAAAATACCGTTCAACGTTTTTGATGAAAATTAGTACACATGGATATTTGAGGACGTAGAATACTTTTATATTATTTGTTTTGCTGTAACTTGACGTTGGATGGCTCTGCAGAACGTCGATTTTTATTCCGTTTAACTGCGTGCTATGAAAATACCGTTCAAGCGCTTTTGATGAAAATTGGTACACATGGATATTTGAACATGGAGAATATTGTTACACTATCCAATTTCCTCTAGCACGCCGCTAGGTGGCGCTGCAGAATGTCGAATTTTATTCAACCGCCTGCTGTAAAAATACCGTTTGACCTATCTTGACAAAAACTGGAACGTATGAATATTCGAACACCGAGAATATTTTTACGCAATCCATTTTGCCATAACTTGCCGCTAGGTGGATCTGCAGAGTGTGGAATTCTATTCCGTTGGACCACTTGCTATGAAATCACCGTTCAACCGTTTTTGATGAAAATTAATGTACATGGATATTTGAGGACATAGAACACTTTTACATTATCCGTTTAGCTCTAACAGGCCGCTAGATGGCGTTACAGAACGTCGAATTATATTCCGTTTAACCGCATGCTATGAAAATACCGTTCAAGCGATTTTGATGAAAATTGGTACACATGGATATTTGAACATGGAGAATATTTTTACACTATCCATTTTGCTATGACTTGCCGTTGACCTATTGCCGCCAGGTGGCGCTGCAGTGCAACTTCTATACCGTTCGACCAATCGCTATAAAAATTTATACGTACACATTTCAGCATGGAGAATATACTCTGAATATTCATTTAGTTGCTACTCACTACTAGATGGCACTGCAGCGCATTATTACTTTAATTCGCCATTATATGGCAATGCAGCGCGCCAATTTCTTGACTGCACAATTGATCTCTATGAAAATTGATATTCAGATAATTGAACATGGAGAATATTTTCAGTCCCTTATTCAAATTTCGTTCAGACTAAATAAATGTCCGTAACTTAAAATAACAATTTATTGACTTAAATTGTTATGTCAATGACAATTTGTTTTCTTACTTGCTTTTGCCTGCATAAGATATCTGTCTGGTTTAGAGATATTTAACAATTAACAATTGTAAAATATAAAATATTGTAATTTGTTTTCTCGCCATACGCCATAGTGGCCAACGAAAAAATATACTTCTGAGTAGTAACTACACACAAAAAAAAACTGCACTCTATTCTACTGGCCCAATCAGTCATATTTATCACATTTACATAGCTGCCAACTCTTCCGGTTTTTCCGGAAGATTTTTCACCACTATCTTCAGACAGTTTTATTTTACAATAAAATTTTGGACTTATTTTAAGATCAAATTCGTAAGTAAAAATTAGTGGTGGAAAATCTTCCGGAAAAACCGGAAGAGTTGGCAGCTATGCGTTTACCATTACGAGTTGGGAATTATGCAAGAAAACCGGTTAATTTGATAAATTTTCAAAAATTTATCATATTTACCGTATTTAGTGGTGATTATGCATAATTACCGGCTATTATATATAATCACCAGTTTATTACTTTTACCGTAACATATATATATATATATATATATATATATAATATATAGTACATGTTTTATTGAGAGGGAAAAAAATATAAATGAACTAATGATCACAGGTAGTATATCTATATAAATGCTCTTCTTATAATTAATATAATCACTGAAATATCTCTGAATAGTGAGCTATTTAAGTAGTTAGATGTATCCCTTTAAAATAACCCTAAAATATCTCATGTCAATATTTCTTCATTTTAAAAATAATATTTAGTTTATTTTAATTTCTTCTTTTTTTTTTTTTGTTTGTTAAAGTACTTTATATTATTTCTTTATTTTATAATCATTATTATTTTTAATAACTCCTACTTTTTACTTCTTGTTCAAATCTTCTCCAATTTTTTCTGGCAACGATTTTTTTCCTCTTCAATTGGCAACAGCTCCATGTTCGAGCCATGTTTCCAGGCTTAAGGCTCATGGACGCTTCATCTCCATCTTTTCTTCATATTTACTTTTTTTATGGGTATGTCTTTCTGATTACTTTTTACTTATTAACAGGATAGCCCCCCCGTAGCCACATATTTAGCTTTCTTTGAGCTAAGTGGCTGCATTGAAATCCTGTTATTTTGTTTTTTGTCTTGGTAGCAAGTATTCGGCTTGTGGGGCCTGAAGAGTATAGTCGATGCTTGCTACCTATTGTTTTTACTCCATCCAATTCCATTTTAATTTTCTTATTTACCATTGTTTGGGTTTCCATTTACTGGATATATCTAAATCTTCCTTATTTGCTTAAGATTTGGTGATCAGTGTATGTATATACTACGAAAACTGCTGTAGAATGATTCCTTGATTCGTCAGTTTAGCCTTTTTACTATACATATATATATATATATATATATATATATATATATATATATATATATATATATATATTTATATATATATATTGTTGTATTGTTGCAGAAATACTCTGCTAGTTTTCTGGGTTCGTCGTTCTAAAGTCCAGTTGGTGTAGAAAGTTCTCGTAAAAAGTCACTTCCCAGCAAACACACAACTGCAAAATGACGGCCGGGTACCCGTCGTGCTGGCGAAGTGCCGTATACCGGGAGCAAGGTAGATTGCCATCGTCTGGAAGTCACTGGAGTACCAGTGCCTGAAAAGTGCATATGCGCCGGTACATAACTAGTAACGGCGAACTGCCATGTGTCTATGACATGCACAAAAAAGTTAACGGCGTGGTACTGCTTAAAATGTACCGGGCCAGCACTATTTGGCAGTAATGGGCCTGTATATATTTCGTAGTGTTGGCATAAAATTTCGTTATTCTAATTAAATAATATTGTTTCACATTCATACGGTGTAGAAGTGTTAGGGGATATAAGTTCCGGCACCCAAAGGCAGGGTCACTGCAAAGTTTTTTTTTTTTTTTTTTGAGGGGGGGGATGTAAGGGGTGAAGTTCATATTGTGCCTTCAAATATTTTAGTACTAAAAACTAAAATAATACAAACGAGTTCAGTGTGCTATAAAAATGTTTACTACACAGACAGTGGAACCTCCACTCTGTATATGACAGTATATAACCCCCACTTTGTACAGAATTGTGAATTTTAATCTTAAAATTTTTATAATTTATATTAATTTTTTACATTTTTGCTAAACTTTTCCTGAAAAACATATTTGGAGACTTTTTTCTACGTTAAGCCCCTTTTAAAATCTACCGAATTAGGGTGCAGAAATATGTTAGAGAGTATTACACGAAGACCAGTCAGGGTTTTGCATGAGAGCTCAGCTCCTGTAGTCTTTTTTTTCTTCAGAGAATTTTAGATTAAATTAAAAAATTTAACAGCCTACATAATTGCTTCTATTGACATTTTTTATTAAATTAAATATAGCAGTGTTAAATCAAAAGATTACTTAATTTTTAAATATAAATTAGGTAATTAATGATCAAATTTACAATAAAACAAATTAGAGCTCCTGCAGCTATTTTGTTAGAAATTCAGGAATGTACCAGTATTTACATATAATTTCTTTCAATCTATTTCGCTCTTTGTGGTTTATGACCGCAGCTTTGCTAATTCTTATTCTGTACATTAAAAAGAATTTCTTTTGCAGCTGCTCTCTTTGGGAGAGGCTGTTAATTTTTGCTTTTTCAGCAGTCTCCCAGAGATGTCATGATCGAGTTGTTCTTCACTGACACGTTTTGGTAACCCTTTTAAATTTCTGCGCCTAATTGTTTTTGTTTACTAAATTAAATGCATTGATTTATTCTTAACCGCTGTGGTTGCGTTCGCCTTTTTGTATATTGGCATATTTTTGTTAGCGCTGCACTGCCAAGTTTGTAAGTTAAGGCTTTTTATTTCACTCCGTGAGAACATCACTTTAGCTCCAGTTCTTATTTTTGGTAGGGCGCATAAAATCGGCAGTCCATCCCCGCCCCCTAACCATCCAATTAGTTTATAAGATGTTTGTCTGTATTAAAATAAAATCCCGTTAAGTCGTCTTGCTGGAGAATTCTCTTTGTGTTATTGCCTTTTTACACAACGTATATATGGATTACTACATACTCTGATTTTGTCTGCCTCTTTCACGGTCCATGAAGTAAAACGCCCACCACTGCATCATAGTAACCCATTCTTTTTTCTTTTGATGTCTCATTTCGTTTTGCAAATCTTGAAACGTTGAGCGGGAAGCCAGTTATGAAATATGCTTTTTAGGATACAGTTTTTCCGGTTGTTGTTGCAGACTTTCGAGAAGGTTATTGCTATAGACTAGTAAGATATCTCTGTTAGGAGCAATAATAATTATAATAAGATTTGCTTCTGCAGTGATATCTTGCTGGTTATGGATACAGAAAGTGAATTTCAATTAGAAGTTTTACAATTGGATTTTACATTTTTTAAACAGTCGGGAAAATATTACAGGTAAATTTTTACTTTTACTGTTTTTATGTACATACGGTATCCACCGGTGAATTTAGCAACTAGTTTAAAGATTAGGCGATTTTTTGAACCAAAAAACGTCATTTTCATACTATTTTGAAGTTTTGGCTACTTGTACCATACTCCAGGCGACTCATTTGAAAATCTGGTGTTGGTTTTTGTCAACTCCTTTTTTTTAAAAGCTGCTACTGAGCTTTCAGCAAACATTCTAATCTGTTTTTAATCGTGCTATAAAAATAAATGTATTATATGTTCTGTTATATATATATGAAGTTTTTAAATTTATCATTTTATTCAATCCTTCTTAAATGAAGCTAAATTAAGCATGTTTATTTCTTAACTACAAAATCATTAAAAAATGTTATCATTTGGGAACTAAAATTGAGAAAATGGCTACTAAACTGGTGACATTTTTTAAGTCGGTGAGGTTACTAATGATACTTATTTTACTGTATAAAAGTACTTTCCTCCATAAAATTTGAATCATGCAGTATACAACAGGTATAGATACAGAAAATTTCTTTTCAGAATAGCTAACATTTAAAAAATAATTTTATCTAAACAAAATGTAAAATAAAGCAAAATGTTTCCCTAAAGTTATGTGTTACCATAGTACAATTTTATTTATTATTACTTCCTGTAAGATTTTGATAAGTACATACACACACACATATATATATATATATATATGTAAAGCATAAAGTATTATAACTCATATATAAAATCTCTAACTCTGAAATATTGAAATTAAACTGTTTATAAATGATTTTATGTTGGTTCTGAAATGTGTTAACGCCTCTCTCACAAAAAAAAATCTTTTGCGACTGCAAATTTGTAAGAAAATTGCAGTTTATGAAAACTGCACACAATTCACTAATGATAGGCGCACATAATTTGCAAACGATTGACCACCGGATTTTGCTGTTTTTTATCTTTATGTTGTTTTTTATCTTTCAAAATTTTACCCTTAAGGATTTTTTTTTTTTTTTGAGGGTGGGAGTTGATGAATAAGCCCCCTACCCCGCATCCGCCACTGGCTCGTATTTTATTTATGGCAGCATTACTGTAAATAGGCACTAATCCGGTACCGTGCCATTACATTGTAGTCACTGTTAAAGTACCAGGCCAGTGCCTTTATTTTTGATAATAGCCGGCACCCGGCCGTTTCATTTTGGGCATTATAAACTTAATGGGCCAGTGCCTTTATTGTGAGTAACGGCCGGCACATGCAGTATGCCAGCAGAGTGCCGTTGCCTTCCCAGGCTTCTGGCAAGGTACTTCTCGGGCGACCACTTTTGGTACGATTCAGTTACTTTTTGCAGTGCCGGGCCGGTACTGGACGTAAAGGCAGAAAGACACTGACAAGGTACTCCGCCAGCAGGTGTGTGTTTGCTGGGTTGTCAGGATGGAGCACAACTTTATTGCTTCTAGAACTTCGAAACTCGAACAACTAGCTGTAGAAGATTCACAAGCACAATCCAACAATAATGTGCTTTTAACAGTCCGCTTAGATCTGAAGCTCTCACAGATGCTGTAATTCCCACACAAATTAAAGCACTTCCACGGGCGAAAATTCAGTGGAAATATTTAAGGGATATCGTACACAATCCCTTAAGACACAGCAATGAAGAATTTACACACAGCACTTTAAAAACAGCTTCGAAAAGCAAGCAAAAATAATGCTTCTATAGCACTATCAATTTACAGACCAAAGCAAGCGTATTGAGTGAGAGAGCTCCATTCACATCACTCTCGACGGGAGCAAACTCACACTGAACTGGGGCTTCTGAAGCGCTCGTATTTATAGCTGGCGCAGAAGCTACGAGAAACTTTCAGGAGAGTCTATTTCTCGAGGATTCTACATAAAGCGAGAATTTTGATTACGTCATAGAAGAGAAATATTAGGCTATTATGAAATTTTAATGCATAAAAACCAACTTTCTGGCTCCATTGGGAAAATCGCGCCAAATGAACAAAATGTCGCCAAACTTGGCGAATTATCGCCAAGTTTGGCGCCAAAAATAAGTCTCCAAAAGTTACTGAAGGCCTATGACCAATATTTCTCGAGATTTCTAGAAACCCCATAGAAAAACAAATGGGAAACCGAAACCTGCGTATCTCCGGTTCTAATTGACCGATTTTGATGCAACAAAAAGCAAAATTTAACTCTTTGTAACGTAGAATACGAATTTTAAACTATTTTAAGCCCCAGAACAGCGGGTTGCCCTGATAATTCGTAACAATATATATATATATATAAACGCACACATATTTAAATTTTATGTTTATAAGTGTTCGAACGTCAAATGTCAAAACAATGGCCAGTGTATCACAAAAGAAGGAAAATCCATTTGCAACTGTACAGAACAGTACACAGGAAATAACTGCCAAACTGGTGAGTAAAATACAAGAGTAACAACGTAAAAAATTCATTGTTTGAATGATTTCCATATCAATTTAAATTTGCAAAATCAGCAGAAGTGTTTCCCTTACCTTTTGATATCTGCATACCGTTAAAAATATGAATATTACTTCGCGTACCAGTGTCTGCCAAAGATAATAAATATTGTATAAACATGTAATTTATTTATTAAATCAAGAATTTTTCAAATATAATTGTTTAGCTAAAAAACATTTGCGGATGATGATGATGATGATTTTTTTTTATTGATATAAGTCGAGAAGCAGTAACGTCTAATGGACCGGCACCGTTCCGCGGACTAGTGGTTGGGAGACACCATTCTACAGGGTATAATTAAGGAATGTTTTTACATCCTTATTCCTTCTGTAGATAAATGCTCAAAAGTCACATGCAATAATGGTGGAAAATGCATCATAACACAAGGAAATGCGGTTTGCAATTGCAGTGATAGATACATACACGAAAAATGCAAGATAGGTAAGTTCACGGGGGATAAATGGAAATTTTTTTTATTGTTTCTTGGTTCTCCGAGATGTGTTAAAATCATAAATCAGACGTTAGGCGAGCTTTCAATTAGAGCCTCCAGAAGCCCACAACCGGCCGAAATTCGAAGGAAGTTGCCTTCCCTCTTTCAGAATTTATCTGATAGGAATTCACCGCGGATGGAGGTGAAAATCCACACTTCCTTGAGAGCTGGCCAAAAAAGAGAAAATACATCTGGGGGCCGTGGGAGGTATTCGCGCCTCCCGTATCGGCTATTGTCCAGCTATCGTAAAAGGTTCCGCCTGCTGTAAGGCAGGGGAAAGAAGTATTACTTTCTCTCGGCCGGTCAGCCGGCTGTTTGTATGAAGAGCCGTTTGGCCGGCCTTTGACCGCCAGAGGATTGCAATCCGTATGTGCTGTTATTTATGCTATACTAGATGCTTACCCGTTCTCCGCACGGTAAGAAAAGAACATTTTCCTTACTCATATAATTCGAATTAGACCCAGTGATGCGGAATCTTAAAAAATGAAAAATTATTTAAACGTTGACGTTGACGTTACAAGTGAAACGTTGACGTCATGAGTGCAAATCTGAGATGACTGCAACATGCTGGCACAAAAACTATTTCAGTGTCACTGACGATAAAAAAAAAAGGAACTTCTCTTGGATGACCTTGCCCAGCCTTTTTTCTCGATGGATCCGGTATTGTAGAACTGTTACTATAAGTTGCACACGACGCTAGGCGATTGAACTCTCTACTCATCTTGAGACTATCCTGCTTCTAGTCTCCACACATGGGATCTAGGTCAAGGGGTGGGGGTGTCTTCCGTGGGGTCTTTCTAAGGGGTCCTAACCCGTATTTACGATACGTTTTGGAGGAAACCAGCCATGTATGTTTCCTAACATATGCATATTGAGAATACAGTTTTGTTTTCAGAACGGAAAACAGGAAAACTCTGAACGGTTAGGTCGTCGGAAGCGACCTGTTTTGAACCAAAAACCTTCCGTCTCCCAGTTCAGAGAGCTACGGGCTCGGCCACTGGTCGGACTAAGTCATTGCTAGGGGGATATTATAAGCACACGTGATTTTTGCTGCACACATGATTGCAATGTCAGTCTCGTACGCGATAAATCCTCAGGTGATTTATTTTTTTATCTTCATTTTATATTACTGACTTTTCATACTCTCTTGATTTTTGGGTCTTTGTGCATGCGCATAATCAATTATTATTTCCCATTAACGTTACTGAGTTAAATAGTTCACCTTATCGCCACTTTTACACCATATACGTCAATCTGCATTTTCCTCGTTTCAAGAAAAACGCTTACCACGGTTCATTGCTTCAATTTATACTGATTAATCAATTTTCTTGCAAACTAATCGGAATTAGGATTTGACATAGGCTTTGACACAGGCTTTGACATAGTATACAGGATTTCTTAAATACCTTGAAAATTAATTTAGTTAAAAATAACCAAAATTACAGGTTCGCGTTATTGACCTTGGTGATTGTGGTAATGTTCTGATTGTTTCATATCCAATGCGTTTTCATTTTTCGAGTCTTAAGAGCTGTAGAAATGAGAGTTTTCACTTAATAGTTAAATTTAACAGCTTAAGAGGCAACAACGCATTCCGTTACTCCGGAAACTGTAGCAATATTTAAAATAGAACAAAGAAATTTATGCTTGCTAGAACTGCTATATTAGCGTAATTAACGCCGATAGTCGCTGGCAAACAGCCAAAATGAATCCTAAATTTAACATCACAGTAAATGCAATAATTTATAGGCAATACCAGCTATATTTACCAGGCTTAAAAAAACATTCTCGTTCATCTCTAAAACATTAATATTTATACAGAATTCCTATTTTATTATACCCTGTTTGGTGGGATTAAAAAAATTATCTATTCATAGGCTCGTAACATTGGCTCATCGCAATCGTGCATAGAATTATCAGTACAAACGCAAAAAAAACCACGCTATTAAACACGGAGTTACACTACATTTGAATATTTATCGCCAACTTTGCTAAGAAAAATACAAAGTAGGAATCCGCATACATTTTAATTCGTAAAACAAAAAGTACTTTGATCGCGTAAGTGACAACATACACCATTTTGCGAGATTTTTTTTTTCAAAGAATCATTCGAAGCACTGATTTAACAGCAATCAAAATGGGAAATGGTTATTTGTACATATTTCGACTGCCAAAAATTAATGCAGGCATCTAATTGAAAACTAGCATAGGTGTATTTTAAATTATCAACTATAATGTGTTTTATTTATTCCGATGCACCAAATGCGAGAATTTCATTTCTTTTGAAATTTGGCGGGATTCCCCCAACTTAAATCAACTTACTTAATTTGGTAAAAGATCGATCGCTTAAAATCGCCTTAATAATTGCACTATTTCTGCATGGATAATTAAAGTTTAACGCCGTATTCTAATAAAACCTACACTTGTTTTTAAAAATACTTTTTTGGTTCGCAGTAAACTGCGCCAAACCTAAAACTGTGCATATCGGTAGAGCCTACTGCTTTCTCAAAATCGCCATTTTTCACTAAACTAAAAATATATATATACAGGGTGTCCATAATTAAACTGCAAGTGTTCGAGGGGTGCTGGAGAGAAAACTACCGAGAATATTCCAGTGAAATTTGGTATCTACACGTTTCAGAGCATGCGCAAGTGAAATATGCAATAAAAAAATCGTCATTTTTCACCCGATAGATGGCGCTGTACCGTATTTCAAAGCTCACCGGTTGAAAATACAACTTCCAAAACCGATAGACAGAGCATAGTGACATTCTAAGAGGCATATAAACAATATAAAACATCATTTACAGTTTATCAAAAGTCCATACAATTCGCTTCAGTAATTAAATTTTTACAGTAACATGCAATCAAAAATTAACATAAATTAAGATCAAAAATTAAACAATTCATAAAGACACTTTGGAAAACAATTAAAACATTATTTATTCTCATTGACACTCATTGGACCTGTTCTTAATCGTTGCATACGCCGGCATTCCTTCGGAGTAGCTGAATAATTGCTACCATTCTGATAGAATATCTTCACTAACAATGCACGTTCCTTCTTATTCAGAGGCATGATTGACCATTACTCAATGTGGTCTTGTTTTTACACTGTTCGATGGGCTTAAAATTTGCATATATGACGTTCATAAGCATTGAAATACGAGATAGCGCCATCTATCGGGTGAAAATGGCGCTATTTTTTATTGCATATTTGACTTGCGCATGTTCTGAAACGTGTAGATACCAAGTTTCACTGGAATATTCCTGGTAGTTTTCTCTCCAGCACCCCTTGAACACTTGCAGTTTAATATGTATATTAGTCTCAGAAATCTCCAAGTCCTTATTCTTTTACGTATAAAAAATGTTGCATTTCTGCTCTGATTAACCACGCAGACGATATTTTAATTAAAAAATAACCTAGCAAATACTCTAAACAGAAAAAAAAATGATTTTTCTTTTATTTTTAATTGAAGAGACTAAATCATTTAATAAATTCGCCAAACATGGCAACCTCGATGCTTATTTCTCACACTTTCACTACAGGGGTTACAATCCCGGAATTGCGGAGAGTAAAAATTAGCGTTTTTGACGGTTTTTTTTTATCAATATCTCCTAAACTAAATCGAATTTCAAAATTTAAATTAGCGCAAGACCTTCCTCGGAATTTTCCGAATCCGTGGACACCTCGATCGACAATCAGCTCCCAGCCGTTTCGGAGATGATGCTACACACAGACAGACAGACGCGCACAGATTTTAATAGTATAGACTAGCTGCGTACCCATTCTCCGCACGGTAGGAAAAGAACATTTTCCTTACACATATAATTCGAATTAAACCCATTGATGCGGAATCTATAAAAGTAAAAAATTATTTAAATCGTGATGAAACGTTGACTTCATGAGTGCAAATCTGAGATGACTGCAACATGATGGCACAAAAACTACGTCAGTGTCACTGGCGATCAAAAAAGAAGAAGCTTGTATAAGTTGCACACGACGCTGGACATTAAATTGAAACTCTCTACAAATCTGGAGACTATCCTGCTTCTAGTCTCCACTTATGGGATATGGGTCAAGGGGGGGGGTGTCCTCCGTGGGGGTCTTCCTAAGGGGTTCTAACCGGCATTTACGCTACGTTTTGGAGGAAACCAGCCATATATGTTTCCTAAAATACGCATGTTGCGAGTACAGTTTTATTTTCCGAATGGAATACAGGAAAACTCCGAACGGTTAGGTCTGCGGACGCGACCTGTTTTGAACCAGAAACCTTCCGTCTCCCAGTTCAGATCGCTAAGTGCTCGGCCACTGGTCGGACTAAGTCATTGCTAGGGGAATATTATAAGCAATTAGGAACTATGTTGTACACATGATTGCAATGTCATTCTCGTATTATTATTACTTATATCCCGTATTATTTGATTTATTTTTGTTTTTCATTTCATATTCCTGACTTTTCATACTCGATTTTTCGACTTTTCTTGATTTTTGACTTTTTTTTCTTGATGACTTGATTTTTGGGTCTTTGTGCATGCGCATATTCAATTATCATTCCCCATTAACGTTACTGAATTAAGTAGCTCTTCTCTATCGCCACTTCTACACCAAAGACGTCAATCTGCATTTTCCTCGTTTCAAGAAAAACGCTTACAAAGTTTCATTGCTTCAGTTTATAATGATTAATCAATTTTATTGCAAACTAATCGGAATTAAGATATGAAGCTTTGACATAGTATACAGGATTTATTAAACACGTTGAAAATGAACTTAGTTAAAAATAACCAAAGTTACAGGTTCGCGTTATTGACGTGGTGATTGTGGTAATGTTCTAATTGTGTCATATCCAATGCGTTTTCATTTTTCGAGTCAAGAGCTGCAGAAATGAGTGTTTTCACTTAATTGTTAAATTCAACAGCTTGAGGGGCAACAACGAATCCTGTAACTACGGAAACTGTAGCAATATTAAAATAGAACATGAAATGAAATTTATTTATGCTTGCTAGAACTGCCATATTGGCGTAATTAATGCTGATAGTCGATGGCAAATAGCCAAAATGAATCCTAAATTTAACTTCACTGTATATGCAATAATTTATAGGAAATACCAGCTATATTTACCAGGCTTAAATATATTATCGTTCATCTCCAAAAACTTTCGTATTTATACAGAATTCCTATTTTACTATACCCTGTTTGGCGGGAGTTAAAAAAATTATCTATCCATCCGCTCGTAACATTGGCTCATTTCAATCGTACCGTAAAATTAGCACTACAAACGCAAAAAACAAACGCTATTAAACACGGAGTTACACTGCATTTGAATATTTATCGCCAACTTTTCTAAGAAAGGTACTAAAGAAGGAATACACAAACGCCATTTTGCGAGATTTTTTTTTTTTTGAGAGAATTTCTAAGCACTGATTTAACAGCAATCAAAATGGGAAATAGTTAAATTAGCAGTATTTTAGTTTCCGAAGAGATGATGCTACAAACAGACAGCCACACACACAGACAGACGCGCACAGATTTTAATAGTATAGATGGCATATACTTCGTTTTGAAGAAGTATGCTAAATATTCAATGGTCTGCGACATCAGGATTCACTACTTTTTGCTCAAGTAGTTTAACGTAAGGTGCCTCGTTTTCTTCTGTAGCAGATCAGCGAGGGCATTAGCTAAGATGTTGGGAGGTTCTCAGAATTATTGCTATTCGCTATGTCCCATAAGAAGTTTCTCACATTAAAATTCCATAAAATACATGTCATGAAATACATGCTTATTATCGTTTGAATTTAGGTATTTTCTTTAGTAACAATTTTAAAACTTTAGCTATCTTTATCAACTAAATTTTCTTAAGCTAAATTTGATTTTTGAAATTTGCTCGAAAGCACTACTTTTTACAATGTACCTGCTCGCTAAGGCGATCTTCCATAATATAACAGAAATCACAGGAAGAGTTCAGCGAATGTGAGGTTTTATAATATACAGTGAGGCATCGCAGCATATAGAAACGTAAAATGTTTAAAGAAAAAGAATCGCATTCGCACTATACATAGCTAACTGATAAGTAGTGAAAGAAATGTAAAGAGAAATGCTTTTGACATTTTCTATCATTTTGGTATGTTGTGGATTTGTAATTTAAATCTTTAATTTAAAATACTAAAAATTCCATATGGTCTATTTCTAAATTTTGTAGCTGAAGATTTCACACTTAACAAGATAATTATAAAATTAAATGATCAAACTTGACGAAGGAGGTGTGAAATGTGTGAAGACATTCCGATTTTCAATAAATATGCCTAAACGAATGATTACAGAATGTTAGTTATAGAACTTAATATATGTAAAATAATTACGTAGCAATAAGGTTCTTCGAGAAAAATACGTGCAGAAAACAAATTTATCCAATCGAAAGTTTATTAAGTGAATCTGAGAATTATAGCACCATGCAATATGAGGGTGTTTAACCGATTTCTGCTCGTTTTCTGCTTGAACTTGTGCTTTTGGGCTCAATTCCAGATATCTTTACAACAATAAACGAATTAAGGTATAAACGCAACGCATTTTTTATGCCCTTTAGATGTGTAGACTTATTTCTATTCGCAAATATTTATAGAGTTTTTTACATTAAAAGAGCATAAAATATTTTTCATAGTATACATGCTGGTTATCTCATAATTTAATGTATTTTCTTTGGTAACATGTAAATAAAATTTATGTAAGTTTGAAAGTCAAATTTTGCTTACGCTAAATATAATTTTTGAAAGTGCTATCTCGATATTGCTATATTTCAGCAAGTAGCTTTTCGCTAAGGCGAACTTTTACAAAAAAAGAAAATAAATCAGAGGAAGATTGTAACGAATGTCACACTTGTTATAATGTACAGAAAGTAACTCTAACATACAGATTTTTAAAATGTCTCACGAAAAAAATATTTCATAGCCACTCTAAACATCTCACTCATGAATGATGAAGAATATTTATAAAAAATGTTTTTGGCATTTTTTGACTTTTTACATTTTGCGGATTTCTACTATAAATCTTTAATTTAAAATGCGAAAAATAACAAATAGACTTTTTCTAAGTTTTGCAGCTGAAGATTTCACGCATAATACAAATAGTTATAATATTATATGTTCAAAGTTTATGAAGGAGGAGTGAAATGTTTCAAGAACCTCTAGATTTGAATTCAAATGCGTGAATGATTCATCAGTGAATGTAAGTTATAGGACTAAATACATGAAGAATAATCGTGTAGCATTAAATGACTTCGAGAAAAACGGCGCTGAATACCTCTTCATCTATTTTAATGTTAAAAAGGGATGCTGATGATTGCAGTAACACACAGATTGTTAATTTTGTCTCTGAAAAGGCGTAAGTTATAGGGTTTAAAAAATATAAGAAGTCTTAAATTCCCTCCAATGCTTACGATCGCGTCCGAGCTGTTGTTTAAAGAGCTGATTCATAAAAGACGGGAAAACGATAAATGCTTAAATTTTAAATAGGTTATAACATAAATAAACGGTCTTAAAGAGTATGGCTGTCTCTCATGCCACTTATTTTAGGCTGAATGACGGGTGAAAATGCAATAATTTCGAGGTAGGTTTATTTCATTTATGTTCTCAATGCAATAGTTTCTGTACATTTATAATGAAAATTTGAATAATCCGCTAAAAGGTAACGAAATTTTAAGAATTCCTTTTCGGATGTTTCAAGTTACAGCACTCGCTATGAGTGCACAATTGCAATGGAAAATAATAATGGAAATTATTGATAAATCGGAAAATATTTTTTTGAAATATATCAGAGATTTCAAAGTATATCAATCACAGTAGGTTGGAGTTTGTCGTTATGAAAAAAAGTTATTTTTCTTTCTGTGTTTGAAACAAACAGTGATAGAATAGAAATCTTAAAGCAATATTTTTTAAATTTCATGATGTATAAAAAGTGCTTACTTCATAATAATAACACTGATTTTAAGTAATCCATTTTTTTTCCAGTTAATGTTCCGAACGTTTCTCATCATCGAATATTTAAGGGTATTGATTTTAAAATTACATTAAAAAATGAACGATAGATAAAATATATTTTATTCTTCAGTGTTTATAGATATTTAACTGAGCCGATACACTGTTTTTTCTTAGTTACCATTCTTAGTAAATGCGACATTCTAACATGTCAAATTTTCTCATTTTTACTTACAGAGGACCTTTGCTTTAAAAACTGTGGAGTATATAAAGA
>JAWZYV010018022.1:0-56229 GCA_038373885.1 Cheiracanthium punctorium
CGCGCGGGCGCCGTGTTGCTCCGCCACGTGACGTCATTGCGGCGTCTTAGCGGTGCGGTACGGCCAGTATGAATCCGGCTTTAAAAGCACTTATGAATATTCCACTACATAAAGAGACAAGCTTATGCATTGTATAAAAGCACTGTACGCATGTTCATGGATTTTCAGCGATTTTGCTCAATTTTCATCTTGGATAAGGAAAGCATCTTCGACACCATCACACCAATCCATTTGAAATTTAGCACAGATAGGCAGGAAAATACAGAAAAGAGCCGGTACCTTAACAATCAAGGAGAGAGAAAAAAATCGGAATTTTCACGATTTTTCGCAGTTTTCAAATTACGAAAATTGATTTTTCTAACATTTTCCTGGAACTCTATTCAAATAAACTCTTTAGAAAGTTATCTGAAAATCGTTAATGGAAAAGAAATATATAGAAAATTGAACTAAAAAGAATGGTAGCAATTTAAGTTCTGACATAGATTTCCGATGTAATTAAAAAAAGAAAAATAGTTTTGCAAATGTACTTTTTTCGTAAGCACTTCACATATTAAGTAAATTTGGATGCAGATAAAAGATCAATTTTATCTCATTTAACGCTTTTAATCTTTGAATATCCAATTTAGTGGGTAGGGAATAATCTGGGTATATAAGAAATCTAATAAAAGAACGCACTTTTGTATTTTAAATTACTTCATTCCATTTTAAAAGCAATAAAGTTTCTGTAACTTTTAAGCATTTCGCTTATTAAAAAAGTAATTAGAATTTTTAATTTTCTCTTTCGGCTTTATCTTTCTTTTAATTAAAAATTCTTATAGTACGCTAGTTCAGATTTCAGTGTTGCTTTATCCATTTTCTTTCACTCATTGCAACAAATTGAAAAAAACAAAAAATAGCACTGTGAAACTTGTATAGAGTGGAACCTCTCAAGTTGGACAACCCCATAACTTGGCCACCTCCCTAAGTTGGACGCATTTTTAAGGAACAGAGAGTGTTTATAATATAAAAAGCTGGACACATTTTGATTGAACCGCAAGTGACTAACTTACGGAGGTTTCACTGTATTACTTCTTTGCCGACTACAAAAAAGAGGGAGGCCCTTTGTTATAGACAGGGTGTCTCAAAAAGGTGGTAACTCTCTTTAATTTTTTATCCATTACAGAAAACAGACATTGTAAATTGGAAAAAAATATTCAAAATAAGGTAGAAAAAGACTATTTTACTGCTTTCGTAAATGTTCCAAAAGTTACAATTTTTAAATTTGCATACGATCCGCGTACAAGGAAAAATGCTCACTTAGTAAAATGTACCGCACACACTAATGAGGCGATGTACAAAATCTGAGAGTTATATCCTAAAATATGTCACAGATATGAAGATAAATATATGCTGATTTGAAACTCTTTTCAGTGGCTCTCGAAGGGAAAAATTCACATCACATGATAGCGTTTTAGGGGTCGTAAAGAAATCGCCAAAGAAAATAAATTTTTACCCTCTTGCAATAAACTTTGGCATTCAAATCCATGTATAACCCTTGATCGTTTTTGTTTAAAGTATCTCTGAAACGTTTCATGATGGAAGGCTTTAATTTTGTACACGCGATTGGCGATTCGACCGTTCGCCCTTTTCCTGTAGTGAAAGCTCGCGATGGCAACGTCTGCACTTTTTTCAGGGTTAGGACCATCTTAGGCAGTCAGTCGAGTTGCTCTTCTGTATATCGATGGAACGTACTCACCTTCAACACATCTAGGAAGCTGAGGACTTCAAATACCGTCTATAGAGC
Source organism: Cheiracanthium punctorium (assembly GCA_038373885.1). Taxonomy (NCBI): domain Eukaryota; kingdom Metazoa; phylum Arthropoda; class Arachnida; order Araneae; family Cheiracanthiidae; genus Cheiracanthium; species Cheiracanthium punctorium. The sequence continues at coordinate 1,784 of JAWZYV010018022.1, forward strand.
ATATACAACTCTGCCTCTTGGTGTCGGGAGAGCATAGTAAAACTATTGGCGAAACTGAATACCACATTTAAACAATTTAAAGCGCAATCTTTTCCCAATGCGGAAAAAGAGCAGTTGCTGCCATTACTCGATTTAACTACCAGCAGCATGGTGGTCGATCGAATCGCCTATCGCGTGCCACAGAGCTACAGAACATTTTTAAGACAGCTAGCTGTGCGGCGCCACCACGTTGCTGGTAGTTAAATGGCATCGGCTGCACTTTTTCCGCATTGGCAGTTTGTCTAGTTTTTCGTCTTCATCGATGTATATTTTTATCGTATTCTCCAGTTCTCAGCAGATGCCGGTACTGATAAAAATAATTCTGATACCCATTTTACAAATAATCGATAATTTTTACGGGAAATTACGTGCTAAATAGAAAAGCAATCTCCTGTAAGTATGTCCATCCTCAGGATTTTATTGAAATCAAATTTATTCTTTGTTAATCAAAATGTAAGATTTGTGTCCTCACCGCGAGGACAGCACGCGTTAAGGGATTTAAAGATACCGAGCTGGCGGCCAGCGTTGTCCCTTATGAAGTGACAGACGGGTTAACACCCAAGTCCCATCCGGGAATCGAACGCGGACCCAAGACGTAACAGACAGTTTCGGACTTTCAGTAACAATGAGAAAAGCAAACCATTCGATTGCTGGTTCACCCGCATATGCAGCGGCTGACACAATAATGGAAACTTCATATAGTTTAAGTAAATCATAGTGGCCCCCGGTGGCCCTGTAATGAAAACACCGGTCTCCAGTTTCCCCTCTCGAGTTACCGGGTTCGATTCCCGCACCGGAGGATGTGAACAGAGAGTGAGTGCCCTCTGCCAAATGCTCCTTATCAGGCACGGACCGCAGCAGAGAATTCGGATTTAGTCAGGTAGGAGGCGGCTGAGGTTGGAGGAGTACTGGAGATGGTGGGTTCTCTGAGGCGGCCCTGTGCGGACGGGGCCAAGGTGGAATGGAGAGTACTGGAGTGGGCAATGAGTTCTTATTACGAAGACGAGGTGCGCCGCAGATGGACGAGTTGCCTGCTGAAACCAAAAGCAAACCATCCTGGATAAAATTGGAATTGCGTCTGGAAGTAACTGGATGACTGCAGATAAAACGTGGGACTGTATTGTGATGTCCTTGGAGAAAAGATATTAATAAAAATGTTATGTGTGTATGTATGTTAATAAAAAATAAATGAAATTAAAAACTTTTTACTTCGCTGATTTGTTAAAAGCAACGTTTCTTTTTGGCGACCCTGTAAATGAACTACACAGTCCATTGCAAACAAAAATGGAGGCTCACAACTAGCTGTTACGACAGTCCTAATATAAAATTTAAACATTCTTCCTCCAAATCGTTGCGTATATTACGAGTTATACGTTATTACGAGTTATAAGTTATACGGTAACGTACACACGTCACACACACACAAATGGTTTTAATGAATTCTCGGTTGATCAGAATGTACCGTGCATGCATCCATCCGTACGTCCACACGTCAGGCAAAAAAACTCCTCAAAGTAAATTTAGTGCTGTTCAAAATCGATTTTTTCCGCCAAAATTTAAATAATGAAATTTTTCTCGGACACAATACTTAATTTTACTCCAAACAAGAGAAAATAATAAACTTAGTGTCAGAGACTTGAATAATTTTGAGAATACCTCTTGGTGATGCTATTCTACACTATAAGAAAAAACCATGCTAAATTACAGCACAGTGTGCTGGTAATCATAACGCCAACACATGTGCTGTAAATTTCAAGCACTTTGAATTTTCAAGCACTGTGTTGTAAATAGTTTGCACGGTGGCACAACAGCACATGTGCTGTAAATTTACAGCACCGTGTTGTAAAATTACAGCACATCATTTTCAAGTACCTATGTAAATTCACAACACTGTGTTGTAAAATTACAACACTTCATTTTTCAAGCATCTATGTGAATTTACAACACTGTGTTGTAAAATTAAAGCACCTCATTTTTCGAGCACTTATGTAAATTTACAACACCATGCTATAAAATTACAGCGCCTGATTTTTCAAGCACTGTTGTGTATTTTTACAGGACTTGAATTTTCAAGCACTGTAACGTGTTTTTACAGTTCTTGAATTTTCAAGTACTTATATGGAATTGTACTGCACTTCTGTGTAAGTTTTAGCCTGATGCAATTTTTCTGTACACATGCATTTATAATTACGTTTTGAGCAAAAATGTATACCTGTCCCTCGATTTGCACGGCACTCAATTTACACGTTTTTAAATGAAAACTTTTTTTTATTTTATTGTGTGTGTACATCATACACATTTACAATTACTTTTCAAACAAATTTACAGCTATCCCTCTATTTGCTCGGTACTCAATTTACGCGGTTTTCAAATGAAAACGTTAGTTTTTTTAATATTATTTATGGGATCCTACAATTTACAATTACATTTCAATCAAATTTACAGCTATCTTTCATAATCACTTTACTCAATTTACACGGTTTCGCGTTTACACGGTTTTACATGTTTTTTTTTAAATCCTACACATTTACAATTAATTTTCAGACAAATTCACACATATCCCTCGATTTGCACGGTACTCAATTTACACTGTTTTTAAATTAAAACTTCTTTTACAGTTTTTTTAAATTTTATTTATTGTATTCTACAATTTACAATTACATATTAAAGAAATTTACAGAACTATCCTTCATTATGCGCAGTACTCAGTTTTACACGGTTTCGCTTTTATAAGGTTTCAAAATGATTTTTTTTTCCTCATCCTATGGTTTACAATTAATTTGGAACAAATTTACTCCCATCCCTCGATTAGCACGGTACTCAGTTTACACTGTTTTTAAATGAGAACTTATTTTAGAGTTTTTTATTATTTTATTTATTGGGTCCTATACAATTTAACATTACATTTCAAACAAATTTGCAGGTTTCGTGTTTATACGGTTTTTGGAATGAATTTTTTTTTTCAGTTTTGTTAAATCCTACACATTTACAATTAATTTTTAAACAAATTTACACTTATACCTCGATTTGCACGGTATTCAATTTACCCTGTTTTTAAATGAAAACTTATTTTAGAGGGTTTTTATTTTAAATTTTATTTATTGGATACTACAATTTACAATTACATTTCAAACAAATTTATGGCTATTCTTCGGTATGCCTGGTACTCAATTTATACGGTTTCATGTTTACACGGTTTTTAAATAATTTTCTTTTATCCTACACATTTACAATTAATTTTCAAACAAATTTACCCCGATTTGCTCAGTATTAAACTTACACTGTTTTTAAATGAAAACTTTTTTCTCTAACTCTGAAGTAGTTAGAAATTTTGCACAACCATTTAAAATATGTAGAAAAATCTTGCTCCTTTAAAAAGCCAGAAAGATCTGCAATAAATATTTTTGCTGTTGAAACTTTTCGAAACAGCACTAATGTCAAATTACAAATTGTGAATTTAACCAAAAGCATTGCAAGTGGCAGTGGAAAATTTCTGAATGAGATTTTCATTCTTGAAACTGAGATCATTTGCTATTAAAATAAAATATTTGCAAACTCACAGTCACCTCTATGAGGGAGTTGTCGGAGGTCGATTAAGAGAAACGTTCCCTCGGCCGCTCACATGACGTATAGTGTACAAAAGGTATTTGAGAAAAACTGACGGACAACTGGAATACACAAAAAGGCTGCACTTTATTGTAGGTATCTTCACAAAACAGTTAATAAAGAACAAGTTCAATTACGCACCGTACATTGCTTCAACACCAGGAACATATCTAATTGTTCCGGCCACACGGCATGCCGGAGTTCCATAAAAAATGAACACAACCTCCTCTGACGGAGAGCAATCGAGAAGTCTTTTCAAATCTTCCTACAAAACTGCCAGCTCTCTACAGGTTGGCGAGTAAAATATGAGCACTCATAAGCCACTGCCCCACGTGACAACCACCGTCCGGTAGGCGTAAACAATATAAAAATTTGAAACAAACGGATTTTAAATGATTGATGCCAATACAGAAGTGCCAGAATTTGGCGATGCCAATACGAAAGGCTACAACCCTGTGAGAAAACACCGACGGAGACCGGGAGGCGCTAAGAACTAACACAGCATATGCTAAAGCGAAATTAATTTAGAAGGGAAACCCCGAAAAATCCCAGACATAGCGTCGCGCAAAAGGAAAGAGCATTTTATCGAGCCGAAAAACAAAGTGGAGAGAGCTTAATACGGAATACGAAATTTTGATTTAGAAAGACGAAACATAGGAACATTATTTTAAGACGCGAAAAATATGTGAACTTCGTCACATATATCTCTCCACAGCCCAACAAAAAATTTTGACGCCAGAATTCTTTTTTTTTTAAACAAAGAACTTTAACCCATGAATTAAACAGAAAGCCTGCATGCAGCGCTTATGAGGGCTCATCACAAAAATACAATACTACACAATACCAAATAACATAACAAATTATAAAATACATCACAAAATACCATTTGCAAAAATATCAACATTATTCTGCTACAAATAAAAACAATATAAAACGATTCAATTATCCATTACATATCAAAATTACACATGTGCAAAAACTAAAGAAAAATAACCTTGAATATTCAAAATAATATATGTACATATGACGTCATAAATGTGAGATCTCTTTATAAAAACAACTTTGCAGATAACATTGCACGTGCAAAAACATTTACTTTCAAAGTCCTTTGCATTATCAACGTCCATGCAAAATAAGAAATGAAAGTTTCTCAATATTATTAACAAATCTCAAATATACTTAGTGCACTTAATCGGGTTTAAATTTTAAAATAAAGTTCAAAGATGAAGCTTCTAAATAAATGAATGTCAAAGAAGATTCTAATAAAAGTTATGACATAATTTAAATAATTCAAGTCAAAATGATTGCAATCAAATACCTGAAATGTGTCCAATGCAATTTAGTTGCAGTACAGGTATTGCTATCAACTTTCAAAACAAACTCTCTCTTTTTTTTAAAGTTTATTTATTTATTTATTAATATTTTTTTTTAAATATCAAACACAATTTACTTCATGAAAAACATAATAAAAACTTTCAATGAATAAAATATCAAAACATATATAAATATTTTTTTTAAACATGAGCTTCAAAACAAATTAAGATTTTTGTGACCAAAAAACAGGAAATTTTCAAACAGACGAAACATGAACATAAACAATATTTGCAAAAAAGGGTAAACACAAAAGAAAAATGTATGTTTGTGTGTGTAAAGAAGGTGCAGGTTAGAAAAACCCATTAAATTGTGTAGAAAAGAAAAAGAAAAGTCAATTGTGCTGACACAGCGACAAAAGACGGATGCATGACAAGGTTGACAATGCATCAAAAGTTAATCTTGTTACCAAAAAAACGCGAGCGTAACAAGTATCTTATGGGGACACGGTCGAGGCATGCACAAGGCATTCAAGTTCCGACAGGGGGGGAAAAAGAATGTCAAGTAGCACCTATATGTGTAGCAAAACATGGAGACCAAAGTGACAGTGTGAGAAAGTGTAAGTTAAAACTTACAAAAGTGCAAAAAGCACGTGTGAACAGAAGCTAAATCTCTTCAACAACGGGGCGCATGGGACTTGTAAATTTGGAACGACTTAGCTTCAGGGAAAATTACAAAAAGGGACCGCCAATAAGAAAAAACAAAGCATGACACCAACAAAAGAAATGATTCCCAACAACCATAAGCTCACCTACAGAAAACTATTGTTCCTTTCTTTTTTTTTTTAATATCAACAACAACTTGATTAACTAAGTTTCATGAAAAAGAGATGCATATCATACAGTATACTGAAGTGTACATCTTTAAAAATACTGGACCAGCCAGATACAAACAAGATATTATACAACAGTGTACAAAGCAAGGAAGTGTCTGTGGGTACCTTCACAAACACGCCATTACTAAAACGAAAATATGCATCTACTTTCTAGGTCTTAAATTATACTGATTATGTGAAGTTGTAGGTAGATTAAAATTCTCAATATGAAAACCCAAATAGTTTGTTGATGTTTTATGAAAAGAACATTTAGTAGGAGCAAGTGTCAAATTATATTTACATAAAACTTTTAAAACTTTTTCAAGTTTATGTACAGTGTCTTCAAAAGAATGTGATCCTATAATAAGATCATCCTGATATGCGAAAATTCCATCTGAGTTAATCTCGTCCAGTAAAAGATCCATAAGAGCCTGAAAAGTTGAGGCAGCCGATTTCAAACCAAAAACCATTCTTTTAAATTTAAATGAGCCAAACTGAGAAGTGAAAGTTAATTTATCTTGTAAATCTTTTGGTAAATCTATTTGATGATAAGCCTGTTGTAAATCTAAACTGGTGAAAAATTTATATGTTGATAGATTAGCAATAATTGTCTGAATTTTAGATAAAGGATATGATGAACCTTGTATGACAGAATTTAACATACGCAAATCAAGGGCTAACCTATACTTTTGTTTGCCAGAAGAGTCAGGCTTTTTCTTTACTAAAATTACAGGACATGCCCATTCAGAACAGTTACGTTCAATTATACCTGCATTCAGTAATTGGTCTATTTGCTCTTTAGCTTCACTTTGAAGAGCCTGAGGAATTGGAAATGGCAATGTTTTTATTGGAAAATCATTAGTAAAGTTCAATACAGGAATAACTCTGTCAGTGTGTCCTAAAGTAGACATATCTTTTGAAAAAGCAGCAAAATTGCTTAGTAATAAACTACTTAATTCACTTTGTTCATTACATTCCAAATGTTCTAAGTCAAAATCAGATGAAGTTAATTGCTGTTTTCTTTTATTAAGCACTTCTGATGAAGGCTGTATTAAATTACACATTTGAAAATTCTCAGAATCATCGGTTAGGTCTCTTTCTTTAACTTCATCAATATCATAAATATTACCAATCTTGGTATTCTTATTTAAATGAATTTTCTGTTCAGATACATTATGAATAAATATAGAAAATTTTTGAGAGCACTTGTTACCATTTTTGTTTTGATTAAAGTGTTCATTTAAATAACAAGCCTCATAAGAAGTGTAATTTTCAGCATCATTTGGTGAAAAAAGAAAATATTCAGTGCTAGACTTATTATCACAACAAACCTGAGCATAAATATGCTCATCCGATTCTAAAATGACCTTTTGACATAGATAAACAGAATTGTCATTTACTTTAATTGAATTAGGACCTTTTTCATTATTATCAGTTGCACACACATGCATATTGCTAGAGTCTTTATTATTTAGAAAATATACCTTTAAATCATTAACCATAAGACAAGAATTTTTCATATCAATTGAAATATTGTTTTCTCTTAAAAAAGGAAAACCCAAAATACCATCAAAATGTTCATTAACTGGAATGTCAACAATATAGAAGCAGTGGTGAAAAAACATTGATTTAATTTTAAAGGTTAATTTAATACAAGCAGAGAATTTTATTTTTGAATTAATTGTAGATATAGTGACTGAAGAAGCCAGGTGTTTGTAATTGATTTTAGATTTAATTTCATTAAAAACATCCCTTGTAAGCAAAGAAATAGAACTACCAGTATCAATCAAGAATTTAAGTTTTTGTTTATTCACCATCACTTCAATTATTGGTAATAAATTACAATCATTGTTCACATTTGCAATAAAATATTCATTTCGTTTTTCATCTTCAAAAAAATTATCAGTCTGTACATATTTAGATTCAGCAATGGTAACAGGTACAATAGTCTGAGTCGAACAAGAACGAACTCTACGCTCATTAGACACTTTTGGTAAATTTTTAGACAAAATTGGGAAATTGTCTGGTGTATGTATGAAAGAACGAGATGTGTTCCCACCAGTCAAATCACACCTCGAAATTAGTTTAAATTACAGTCATTAGAAAAATTTCTTCCTGAATTTCGGAAGTTGGGTCGACGACCAAAATTATTATTTTGTGGAGTATTGTGCAAAACTTTAAATTTTCTACACTGGCGTGCAGAATGATGTCTGCCGGCGCACAATTGGCAGATAATAATACTTTGACCTCTATTTCTGTCATAATTTTGCAAAACTGTATTTCTGTTTTTAAACTGTGTATTATGAGGTCTACGTTGTCTGAAAAGATTCCGTTGCTCAGAAGCAGAAGCAGAAGCATTACGATTGGTGTCAGCAGAACCAGAAGTAGAATTTTTAAAAGTCAAATCATTAATTTTTGAAGCTAATTCTTCAATTTTTTCAGAAATAGCAAACACTGGGGCTTTTTGTTGATTAGCCAAAACAAGTGATTCAGATTGTGCAATATTTTGTAATTGCTGGGCACGCACAACAGCTTTAGAATAGTCAGTTATGTTATCCTCCAAAATTTTAACTCTAATGTTAGATGGCAAAGCCGACATCAATTTAACATATTTAATATCATCAAGAGCTTGAGAATCTTTAATTTTATATACCTTAGAAACCAAAACATTTAATCGATGAACAAAAGCAGTTACAGAGTTAAAATCTTCAAATTTCAAATTATTAAGCTCGGTTACTGGAGCTAGAATTTCATTATTACAAAAATATTTTTCAAATTCTAATTTAATTACATCAAAATCTCTCGCTTTATTTACAACCTCATTTTCAATAAAAAACTGTAATGCTGGACCAATTAGTTTAGTCTTGAAATACAAAATAGTTTTTTCTTCTGACCATTTGTTTAAAGATGCTAAGTCTTCCAATATACCAAAGAAATGTTTTAATTCTACGGCATTACCATCAAATGATGGAATATTAACAGAAAAATCAGAAATTTTAGACATTCTACAATAATAAAAATAATGACTTACCTACAAAAATGACATAAAACACACAAAACGCAAAAATTATCCTCTTATGAATGAAAATCAAAACATTTATCCTTGTGACACAAATAAAAGTTCCGAATCCATTATAAAAACACACATAATTCTGAACACCACACTCGTGTTTCGGTTTCCGCTAGAGTTGACTCAGAAGTATCGGCGAAATACAGGAAACATAGGAAGAACAAACACGGTAGCGAAAAAAAAAACACAGGGCCGCGAAACCAGAAGCGCGAGGCGAAACCAGAAGAGCATCGTAACACCGGAACGGTCACTACGTAAAATGTAGATACGAACACAGGTATCAGCAAATTCTTTTCGGTCGCACAACGCTGGGTAACCAAAATTCCGATGACATGGAGACGGGAGAGTCCGCAGAAAATTTGTTTTGCTTAAGTAAGAACAGTTTTTTTTTTTTTTTTTGCACATTCATACTTGGGCAAAAGGAAACTCCGACAGCCGGTGATGTGCCGGAAACAACTACTCGTGAAAACGAGCTGGTCATGACGCACCAAGTTTATATGAGGGAGTTGTCGGAGGTCGATTAAGAGAAACGTTCCCTCGGCCGCTCACATGACGTATAGTGTACAAAAGGTATTTGAGAAAAACTGACGGACAACTGGAATACACAAAAAGGCTGCACTTTATTGTAGGTATCTTCACAAAACAGTTATTAAAGAACAAGTTCAATTACGCACCGTACATTGCTTCAACACCAGGAACATATCTAATTGTTCCGGCCACACGGCATGCCGGAGTTCCATAAAAAAATGAACACAACCTCCTCTGACGGAGAGCAATCGAGAAGTCTTTTCAAATCTTCCTACAAAACTGCCAGCTCTCTACAGGTTGGCGAGTAAAATATGAGCACTCATAAGCCACTGCCCCACGTGACAACCACCGTCCGGTAGGCGTAAACAATATAAAAATTTGAAACAAACGGATTTAAATGATTGATGCCAATACAGAAGTGCCAGAATTTGGCGGATGCCAATACGAAAGGCTACAACCCTGTGAGAAAACACCGACGGAGACCGGGAGGCGCTAAGAACTAACACATCATATGCTAAAGCGAAATTAATTTAGAAGGGAAACCCCGAAAAATCCCAGACATAGCGTCGCGCAAAAGGAAAGAGCATTTTATCGAGCCGAAAAACAAAGTGGAGAGAGCTTAATACGGAATACGAAATTTTGATTTAGAAAGACGAAACATAGGAACATTATTTTAAGACGCGAAAAATATGTGAACTTCGTCACAACCTCTATGTCTAATATGTTAATGTTATAGTGATGCATAGCTGTAGAAGACTATAACTTTAAAAAAGAACTTTTGTGAGTGTGTAATAGCTTGTTAATTAAACATGGCAATATTTTTAACAAAAACGTAAAATTAAAGTCTCGTGAACATAGCTTTGAAATTAATTTATTTTAATAACTAAGTAAGCAAACTTACATCCAATCTTGAAAGGGGGGGGGGATTAATAATTCTTGACTTGTAAAGGACTAAGGTTCCTCTTATTCACAGGGCCAAGTTATAAGTTAAGATCATGCAAACAGATTTTTTCAAAAATTTGTTTGTATGGAGTTGTTTTATACATACCCGTAAAAGGCAGGCCCGTTGTATTTCTAGAGTTAAGTTGCTTCAGTGTTTTGTTTTTTTTACTATGTCACTCAGCTACATTTATACATACTTTCTCTTATTAATATCTTCCACAAATCCAGATATTTAAAGAATACTTGTTGAAAAGGTAAATTAAGCATAATGGTAATATACAATGATTTAATGTACTATTTATTTTTTATTTTACTTTCTTGGAACAAACACAGGCCTTTAAGTTCTAAAGTAAAGATATAAATAAAGATATGGCAGGACAAAATTTCATGCTGTTCTTTGAAAAAGTCAGTATAATGCTTTTAATTTATAATTTAATAGATGAATAAAACTTATCATTATATAAATTAGTAGTTAATTTACAAAATTGCATTGAAATTATTTATCTAGAATAATTTTGGTAGTTTCAAATTAAAAGTCATATTTATTAAAATTGCTTACGATAAGATTTTTTTATTAAATATAAATTAATATATTCAAAACAATCCCAAGTAAAGTAATTTAATAAAATAACAAAAGCACTCAACAAAAATCTGGTGTTGAAAAGGTAAAAGTAATTAAAAACTTTGTAAAATAACTCATAAAAGATACAAATTGAGGTCCATCATTTTGAGTAATACAAAAAAAGTCCACTCTTCTTCAGTTACAAAAAGTCAGTCATCTGCACAAGTAAAAGGCTATTCTTTCTGACTGGGGTTGACTTTCTTGATGCTGTAGAAAAGTACACTTTTTTGTACCAACCAAAGGGATTGTCCTGGATAAATACCCTTTTATGTGTATTATTTTACAAAGTTCTTAATTATTTTTGATTTAATAAAATGTTAGCTTTTAAATAAACTGAAAAAAAGCATTAAATAACAAATGAAATGTAAAACATTAGAAATTTATTGACTTTCCATATACAGTATATAAAGCTACATAAGTTTTTATATTTCATCTTAATATTTTACACCACATACAACATAACTTATTCAGTCTTCTCTTTGATCAAACTTTCCTTAATGAAGAAATATTTTTCAGATGCCTAGGATAAAACAAAAACACGTCATCAGCAAATAAATAAATCCCAAAAAATGTGCCATTCTTTTTGGCTACTATTTCAATATTTCAACTGATTTCATTAACCCATTTGTGCCCAGATATTTTTGCGACTTTCTTCGATTTTTGCTAATACCAGCAATAATAGATAAATTTCTGATGTATACTTCTTGAACAAGGGATGATTTCTTTTAAAATCATTATGCCTAATAATTGAAATGTCAACATCCTACTAGGTCATGTTAAAATATTTTGTGAAATTGAGGTTCAAAACTCGTGAATAAAGGCTAGGGAAAATTAATAACGTTTTTGACTGATAGCGAAAATGACACCCCAAAAAAGGAACACTAGGCATAAATGGGTTAGCTGAAATTTGTTAATATAAACACTTATCGATATTTTCGAAAATCTTTATCCAAATAAAATATTTAAAAATGTTAAACTGTGAAAATTTTATCATTATTAAATACAAAATAACAATATATAACGTCATGCAAAAATCAGGTGTTATGCTGGTTTCATTTTTAAAAGAATGCATAAAATATGTGCTATGTTGAGATTCCTCAACATAAAGGCATTAAACTGCGAAAATACATCTGTAATATTTGGTGGATTTTTGATGTTCCACTGTATATACAAGGTGAGCCAATGGAATGAAATAATTTCTTAAAACTAATAACATTCTAAAAATCATCTTTTGTAAAATATAGTGATGAAGCAGCGTAATCCACATGAATGAAGATATTGTGTAGGTGCAGAATCGTTCATTTTTGGAAAATAATTTCCAAAAAGTCCTCTATTTGCCCACACACATTCTTGCAGTCTCATTGCAAAGCTGCCTATAAAAGTGCACAGCATTTTTAGCGTTATTGTGGACACAGCATGCTGAATCCTTTCTTTTAATGCTTGAAAAGTATTTGGGAGGTTACTTTAAAATATTCTTTGTTTTTAGGTACAGTCACAAATTATATTTATAACACTGAAAGCACAAGACTGCCTTTCCTTTAGTTCGCTTTTAAGGCACACACGCATTGTTCACCCAACCCAGTATTCCATAACTTATTTTCCACTCTCTAGATTGACAACAGTGATGGTCAAAACTGCCTCCCTTTTTCTTTCTTTAGAGTGACTTTTTTAAATTATACAGTTTCATTCACTTACCTTGTATGCATATACATAAATACTATATAAAATTTATTTCCTTCTTTTTTGTTTTCTTTTTCCTTTTTTTTTAAATCTGATGTCATTTCTGAAACATTTAAAATGGATTGTTCTGACACAGGAATTATTTAAATCAATCAATGTGAATATTATTCTTTACTGAAGAACATTTTTTATGTTTAAATTATTTCATTTCAATTAAAATTTTTAGTTATTGAAGAAGGAAGTATACTAAATATAAAGTATTTTTGTTAATAAATAATATAAGCATGTTTTTAAAATTTTACTTCTGAAAGAAAAAACTGTTAGTGTCTTATGAAATTATTACACATTGAACTTATGATTATCTGTATGTTAAATTCTGAGAGTGGTTGCATGGCCCAAAAAAAAAAACACAATTAATTCGAAAACTCCTTTCCTAAAGAAAAAAATCAACATCACGTTTGTAAGATGCATAACATTAAACTAGAATTTTTTTTTAATTAATTCCTCAAAGAAATCTGTAATGTAAACTTCATTTCTTGTTTATACATATCTTGTCCCAAATTGACATATTTTACAAACCACAGAAATATCACCGTAATCAAATCCTCTTTTACTAAAACATTTTAATGAATTTTATTTGATCTAAAACAATCAATAAATCATTAAAAACTCATCATTTAAAATAAACGTGCATGGCCATGCATTAATTTTCAGATTCTAAAGGTTTTAAAAAAAGAGAGGTGAAGAAAAAGGGGTAGGGGTTAATAGGCTGGCTTACATATTTACAAGCCTCACAGCAAAATTTCATACCTGGTATTGAGACAGTTGAGTTCCAGTGGTAATTGGTCCTGCTCCTTAAGCAATACTGCTTGCTGACTCTGAATGGTTGCTTTAGGTGGTTGCGAGTTGGTCGTTCTTCTCTTGAACATCCCGACATATTCTAGCCTCTAGAGATGCGGAACCTTTTTACCATTGAAGGCCACATGTGAATTGGGCAGTAATAGGAGGCCGTATGAGTCGACGTACCTATGAAATTATAATAGTTTTTGTATAGTTTTAACAATTCATTGCATTACATAGAAATCATTATTATTTGGCATAAAAAGTAACAATATAAAAGATTTTTGTATTCCCATACGAGTAATACCTTATTATAACATTAATAATTATTTTTTTTAATTACAGGTTTATAGATACTGCTGTAATTTTTTATATTTCTATACATTTATTAGTGCAGGGGGATGCAAATAGAATCCAAATATTTAGTGGAACTAAAAAAAATTAGGTGGCGCTAAACTTTTCTTATATTTTCAAATTTTCGGAAGCAAATGAAATTTTCACTCGCACGCACCAGTTGTTTTGTTTGCATTGTGCAACCCCTACTTTGTATACCTGTAGCAGCACACACACACACATATATATATTCAGATTTTTAAATTTTAAAAGACAACTACATATTTAAATAGCAATTCAAATAAAAATAATAAAGTCGAATCAGTTTTAAATAAATTTATTACATTATATGAAGAAATACAATAGAAAAAAGATTTAATTTTTTAAAAAGCAACATAACAACAACTCCTAAAATAATTTTAAAATAAAATGGAAAATTTAAGTTAGTGGGATTTTTGCATTTGTTTCTAGCTTGAAAGCAATTAGTATTTGAATCAAGCTTCGTAACGCAAAACCTTAATTGATCTTCTAAATGATCATATGTAATTTGCGTTCTTAAACTAGTTTTAATTTTTATCATGAGAGAAAATAATGGCTTGCAGCGGTAAGTAGGGGAAATTGGGGTACAATGAAACAAAATTCACTCCTTTGTTTTCCTGTTCACAAATTTGCATGTACAATAATAAAATTAATGACAATTTTAACCTACTCTTTTCCCCATCTAAATTAATTTTTATGAGTTTGTAAACGGCATCTTTATGGTTAAAAAAATTTCAAAAGTTGAAGGTTGACAGTGTTTCATTGTACCCTGTATACTCAGGGTACAATGAAACACTTAATAACCCTTCAGAAACACTCGTATAATATGAGTCAAAATTCAAATTTCAGCATATATGTTTTATGCAGCCTCAACTGAAACAGAGTGATTATGCAGTCAGTTCCTGATTATTGTACGAGCACTTTGGGCCCGTACCCTGGGCATTACATGCAGATAGAAGCCAAAAATTGAGTTTAGACTAATTATACAAAGACACAAAATATGTATAGGTGCACAAAACTTGAAAAATGTCCTAGACACAAAAAATTTTAGTCAGGTCCTGCATAGAGTTAAACATCATGAAAAACATCTTAGCGTAGCTCAAAAAATGTTTTCATTAAAGAAAATCTGTATTTAATTTGACCCCTTTTCCCATAATTAAGATAAAATTCTGTTTTTATAAAAATATATTTTGGTAATTTAAATAAAAATTGTGAATCCACCCCCCCCCCCCCGAAAAGAAAATACTGTAATAAAAATTTAAGTATGATCCCTGAAATTTAGCATAAATTTTTTAGCATTTTAGAATAAATGCACAAAATGATGAAAATTTTCATATGCTCAACACTTTTTTGAAGAACAATAAATTACTTGTGATAATCAATAGTTAAAAATAAGAGTAAATAATTTTAAATATAATTCAAAATATGATTTGTGTATGTAGGGCATTTAACAATTTCTAAAAATACATGGCATTATACAGAAAAATCATCCAAGAAACAGAATCCAGTCATCAATACTTTAAGAGTTTTAAAATAGTCTACCTTTTATTATTTCATTCCAAAACTTAATTTACACCGTGTATATTTTTTAATCGAGTAAATATTTTTATTATTTATTATTAAGTACACCTAATTAAATATCAATTTTAAGTACAGTTAAAGAACTAAGCTTCAAATTATAAAACTTTAAAAAAAAAACTATGTTCAGAAATTAAGTTTGATAAAGTTTAAGAATTGTGCTAATATTAAATTAAATGTACTGGTCTTTTTCATGGTTTGATTAATATCCTCTTTTAAATTAAATATAAATTTTCTACACCTTTAATATAAGGGTTGTAATGCAGGCTCTGATTATCGCACGGGCACTTGGGGCGTGTGTCCTGGGCACACATGCAGAAATAGGCCAATAAATTTAATTTAGAGATTTATAGGGGCTCCAAAATAGTTGACCAGCTATATGTATAGGGGCACAAAATTTCTAAAGTGCCCCGGACACAAAATGTTATAGTCAGGCTCTTTTGTAATGTTAAAATTCAATACTATAAATAGTAAAATCGACCAAGACGGTGCGAGCCCCATGTAAACACGGTGACAGTCGCTGGAGCTTGTCAGTCGCTAAGCCCCAACTACTGTCGCCAACCATTTTGCACGATCTGCAAAGCAAACTCAAAGAATTTTAACGAATTAAAATTGCACATAAATTCCATCAACAGAAGCACATCAAAACAACAAAATACACCGGTCCATATTAAACCTAAAAAGCGTCTGAAAATTCAGCAACAGGTATTTTAAAATGAACAAACAGTGGATCGTTTTAACCTAAAAACACTACAGTGGATTAAGCAGCCTAGTTGTACAGCTAATGTAAACTGGGCAAACACTGGCCCGTTTTCAATTCCAAAAAACATCGGTGGATATAAAGTCAGTATGATTAGAATAGCACGTAATAGCATTAAACGAAAACATAAAAATATCAAATATCAATTTAAAATTCACATTAAAAACATTGAACATGGTAAAGATTCATTTAAAAAAGCACTTACCTTTAATTTTTTGTAATTAACTACCCAGAAATGTCACTAATGCTCTCCTGTTCCTAATATCCACCGGCTTATAACGTAAAACCAACCTTTTTTCCTTTATTTAGTTTTATATTGGAACCAGAAGTTCCCATACCTGCACCATATTTCTTACAAAAACACACATTTTCTTTTCACAGAATAAAATATTTCATTCCTTTCCTTTCATAACACGAAACATTTTCCAATTCCAAACATCTATTTTACCAACAAACGACGATAAAATTGCTAAACGCCTGTCTTCAGATTTAACAGAACATCAAACCATGACCACGTGCCAAAGATCAAATATACTGGAATCCTAGCTTAGTTCACTGATAATGGCACCCGGTATTCTGATTCGCTATGAATGTCACATGATCGCCAGAAGTGCCACCCTGAATTTAAAAAATCAAGCACGGTGTGCTTGAATTTCTTTATACTGCACGTGTTGTAAATTAGATACAGCGCAGTGTGTTGTAAAATTACAGATATTTAATACAGTGTATACTCTGTACTGCAAAGGTCGCCAAATGAAAGTGGCACTAAAGGTGGTTTGAGAAATCGTTTAATGGTATTCACATAATTTATTGTACAAAAAAAGAAGTAATACAAAGTTAAGAGATAGGCTTGACAAAGTAGGTCGAAAGAAGCAGGGGCGTAGCCAGGGGGTGGCTGATGGGACTGCAGCCACCCCTCGAAATAAGTATTCATAGGATATGGAGAAAATTACATTTTCGTAGATAAATTTGAAAATTCACCTTCAGAAATTTGAGTTTCGGCTTTGGACCTAAACCAAACTACTGCTCACCCAAAGATAAAAGGCCGGCTTTGTCGCGCTGCCAAAAAATGGATGTTGCGATTTTTTTCAATGGGAAGATGGGTTCAGATGTGCAAGAAATTCTCTGTCTAGTATGTGCGGACAGGGCTGCCAATTTAGACACTTTTTGGCTAGATTTTGGCCAACTGGCAATACGGAAGCATTTTGTAAATTGGAAATGAAAGTCCAAATGAGTCTAAAAACATTACTACCGTATAGAATTTTAAGAATCCTTGCACATCTGAACCCATCTTGCCTGTGAAACATATCGCAGCACCCATCTTTTTGGCAGCGCGCCAAAGCCGATCTTTTATCTTTGGGCGAGCAGTACCTTTTTTCCTCATTAGGTTTTTCCATCTGCAAAGATTCTAGACTTTTTTAAAAGACTAGAATTTTTTTTTAATTCATTTTTATATGCGAACACATTCATAAAAAAGCCCCCCCCCCTAAAAAAAACTATCGATTTTTAGTAGGTATATTGCATACCAGTTTTTTAGCTCGCAGCCACCTCCACTGACCTATACTGACTAACCAGACTGAGGCGGGACCATCGTGATTCTACCGGGCCTGCTTGTGCACTCTGATGAGTCATCCAAAGAGGCCTATGGATGCTCACTTATTGGTTCCAGCACTTAGATACGTCATCTAACGGCAGAATCTAACCAATGAGGAAACGTCAGTAGGCCTCTTTCTGAGTGCACAAGCAGGCCCGCTAGAATCACGATGGCCCCTACTGAGGACTTCCTATTCTTTACTATGGTGCCTATTTCGCCCTCGCGGATTGATACAGTTCTCTTCAAGTTTCGAAACGAGTTAGGCAAAACACTTGCCAGATTCCATAGGGCAGTACAATGCTGCCCTATGGAAATTCAGCTATTTATTCGATTGCATTATAAAATAAATTATTTGAAATTTATTGACAATGCCAATAAGTTGCTCAGCTTACAACTGCACCGCTCGGTGGTTAAAAGAAAACAAAATTGCGTTTCACAGGTAATTTATTTTACTTTTTAAAAATTTGTTATTGTTTGGTATTTAATGCACGAGTACGTAGCTAGATGCGAAATGATTTTTGGAATTTTCTTTTGTGAATCATATTATTTATATCTCGTTATATATTTTTTTAAGAAAAAGGAGAAAATTTGAAAAAAAAAGGAGAAAGTTTCACAAGACTTCATTATAATTTTAACAAAATTCTAAATTTTTGTTAATTTTAATTTTTTGCTGTTTTTAAATTCTTCTCCCCACCCCCTTCCCGGGAACGACCTTGATGCAATCATAACCCCCCCCCCCTCAAAACAAAAAAAAAAACAAATCTCTTTATAACTAAAAAGGGTTCTGTCAACTTTTTTTTTTCCAGCGTGAACTTTATTTAGCAGACCTGCTACAAGCTTGTCAAAGCTATTTACGAATTCTCGTAATTTCTATTTTTTGTTCTGTATATATATTTCCTTCATAGTTACATTGCATGCAATTAAAAAAAATCCAAGGTTTTCTGTAGAAAATATGTGATACAAAACGGTGTATAACGACTGTAAGAAGTTTATCTCTAAAAAAAACCAAATACAAAGAAACGGTAATTTTGTTATTGTAATCACCGTATCACCCCCCCCCCCGTCCATCTGATCAATTATTCCAGTTTCCCAGTCTACCGCACTATTTGAGCGCACGTAGCAAGATTTCTTAGTATAGGTGTGATGCGGTCGCAAGCATAGCAGACGACATGGACGACAGAGACATCAATCCAGTTCAGTAAATTTAGATCAGTGGCCACCTCCGGAAAAAATTCCTGGCAATTCTACTTGTGGCACTTGTTACTTAGTGGGAATTTTTTCTTTCGGGAGTTGTTTACAAATTTAAAAAATGTAACCTTGTAAATCAACTTGAAGAATTTTTTCTTAACGTACTTTTGTCCACCTTATTTTGAACACTGTTACAGTTTGCATTGCCCATTTATCTCTAATACATAAAATATTAAAGCATGTTACCACCTCCTCAGGACACCCATATCTGTGTATGTGTTCGAGAAACCGTAATGCGGCCATCCACAAGATGGGCCACCGCAGTCGACAAGTAATTTTACAACCCTTTGCACTTTGATTCAAGCCAAAATACTTAACAGAAGGCGATAAGAACTCTTTTAGGTAATCTGTCTGCGCTTTTTTTCAAATAAAGTACGCTTTTATCTGTCACAGGTGGGACCTCTATGTAAAAGTTATACGTCCATTCAGTATACTACCCAAACCCAGTTGCACGCACATATTCGAATTCAACATTGCTTCAAAATTTCAAACCAATCCGAGAACTTTCGGAGATATGTGAAGTCTCTTGTATTTTTACTCTATCTATACGCTAACGTTTGCGGTACCAAAATCGACGATATTGCCTCGCTGCGAACGTCAACAGCTAGATGTATTGCAATAACAATAACGCATGTGCAAAAATACAAATTAACTGTTCAATGACGTCAAATGGAGTAAGAACATGTCACGCCGTAGCTAGATTACAAAATAACAAATCGAAACTTCCACCCGCGCAGCGTAAATTTCGAAAACCCATGAAATCAATAAAAAGGAGGAAAATCTGAAACACTTCCAGATTTTAAATACGCACTAAAGTGCTATATATTAAAAGCGTATCATAATTTTTGCATCGTCCATATTTTTCTTCCTTAATCTATTAAATTGGGAAGTGTATCATTAATCATGAGTGTGCCGTATTTTTCTTCCTTGTTTCATAAAACCCGGCTGATTCCTAGTTTACGGTGCTTCTTATCCAACGAGGCAAAAAAAAGTTTAATGTGGTAACCTTGGCGACTTTTATTTGTTTTCTGGGAACCTTGTGAAAATCTGCTATTTTGATCCCCGGTGCAGAGGCGGCCCGAGGTGCGTGCGGGGCCCCAGGCGAAGCACAAGAGCGGGGCCTCTTCTCTATCATGTCTTATGAGATAGCAATAAAATGGCTCAGGAGCGGGGCCTCAATAAGCGCGGGGCCTTAGGCGACCGCCTACATTCGCACCCCCCTTGGGCCGGCCCTACCCGGTGATTAAAATACTTAAAATGAGCCGCCATTTTGTTTCGCTTCGTGGCTTTGCTTCTGTTGGGCTGACATTTTGTTTCTTCGGCCTAACGTATGCGCAGTTACCGTTTGCATGGAATTCTAAGCTTTTAGTTTTGGTTCAAAATTTCTTAGTTTCGGTTCGTTTTAATGAAGCGCGTGCGCGCCTTTTGTTTTGTTTAGTTTTTGTTTTTCTATTGGTTTTCATGCGCCCGTGCAATAGGATTATTTTCTGGAGAATATGGGTATTTCCAGGCAGGAGGGAATTTTAATATTTTATTCTGTTTGAAATCCTGAAGTGTTGGCCCACGTATTTTTGGGAGCCCATTTTTAATTCTCGTCCCTTTATTCTGTTTGTAGATTTGAGCCCATTAATAAATTGTGGAATTAGATGCTTTTTGAGAGAAGGTAAGCATTCTTTTCTATGCGTGGAGTATAGTTCTGGCTAAAAGAAAATTTTAGCATTAGATTTTAGAAAATTAATTTTAGGTTTTAGAAAATTGCTTTTATTGAATGGGTTATGAGAAACAATGATTATGGCTAAAAAAATCGTGCTTTTAAATTTTAGAAAATTGCTTTTAGATTTCAGAATCTTACTTTTATTGAATAGGCTATGAAACAAATTGATTGTGGCTGAAAGAAAAAAGAAACAAATTCTAGCGTTTAGATTTTAGAAAATTCTTTTTAGATTTCAGGAAATCCCTCATGAAATCGTATCCACAAACATAAAAAAAACCACGACGACGATGACGAATATGATTATTTAAATAATAAGTGAGTTGTTCAAGAAGTCATGCAAGTACAATAATTTTTTTGTTTTAAACTTTAATACTTATGCTTTTCGATTTACTTATTTTGTGTATTTATCACTAATTTGGGTGCGTTTTCCCGTAGTGTCTTTGGGGCGTTTCAACTCCCAGAGACAAGATGGGTAAACCCACCAAATTGGCGATTTTTGAAAACGTGCCAAGAAGCACCGTAAAGTAAACCCGTCTTTGAAATCGAAATTTATCTTAAAATCGTCTACTAAAACTATTTTACAATCTTCGCCAAGTATATTACAGCTATACTTTACCGTTTTAAATATTGTTTCGAATGTGCATCATAATCCATGAGTGTGCCGTGTTTGTCTTCCTTGGGTTGATTCCTACTATAACGCCCCGACTCTCGCCAAGGCGCCACGCCCCGACTCTCGCATTAAAAATAAGCAGTAACCATGACGATTTTGTGTATTTATGTGGCACTCGTAATTTAGAATTAAAATAGCGATTTGGAACAACCTGTAAGTGCAGCATTCCGTTACATTTTTATTTATTTTGGGTTGCCAATTAATGTAGTTTTAATAATTAAGTGTCTTCAAATTCCTTAACTGGTGCGTTTATTGTTCATTTTGTCACCAAACAATAAGGGGGTGTCTCCAAGTGAGAAAAATGTAATTACTTTTCAAAAGAGAGACACAGTTGACATCTCAAATCGCAATTTAGCAAGCATTTTCCTAAGCTATAACACCATAGCTAGGTTTTTCACACTGGCGTCGCTCGAAACCGTTTGACTGTCCCGATGCCAGTTGGGTCTTTTCGAACGCAGAATTGAGGGCTTGTGCCCAATTCTGAAACAAAATTAGGGGCGTTTTATAATTAATGAAATAATTAACAATAATCTAAATAAAAACAATGTAATAATAAAAAATTGTCCTCCATCCTTATGAGGACAAATCGAAAAAAAAAACATATAAATTGGCACTGTCCTCTAAAATTGAGGACGTATGGTCCCCCTACTTTTAAGGTGACCATACGTCCTCGAAATTCAAAGACAGTCCACAAATATAGATATTTTTTTTTACTTTGTCCCCAAAAATACCCTGACTTCTTGGGGACACGAAAAGTCCCCAAATTTAAAAATTTGTACTTTTTTCCCTGAAAGTTTCCGTTTTATTTATCCTTTCAGAAAAAACTGAAGAAATAAGAAAAATAAAACAACTAAAATCGCCTTCTACTCAGAGAAACAATGAAATTTGATCTCTGAAAACGTCTTTTGTCATTGTGTGTGTGTAGCGTGTGCACGTGCACACATTCAATAAAGTATTCGACTATGAGCCGAATTTACCATTTCAGTTTTGTTAATGATTAATCACTTTTCATGAAGAACCATGCTATATGAAATTGAAGTACGAAATTTTTCTTGCAGTCTAATACTTTTTTAAGTGGGTGTAAAAAGTTTCAGGAAAAATATCACAAAATGAGCCAATGTAAAAAGCAATGTCTTCTGAAAAATATAAATAATGCCAAGAGTGAAATTTTGAATAAATTGCAATATTTCAGCATGATTTTCCTTTCATATTTCTGGTTTAAATAAATATTTATAAATGAATAAAATACTAACATTAATTTATTAGAAATAAGATTACACAATTGGTATAAAGAGCTATTAGAGTTCATTTTTAAGTATCATTTTTAAGTCAATCAAGATTTAAAGTATGGGTATACCTGGATACATGGTAGTATATTGTGTATGGTGACCAGATTTTTTAACATAGAATCGGGGACATGTCTCCGATTTTGAAACAAAACTGGGGAAATTTATAATGAAATAATTACCAGTAATTTAATTAAAAAACAATACAATAATTAAAAATTGTCCCCAATCCCTGCTGTACATTTTGGGGACAATTTGAAAAATGTCCTGAAATTGGGGACTGTCCCCGGAAAATGGGGACGTTTGGTCACCTACTTTAATGTAAAGGCGGATTCATACTGGCCGTACCGCACCGCTAAGACGCCGCAATGACGTCACGTGGCGGAGCAACACGGCGTCCGCGCGGCGAGCGCCGAGGGTTTACGCATTATCTGGCGAGAACAGATATTCCGCAGCGACCGCAAAGCTACAGCCAATTACAGAAGAGCTTTTACAGCTCCAGCCAATTACAGAAGAGTATTGGTGTATTTACTTGCGGCACCGCAAGCTCGCCGCGAGGACAGCCAACGGTCCAAATCGGCGAAACAGTACGGCATGGTTGCTGTGCGGCGCGGCAGATATGAATCCACCTTTTAGCCGGATTCATACTGGCCGCACCACACCGCTAAGATGCCGCAATGACGTCACGTGGCGGAGCAACACGGTGCCCGCGCGGCGAGCGCCGAGGGTTTGCGCATTATCTGGCGAGAACAGATATTCCGCAGCGACCGCAAAGCTATAGCCAATTACAGAAGAGCTTTTACAGCTACAGCCAATTACAGAAGAGCAATGGTGTATTTACATGGTGTATGAATTACATGGTGTATTTACTTGCGGCAAGGCAAGCTCGCCGCGAAGACAGCCAACGGTCCAAAACGGGGAAACAGTACGGCATGGTTGCGGTGCGGCGCGGCAGATATGAATCCACCTTAAGGCGACCATATTTCTAAACAGTAATTTGGGGACAAATCAAGCATTGTCCTCGAATCTAAACAAAACTTGGGGACACTAGAAAATATTTTTGAGGACTTATTCGAGGACACAACATATTACCATGTACACTACTACCCTCCAAAAAAAGTATTCGAGTAAGAGATAAATTTCCTATTTTATATTTGCGAATAATAATTTAGTTTTTGAAAAACGTAAAACGTGACAGAAATATGGAAAATCATATTTATACATAGCCATTTATATTCTATGATAAATAATTTTTAATATACAAAACAATCGTAGGAAATTTTTACTCGAATACATTTTTTGGAGGGTGTGTACCAGTATACCCATACTTTAAATCGACTGACTTTGATACTTAAAAATGAACTCTAATACCAAAGCAACACAACAATGTTGTTTCAATGTGAACTTTCAATGTCGTTTCCACACGATTTTGTTCAGTTTTCTCCACATTGTTTCAGCATGGACATTGATATAATATTGAAACAACATTGTGAAATCACAAGAGGAAAACAAATAAAAAAACAAGATTTTATTTCTTTCATGCAGAATTATTAAAATCATACGGAAATTTACGAAAAATAAAATTGTTGATAATTATCTACTTGAAAACATCATTTAATTCCAGCATCACATCTGTTGTTAAAATGTGATTTCTGTACATTGTCACAATGCATTTTTACAACAATAAATACGAATTAAAATGATGTTTTCAAGTAGATAATTATCAACAATTTTATTTTTCGTAAATTTCCGTATGATTTTAATAATTCTGCATGAAAGAAATAAAATCTTGTTTTTTTATTTGTTTTCCTCTTGTGATTTCACAATGTTGTTTCAATATTATATCAATGTCCATGCTGAAACAATGTGGAGAAAACTGAACAAAATCATGTGGAAACGACATTGAAAGTTCACATTGAAACAACATTTTGTATGTTAGCATTTCACATTTAAACCACATTGAAACAACATTGTTGTGTTGCTTGGGTAGCTATTTATATCAATTATGTATTCCTATTTCTAATAAATTAATGGAAGTATTTCATTCATTTATAAATATTTATTTAAGACAAAAGTATGAAAGGAACATCATGTTGAAATATTGCAATTTATTCAAAATTTAACTCTTGGAATAGTATTTGTATTTTTCAGAAGACGTTGCTTTTTACATTGGATCATTTTGTGATAATTTTTCAAGAAAGTTTGTGCACCCTCTAAAAAAAGTATTCGAGTGCAAGAAAATTTTCGTACGTCAATTTCAAGCATGGTTCTTCATGAAAAGGGATTAATCATTAACAAAACTGAAATGGGAAATTTGGCCCATAGTCGGATATTTTATTGAATGTCTGTACACGCTACACACACAATGACAACAAAAGCTTTCAGAGATCGAATCTCATTGTTTTTCTGAGTAGATGGCGCTTTTAGTTGGTTTATTTTTCTTATTTCTTCAGTTTTTTCTGAAAGAAATAAACTAAACGGAAACTTTCAGGGAAAAAACGTACAAATCTTTATATTTGGGGGACAAGTATTTTTGGTGACAAAATGGAAAAAAAGATCTATATTTGGGGATTGTCCTCGAATTTCGAGGACGTATGGATGGTCACCTTACCTTACCTTAATGTTGTGTCCTCGAATAAGTCCCCAAAAATATTTTCTAGTGTCCCCAAGTTTTCCTTGGATTGGAGGACAATGCTTGATTTGACCGGGGCCTTCGCAATTAGTAACGGGCCTGCGCATGTATTTTGATGAGCCATCCAAAGAGGCCTACGGATGATCGAGTCTTCACGTATACATCAGGCATTTCTCATGCTTCCCTGTGCTTTCAAACGTTATTTAATGTAGTTTTAAGTGGTAATTTTGTTACTAATTCAAGTACGAACTCATGATTAATTTGTTTGCTATGATACATATTTACATACAGAAAATAGATGCATATAATTTGAAGGAAAAACAAAGTAGCGCTTACTTTCATGATTCACGATTGCTTATTTTAGTTTCACAAGTAGATATTTAATATACTTTAAAATAACTAAATACACAAATGAGAAAGACATTTTTATAATGAATATTTCATGAACGTAGTCGTATTTCCTACGTTATTTTAAACAATTCAAGATTAATCTTTAACAAATGATGTATTAAAGCGCATTTCAGTGTTTTAGGGATATCCTGTATATTGGAGAAAATTGATAAAATACGCTCTATAGCGCGATCCCTGAATTAATTATTCTTTAATAAAGACATTTCATGTAGTATATATTATTCTTTTGTCGCTTTCTCATTCGAACTTTGGAATTGAGCAAGCATAATGAACGCTTGTACAAAATATTAACTACATTTGAAGTTTTTGTATAAACGGGCAAAAATCAATAATTTATAATTTACTGTATTTCTGCACTGTACCAGATGTAAGTCTTAATCACATAATCAAGGCATATATAACTGATAAATAACATTTTCAACTGGCAAAATTAAATTGTCTAAATAGTATCACGACGTCATGCTTATTTACAAGAATAAAAACTACTCAAGTAATACGATTTCTGATTAAAATAATTTATTTATAAATAACACATGAGTAATTATTCACTAAACATGATTTACATACATATTTTTAGAATTTCTAAATACATTATAAAAGCATTCACTTACCTTTACATTCAGAGCAAAATGTTCGAATTTTAGGATAAATTTTCATGAAAGAAAATGGCGCAAGATTCACAAAACGATTACACTACATCTAAAGTTCTTTAGTACGACAAAAGTATAAAAAAATTGTTTTAAAATAATAAAATAATATAACATTTATAATACTTAGAATAATAAAATAGATTATTGTGACTGGGAAAATCAGGCCTCAATGATAAACTCATTTTTAGCGATGGCAACTCATAAGCAGGATTGTTGCTTAGCGATTTGACCTACATTTCTCCAGCCCAACCACATTGGCAATTGCAAATTCGAGCTATGCCATTCGTTTGTACTTCGTTTGTACCGGAATGTACCGAAATATTTTCGTTTGTACCGATACCGATATCGAGATACAGCTCCCCTTTGTGGTCGGGCTGGGGAAACGGCAGCCCGACCACAACGCAAATTGCAAATTTGAGCTATGCCATTCGTTTGTACTTCGTTTGTACCGGAATGTACCGAAATATTTTCGTTTGTACTCTTATAATAAGAGAGATATAGCGGTTTTTCCACAAGCAATTTTGAGAGAACGCAAGAGTTCATCGACCGCTATCCAAAACATTGGGGTTCAGAATTTCCCCCCGTCTAGTCTTCCGTCTTCCGGATGTCGACCGCTGGGCTGAGGGGTGTGGTGAAGGTCAATGGGTGAAGGGGATGGGTCCAATGGGAAGAAAATCGGTTTCCCCTCGTTATATCGCGCTTATCAGGAGACAAGGAAAATGCACGATTCCGGTGGAAGGGAATGAAGGGAAATGATAAAATTTATAGCCTTATGCATTTAAAATATAATATAATTAATCGCATAATCTAAATAAATAAAGCAATGAGTAAACTGTCCGTAAGTTTGTCTGTCTGTGTTTCGCGTAGCTCGCAGAAGGGTGATCGTAGACCTACAAACTTTGTACGGAAATTCTCCAGCACGGATCCCGACACACCTCGAAGCGATTTTTTCGAAATTCGAATTAGTTTAGGAGATATTGATAAAAAGCACCGTCAAAAACACCGATTCTTGCTTTCCGCAATACCGCAATTGTAACCTCTGCAGTGAAAAAGTGAGAAATAAGCATCGAGGTTGCCATGTTTGGCGATTTTATTAAATGATTTAGACTCTTGAATTAAAAATAAAAGAATAATCATTTTTTTTTTCTGTTTAGAATATTTGTAAGGCTGTTTTTTAATTAAAATATCGTGTGCATGTGAAATCAGAGCAGGAATGAAATCTTTTATACTCAAATTAAAAATAGGATTTGGAAATTTTCCGAGACTAAAATGTGCAACTTTTTACTTTGGCAAAAAATAAAATGGGTGATATGCGATTTTCAGAAGATGATTCTAGGGCTTGGCGCAATTTAATGAATGGGTACTTTTAAAAACAAGCGTAGGTTATCTCTCTATTTTTAAAAAAAGTAAAGGCCGCTGCCGCTGGCACTGTCAAAGCTTGTTGACCTATCTCCTCCTAAACCGTGGGGATTTGAGTTTAGACTAAGGTGCCCACAGATTCGAAAAATTCCGAGGAACCTGCTAAGCTGACTAAATTTGAAAATCGAATTATTTTAGAAGATATTAATAAAAAACTGAAAAAATAAACATAATGGTTGCCAGATTTGGCATAAAATCATTCATTCCTTTGCAACAAAGCGTTTCCAAGTATCTAGAATCGCGTGAAATTTACAAACATGAGTTAGAATCACGCCCATTTTACGCCAAAAAAAAAATTATATAGTTTTTATTGATATAAATATCACAATGATATAAATATCATTGTGTTTCTGAGGAGTGCAAATAATTTTTCCAGCGATTATAAGCGGAGTCCGCACTCCAGGTGGAGTATAGCTCAGGACCCGTACAACACGGATTCCCATAACAAAATATCTTCCGTGTTATGAGGGGGAGGGGG
The DNA here is from genome assembly GCA_038373885.1 of Cheiracanthium punctorium. Taxonomy (NCBI): domain Eukaryota; kingdom Metazoa; phylum Arthropoda; class Arachnida; order Araneae; family Cheiracanthiidae; genus Cheiracanthium; species Cheiracanthium punctorium. The sequence goes on from JAWZYV010018022.1 coordinate 30,108, forward strand.
TCTACTGTAGTGTGAAGTTTAAATTTTTATGTACCAATGAACATGCAAGAACCAACCAATGTGTAGCTCAGTAACATTCTATCTGATCCAATTTTCGGGTTTTGTCTGTTGAAATTATGTCTTTTTTACGAATAAGCCTGACTAGGGGCCGAATGCCTCATACGAAAAGCGAGCGTAGAGAGTCTGGGGGCCTTGGCCCTAGTTTTTTAGAAAAAATAAAAATACATTAAAAAGATTATAATTACTGTTATTGTCGTTATTATTATTATTATTATTGCAGAATTTTTTTAAAATTTGTTTTGTTACTGTGAAAATGAATGCAATATTATCTTTCAAGTAGTGTGTGCGTGGGTGTTGGGGTAGGGGGTGGATAGGGATGTAGACACTCAAAATATACTCTTGAGATTTAATATTCATGAAAAACTATGAAGTTCAGGGTAGGACCTTATTAAGATTTTGAGGGGCCGACTATGCTCAATGCATTCGATGTGATTTATCTTTCTGGCTTTTATTTGTTGATGGTGACGTGAAATAATAAAAAATATTTATGGATATATCAATATTGATGGATACAAAAATATTGATGGAGTACTCTTGTCTTAAACTATTTTAACGATTGCCCCCCAAAAATGTTGGGGGATGGGGCGTGGTAGCCCTGTGGTTAAGGCGTTGGACTCGTAACCGGAAGGTTGCGGGTTCAATACCGGTGTACCACTAAAGACCACCGTGTACATGCGGTGTACGTGCACGTTAAATCCGTGGTTCCGAAAATCCTCTTGGCGGTCGCTAGCAGTTTCCGAGGGGTGCCAGTATTCAGAAGTCCCCCACCTTCTGATGAGGTTCCAAATTGTGGCGAGAAATTCCGGGAAGGACGTATATGTAGCTCTAAGCGACACATTCAGTGACGCGAGCTGTCCTCTCCTGGCAAATAAATAAAAATGTTGGGGGTCCTACACCGTGGCCTAGCGCATGAAAAACAAATTTCGAAGAACAAGGACCTATATGATTGATTTTTTTTTTTTTTTTTTTTTTTTTTTACTCCCATGCTATAATCCTTTATTATCGCATATTCTATGGACCGTGCCCTGGGGAGCGTTTTCCAAAATAAATCTATTGTGTTATACGCACTACCAGGCCCGGACTGGCCAGGTTACTTTGGCTTTCTTTTACTTGGCTTTCTTTTCTTTGGCTTTCTTTTACTTTGGCTTCTTTAATGTAATATATGCAAAATCACGTATTCTGAATCATTTCTGTTCTCATTTTTTCGGTCACTTCGGCTTTTAACCCTTTAACGCGCGGTGTCCTCGCCGTGAGGACACCAAACTCTTGACGTTTTGATTGTCGCCAGTCACGAAGAATAGATTTGATTTCTATAAAAATAGTTGCGTGTGACATAGCTCCACGAGAATCCTTTACTTTTTAGCACGTCATTTCCCGTAAAAAATATTGTCACGGTTATTTTTAACAGCACTGACACCTGCTGAAAAATGGAAGAAAGCGAGAACAGCTGGATAGATTGCCCAATGCTGAAAAAAAGGGCAGCCGTTGCCATCGATCGAATTAACTACCAGCAAGATGGCAGACGATCGAAACGTTCATCACGTGCCACAGATCTAGAGACCCTTTTTTGACACTTTTCAAATTTACACTTTAAAAAAAAGGAGGGGGTAAAAATGTATTATTTTAATATGCTAATAGTAAATTTATTTTAAATTTAATCATATAGTATAAATTTATATTTTTATTGTTTGTTTTCCATTTTTCTTCCCATTAGCACCTAAATTAACAGCAGACTTCAAAAGTGAAATTTATTATGCGCAGTAGATTTGTAAAGCTACCTTCCCTTTGTGGCCCACCGGAGTGGAATTAAAACGTACCTTCACAGAGGTTCGGGGTCATAGTCCTCAAGTGAATCTATAGTGTACAATCGAAAAAATCGAAAAATGCCAACTAAAAAACCCGATCCTGCTCCCTGAAGAGTCATTAGAAACGCTTAAAATCACCAGCCCTTTTAAAATGCCCGCTTTTTAAGTAAGGGCAAACACGTTGTGGTCCCCCCATTCCCAGAGCTCTGAACAAAAACAGAAGTCAACAGTCCAAGAACCAAGGGCGGATTAAAGGGGTGGCGGAGGGGCGACCGCCCCCCCTATATAAAAGAAATTAATGTAAAAGATCCTATTTTACTTCCATAAAATGGACGTATATGTCAATCTTCTAACTAATCGCCCCCACCGACAAACGAACCGCCCCCCCCCGAGAAACTTGCAATAATCCGCCACTGCCTAGAGCTGTGCTGTGATTGATTTTACCGCTGACTTTCGTCTAATTTATCATGATCTTAATGACCGTTTCAACACTAGGAGCAGGGGCGTAGCCAAGGGGGGGTTAGGGGGGTCATAACCCCCCCATGAGAAATTTCTGACTCAGCCCCTGAAGGAGTATTACTTTTGATTGATAGTCCAGAAACACATGTGTTTTGAGACCTACATTTCCCCAACCCAACCACATTGGCAAATGAAAATTCGAGTTATACCATTCGTTTGTACCGGAATGTACCGAAATATTTTCGTTTGTACCGATACCGATATCGAGATACAGTGCCCCCTTTGTGGTCGGACTCGGGTTCGGGAAACGGCAGCCCGACTACAACGCAAATTGAAAATCTGAGCTATGCCATTCGTTTGTACCAGAATGTACCAAAATATTTTCGTTTGTACCGATACCGATATCGAGATACAGCGCCCCCTTTGTGGTCGGACTCGGGCTGGGGAAACGGCAGCCCGACCACAACGCAAATTGCAAATTTGAGCTATGCCATTCGATTGTACGTCGTTTGTACCAAAATATTTTCGTTTGTACCGATACCGATACCGAGATACAGCGCCCCCTTTGTGGTCGGGCTGGGGAAACGGCAGCCCGACCACAACGCAAATTGCACATTTGAGCTATGCCATTCGTTTGTACCGGAATGTACCGAAATATTTTCGTTTGTACCGATACCGATATCGATCTATGCCATTCGTTTGTACCAGAATGTAACAGAGCCCCCTTTGTGGTCGGATTCGGGCTCGGGAAACGGCAGCCCGACTACAACGCAAATTGAAAATCTGAGCTATGCCATTCGTTTGTACCAGAATGTACCAAAATATTTTCGTTTGTACCGATACCGATATCGAGATACAGCGCACCCTTTGTGGTCGGACTCATGCTCGGGAAACGGCAGCTCGACCACAGCGCAAATTGAACATTTGAACTATGCCATTCGTTTCTACTTCGTTTGTACCGGAATATACCGAAATATTTTCGTTTGTACCAATACCGATATCGAGATACAGCGCCCCCCTTGAAGCCCAAAAACAGAAGGCCGGAAATTTGTCTATTGCACGATACCCTTTGCGGCCGCTCAAACGTGGCACCAAGCAAAGTAATTTTTAGGAGACTTGCGGCAAAGTGTTCGTCGGCTTCGGGCGATCCCGTTGACTCCCACATAGTGATGGGTAGTTCATGAACGAACTAGTTCATTGAACTAGTTCACTACAATGAACTAAAGAATTAAATAGTTCAACTAAATGAACTATAGTTCGTTCAAATGAACTATCTAGTTCATTGAACTACTTAGTTCATTTGAACTACTTAGTTCATTTTGAAGTAGATAGTTCATTTGAACTACATAGTTCATTTTGAACTAGATAGTTCATTACGAACTACGTAGTTCATATAGTTCATTATTAAATCTCCATAGTTCATATGAACTATATCGAAGAACTAGTTCACTAAAATGAACTAGATTGCCCATCACTACTCCCACATTGAAATCTGTTTCATGTAATTTTTTTTTTTACTTTAAACTCCGATTTGGATTCTATTTCTGTGCATACGTTAAGATAAGGTGACCATACGTCCCCAATTTTTGGTGACAGTGCCCAATTTCTGTTGTTTTGCAATTTGCCCCCAAAATGTAAAAAAAAAAAAAAACAATTGGGGACAATTTTTAATTAATACTTTTTTAATTAGATTACTGTTCATTATTTCATTAATTATAAAATGTTCCAAATTTTGTTTCAAATTTGGGGACATGTCCTCAGATTTGCATTCAAAAATGGACGATATCGATATGACGTCATTTTTCCACCAACACGTGACCTTTCGGCTGTGTTGATGAGTGGCCCTGTAGTCTGATTGGCTGAAGTGTATATTTTCCATCCACACGTGGCTGAAATAGCCTCGTCTCAGTATAAGTTTTAATATGTTAGCACTTTTTAATGGGAATCTTTGGAGAGATATCTTTTTTTGCAGTCATGTACAGGTTCCAGAGAGTTATTGAAACATTCGTAGGCAGCACAATACAGAGGTATAATTATTATTTTTTTGATTTTGCGCTTATTACCAGGAGTCCAGCACATAAGCCTATGGAGAAATGGTTGTTTGTTTTCCACCGTCACGTGACTTTTATAGCCTCGAACCCAAGGAGGCAATATCCTCCATTAGGTCACCTTAGTTAAAGGTCACCAAACGTTCCCGCTTTCAAAACTTTTCAGCTTGTCCCCAAAATATAAAACAAGAATTGGGAACAAAATTTTAATTAAAACAGTCATATCTTCCCAATTTAGTAAGGAATCAATCGTTTTTCCTTAATTTTATCAATGTTAATAATGCTCTAGTTCAATAAATAGAAGCTATTCTGAGAAGAGCATTGAATTTATAAAATGTCCCCAATTTTGAAACAGAAATTGGTATTTACCCAAGGCCTATTGGTATTTACCCAAGGCCTGGGTAAATACCCGGCCTGGGTTCTTTAAACAACAGGCAGATCTCCAAAAATTTCATCCGTGAAATGAAAGAAAATTTTTAAACTAAGAATTTCAGATACCTTGTTTCTGAGAAAAATACATTAGTCTTTGTCGTACAATGGTCGGATATTTCGCTATTGTTTTAGCACTTATACCAAAGTGATTATTACAAGCTACATGAAGACAACTTTACGACCCCGCATTGATATGTAATTCCGATTCCTTATGATGTGCTCTGTCTCCCCCTTAAATTTTGTACATATAGTTATGAGTCACCCCGAATATGTTTGATACATTTAAGAATCTGTTGTGTGAATATTGCATACTTTTCCTGCGTATACTAAGGTAAGGTGACCATACGTCCGCGAAATTCGAGGACAGTCCCCAAATATAGATCTTTTTTCATGTTGTCCCCAAAAATACTTTGTTCCCAAATGTCCCCAAATTTAAAGATTTGGACTTTTTTTCCCTGAAAGTTTCCTTTTACTTTATTTCTTTCAGAAAAAAACTGAAGAAATAAGTAAAATAAATCAAATAAATGCGCCATCTACTCAGAGAAACAATGAAATTCGAACTGTGAAAGCGCTTGTTGTCATTGTGTGTCAAGGGCGTAGCCAGGATTTTCATAAGGGGGGGGGGTCAGGACATGGCGTCTAACCGAAGAATGTCCGGTTTTTCATAATCAGACCCTATGATAGCTCATTTTAGGGGAGGGCAGCTGCCCCACCCTGCCCCTCGCTGGCTACGCCCATGGTGTGTGTACCGTGTACAGACATTCAATAAAGTATCCGACTAAGAGCCAAATTTCCCATTTCAGTTTTCTTAATGATTAATCCCTTTTCATGAAGAACCATGCTTGAAATTGATGTACGAAAATTTTCTTGCACTCGAATACTTTTTTTAGAGGGTGTACAAGGTTCCATGAAAAATTATAACAAAATGATCCAATATAAAAAAGCAATGTTTTCTGAAAAATACAAATACTATTCCAAGAGTTAACTCATTTATGCCTAGCGTCCCTTTTTTGGGACGGCATTTTCGCTATCAGTCGAAAACGTTATTTATTTTTCCTAGCCTTTATTTGCGAGTATTGAACCTCAATTCCACAAAATAATTTAATATGGCCAAGTAGGATGTTGACATTTCAATTTTTATACATAATGATTTTAAATGAAATCATCCCTTGTTCAAAAAGTTGACATCGGAAATTTATCAATTACTGCTGGTGTTAGCAAAAATCGAAGAAAGTCACAAAAATATCCAGGCACGAATGGGTTAAATTTTGAATAAATTGCAATATTTCAACATGATGTTCCTTTCATACTTCTGGTTTCAATAAATATTTATAAATTAATGTCGCGAATGACAAAACTAGATCTTCGAAGGCATACCCTGCCTCTTAGGTTCTTCAATAAGTCAAAGACGCGAAGAATTACACTATATACAAATACTTTTATTTACAGAGAGCGGAGTAAAAACGTACATGTCGGCCTCGTGTCTGCGAGCCGTCAGTAGTAAGGGCAGGTTTGTATGCGGCGGAAGTGACGTCATAAGGGGGCGTGGCTATGACGTCATAGGGGGCGTGGCCGGAAGTGACGTCACGAGTGGAGTGGAGTTGTTTACCTCCTGCTTGTTGAGTTGTTTTCCTCCTGCTTGTTGAGTTGTTTGCCTCCTGTTGGTTGAGTTGTTTTCCTCCTGGATGGTTGAGTTGTATTTTAGCTGGATCGTTTTATTTTCGTAGAAGGTTACGAGGGTATTTTTTCACAGGGTGGCATCACTGAATTTCTTTTCACGGAATGGCAACGGGGTTTAGTTTCGGTATGGGACTTAGAAATTTTCGCAGAATCTTTGGCCAGAATTTGCAACTGCTTTTAATTTATTTTAGTTAATTTTAATTAATTATTAATTAATTTTAGTGCTTTCGTCTGATATTGAATTTTGAGTGCTGCCATCTAGTGTCATGTTTAGGAACTACCTTTTTAGTTTTGGAATGGGACTTGGAATCTTTTAGAGCTTGGACCTGATTTTAATGAATTATTTAATTAATGAATTTTAATTAATTAATATTAGTGCTGCCATCTATTATTGAATTTTAGAAATAATTTATGAACTTGGATTTATTTTTAAAAATTATTTTATTTTACACTTGCCGGCAGTGGGATTCGAACCACGTACCAGTGGGTCCGAAGTCCGAAGCCCTATCGACCTGGCTGGTCGGGGCCCGACTTAATATCGCTAAAGATTGAAGTGTTTTTTTTTTAGTTTCGGAATACGGACATACGGTTGTTAAGTTGTAGTTAATTAGTAAATAATTATTGTCGACGAGAAAAAAAACGACAATAATTATTTACTAATTAACTACAACTCGTTTTACACTCGTTCCCACGTGCCACTTTCTAGAATCCGCATGTTATCGGCGAAAATTTTCCAAGTCCGTATTCCGAAACTAAAAAAAAAACACTTCAATCTTTAGCGATATTAAGTCGGGCCCCGACCAGCCAGGTCGATAGGGCTTCGGACTTCGGACCCACTGGTACGTGGTTCGAATCCCACTGCCGGCAAGTGTAAAATAAAATAATTTTTAAAAATAAATCCAAGTTCATAAATTATTTCTAAAATTCAATAATAGATGGCAGCACTAATATTAATTAATTAAAATTCATTAATTAAATAATTCATTAAAATCAGGTCCAAGCTCTAAAAGATTCCAAGTCCCATTCCAAAACTAAAAAGGTAGTTCCTAAACATGACACTAGATGGCAGCACTCAAAATTCAATATCAGACGAAAGCACTAAAATTAATTAATAATTAATTAAAATTAACTAAAATAAATTAAAAGCAGTTGCAAATTCTGGCCAAAGATTCTGCGAAAATTTCTAAGTCCCATACCGAAACTAAACCCCGTTGCCATTCCGTGAAAAGAAATTCAGTGATGCCACCCTGTGAAAAAATACCCTCGTAACCTTCTACGAAAATAAAACGATCCAGCTAAAATACAACTCAACCATCCAGGAGGAAAACAACTCAACCAACAGGAGGCAAACAACTCAACAAGCAGGAGGAAAACAACTCAACAAGCAGGAGGTAAACAACTCCACTCCACTCGTGACGTCACTTCCGGCCACGCCCCCTATGACGTCATAGCCACGCCCCCTTATGACGTCACTTCCGCCGCATACAAACCTGCCCTTACTACTGACGGCTCGCAGACACGAGGCCGACATGTACGTTTTTACTCCGCTCTCTGTAAATAAAAGTATTTGTATATAGTGTAATTCTTCGCGTCTTTGACTTATTGAAGAACCTAAGAGGCAGGGTATGCCTTCGAAGATCTAGTTTTGTCATTCGCGACATTAATTTATAAATATTTATTGAAACCAGAAGTATGAAAGGAACATCATGTTGAAATATTGCAATTTATTCAAAATTTAACCCATTCGTGCCTGGATATTTTTGTGACTTTCTTCGATTTTTGCTAACACCAGCAGTAATTGATAAATTTCCGATGTCAACTTTTTGAACAAGGGATGATTTCATTTAAAATCATTATGTATAAAAATTGAAATGTCAACATCCTACTTGGCCATATTAAATTATTTTGTGGAATTGAGGTTCAATACTCGCAAATAAAGGCTAGGAAAAATAAATAACGTTTTCGACTGATAGCGAAAATGCCGTCCCAAAAAAGGGACGCTAGGCATAAATGAGTTAACTCTTGGAATAGTATTTGTATTTTTCAGAAAACATTGCTTTTTTATATTGGATCATTTTGTTATAATTTTTCATGGAACCTTGTACACCCTCTAAAAAAAGTATTCGAGTGCAAGAAAATTTTCGTACATCAATTTCAAGCATGGTTCTTCATGAAAAGGGATTAATCATTAAGAAAACTGAAATGGGAAATTTGGCTCTTAGTCGGATACTTTATTGAATGTCTGTACACGGTACACACACCATGGGCGTAGCCAGCGAGGGGCAGGGTGGGGCAGCTGCCCTCCCCTAAAATGAGCTATCATAGGGTCTGATTATGAAAAACCGGACATTCTTCGGTTAGACGCCATGTCCTGACCCCCCCCCCCTTATGAAAATCCTGGCTACGCCCTTGACACACAATGACAACAAGCGCTTTCACAGTTCGAATTTCATTGTTTCTCTGAGTAGATGGCGCATTTATTTGATTTATTTTACTTATTTCTTCAGTTTTTTTCTGAAAGAAATAAAGTAAAAGGAAACTTTCAGGGAAAAAAAGTCCAAATCTTTAAATTTGGGGACATTTGGGAACAAAGTATTTTTGGGGACAACATGAAAAAAGATCTATATTTGGGGACTGTCCTCGAATTTCGCGGACGTATGGTCACCTTACCTTAGTATACGCAGGAAAAGTATGCAATATTCACACAACAGATTCTTAAATGTATCAAACATATTCGGGGTGACTCATAACTATATGTACAAAATTTAAGGGGGAGACAGAGCACATCATAAGGAATCGGAATTACATATCAATGCGGGGTCGTAAAGTTGTCTTCATGTAGCTTGTAATAATCACTTTGGTATAAGTGCTAAAACAATAGCGAAATATCCGACCATTGTACGACAAAGACTAATGTATTTTTCTCAGAAACAAGGTATCTGAAATTCTTAGTTTAAAAATTTTCTTTCATTTCACGGATGAAATTTTTGGAGATCTGCCTGTTGTTTAAAGAACCCAGGCCGGGTATTTACCCAGGCCTTGGGTAAATACCAATAGGCCTTGGGTAAATACCAATTTCTGTTTCAAAATTGGGGACATTTTATAAATTCAATGCTCTTCTCAGAATAGCTTCTATTTATTGAACTAGAGCATTATTAACATTGATAAAATTAAGGAAAAACGATTGATTCCTTACTAAATTGGGAAGATATGACTGTTTTAATTAAAATTTTGTTCCCAATTCTTGTTTTATATTTTGGGGACAAGCTGAAAAGTTTTGAAAGCGGGAACGTTTGGTGACCTTTAACTAAGGTGACCTAATGGAGGATATTGCCTCCTTGGGTTCGAGGCTATAAAAGTCACGTGACGGTGGAAAACAAACAACCATTTCTCCATAGGCTTATGTGCTGGACTCCTGGTAATAAGCGCAAAATCAAAAAAATAATAATTATACCTCTGTATTGTGCTGCCTACGAATGTTTCAATAACTCTCTGGAACCTGTACATGACTGCAAAAAAAGATATCTCTCCAAAGATTCCCATTAAAAAGTGCTAACATATTAAAACTTATACTGAGACGAGGCTATTTCAGCCACGTGTGGATGGAAAATATACACTTCAGCCAATCAGACTACAGGGCCACTCATCAACACAGCCGAAAGGTCACGTGTTGGTGGAAAAATGACGTCATATCGATATCGTCCATTTTTGAATGCAAATCTGAGGACATGTCCCCAAATTTGAAACAAAATTTGGAACATTTTATAATTAATGAAATAATGAACAGTAATCTAATTAAAAAAGTATTAATTAAAAATTGTCCCCAATTGTTTTTTTTTTTTTTTTTACATTTTGGGGGCAAATTGCAAAACAACAGAAATTGGGCACTGTCCCCAAAAATTGGGGACGTATGGTCACCTTATCTTAACGTATGCACAGAAATAGAATCCAAATCGGAGTTTAAAGTAAAAAAAAAAAATTACATGAAACAGATTTCAATGTGGGAGTAGTGATGGGCAATCTAGTTCATTATAGTGAACTAGTTCTTCGATATAGCTCATATGAACTATGGAGATTTAATAATGAACTATATGAACTACGTAGTTCGTAATGAACTATCTAGTTCAAAATGAACTATGTAGTTCAAATGAACTATCTACTTCAAAATGAACTAAGTAGTTCAAATGAACTAAGTAGTTCAATGAACTAGATAGTTCATTTGAACGAACTATAGTTCATTTAGTTGAACTATTTAATTCTTTAGTTCATTGTAGTGAACTAGTTCAATGAACTAGTTCGTTCATGAACTACCCATCACTATGTGGGAGTCAACGGGATCGCCCGAAGCCGACGAACACTTTGCCGCAAGTCTCCTAAAAATTACTTTGCTTGGTGCCACGTTTGAGCGGCCGCAAAGGGTATCGTGCAATAGACAAATTTCCGGCCTTCTGTTTTTGGGCTTCAAGGGGGGCGCTGTATCTCGATATCGGTATTGGTACAAACGAAAATATTTCGGTATATTCCGGTACAAACGAAGTAGAAACGAATGGCATAGTTCAAATGTTCAATTTGCGCTGTGGTCGAGCTGCCGTTTCCCGAGCATGAGTCCGACCACAAAGGGTGCGCTGTATCTCGATATCGGTATCGGTACAAACGAAAATATTTTGGTACATTCTGGTACAAACGAATGGCATAGCTCAGATTTTCAATTTGCGTTGTAGTCGGGCTGCCGTTTCCCGAGCCCGAATCCGACCACAAAGGGGGCTCTGTTACATTCTGGTACAAACGAATGGCATAGATCGATATCGGTATCGGTACAAACGAAAATATTTCGGTACATTCCGGTACAAACGAATGGCATAGCTCAAATGTGCAATTTGCGTTGTGGTCGGGCTGCCGTTTCCCCAGCCCGACCACAAAGGGGGCGCTGTATCTCGGTATCGGTATCGGTACAAACGAAAATATTTTGGTACAAACGACGTACAATCGAATGGCATAGCTCAAATTTGCAATTTGCGTTGTGGTCGGGCTGCCGTTTCCCCAGCCCGAGTCCGACCACAAAGGGGGCGCTGTATCTCGATATCGGTATCGGTACAAACGAAAATATTTTGGTACATTCTGGTACAAACGAATGGCATAGCTCAGATTTTCAATTTGCGTTGTAGTCGGGCTGCCGTTTCCCGATCCCGAGTCCGACCACAAAGGGGGCACTGTATCTCGATATCGGTATCGGTACAAACGAAAATATTTCGGTACATTCCGGTACAAACGAATGGTATAACTCGAATTTTCATTTGCCAATGTGGTTGGGTTGGGGAAATGTAGGTCTCAAAACACATGTGTTTCTGGACTATCAATCAAAAGTAATACTCCTTCAGGGGCTGAGTCAGAAATTTCTCATGGGGGGGTTATGACCCCCCTAACCCCCCCTTGGCTACGCCCCTGCTCCTAGTGTTGAAACGGTCATTAAGATCATGATAAATTAGACGAAAGTCAAAGGTAAAATCAATCACAGCACAGCTCTAGGCAGTGGCGGATTATTGCAATTTTCTCGGGGGGGGCGGTTCGTTTGTCGGTGGGGGCGATTAGTTAGAAGATTGACATATACGTCCATTTTATGGAAGTAAAATAGGGTCTTTTACATTAATTTCTTTTATATAGGGGGGCGGTCGCCCCCTCCGCCCCCCCTTTAATCCGCCCTTGGTTCTTGGACTGTTGACTTCTGTTTTTGTTCAGAGCTCTGGGAATGGGGGGACCACAACGTGTTTGCCCTTACTTAAAAAGCGGTCATTTTAAAAGGGCTGGTGATTTTAAGCGTTTCTAATGACTCTTCAGGGAGCATGATCGGGTTTTTTAGTTGGACATTTTTCGATTTTTTTTCGATTGTACACTATAGATTCACTTGAGGACTATGACCCCCGAACTTCTGTGAAGGTACGTTTTAATTCCACTCCGGTGGGCCACAAAGGGAAGGTAGCTTTACAAATCTACTGCGCATAATAAATTTCACTTTTGAAGTCTGCTGTTAATTTAGGTGCTAATGGGAAGAAAAATGGAAAACAAACAATAAAAATATAAATTTATACTATATGATTAAATTTAAAATAAATTTACTATTAGCATATTAAAATAATACATTTTTACCCCCTCCTTTTTTTTAAAAGTGTAAATTTGAAAAGTGTCAAAAAAGGGTCTCTAGATCTGTGGCACGTGATGAACGTTTCGATCGTCTGCCATCTTGCTGGTAGTTAATTCGATCGATGGCAACGGCTGCCCTTTTTTTCAGCATTGGGCAATCTATCCAGCTGTTCTCGCTTTCTTCCATTTTTCAGCAGGTGTCAGTGCTGTTAAAAATAACCGTGACAATATTTTTTACGGGAAATGACGTGCTAAAAAGTAAAGGATTCTCGTGGAGCTATGTCACACGCAACTATTTTTATAGAAATCAAATCTATTCTTCGTGACTGGCGACAATCAAAACGTCAAGAGTTTGGTGTCCTCACGGCGAGGACACCGCGCGTTAAAGTGTTAAAAGCCGAAGTGACCGAAAAAATGAGAACAGAAATGATTCAGAATACGTGATTTTGCATATATTACATTAAAGAAGCCAAAGTAAAAGAAAGCCAAAGAAAAGAAAGCCAAAGTAACCTGGCCAGTCCGGGCCTGGTAGTGCGTATAACACAATAGATTTATTTTGGAAAACGCTCCCCAGGGCACGGTCCATAGAATATGCGATAATAAACGATTATAGCATGGGAGTAAAAAAAAAAAAAGAAAAAAAATCAATCATATAGGTCCTTGTTCTTCGAAATTTGTTTTTCATGCGCTAGGCCACGGTGTAGGACCCCCAACATTTTTATTTATTTGCCAGGAGAGGACAGCTCGCGTCACTGAATGTGTCGCTTAGAGCTACATATACGTCCTTCCTGGAATTTCTCGCCACAATTTGGAACCTCATCAGAAGGTGGGGGGACTTCTGAATACTGGCACCCCTCGGAAACTACTAGCGACCGCCAAGAGGATTTTCGGAACCACGGATTTAACGTGCACGTACACCGCATGTACACGGTGGTCTTTAGTGGTACACCGATATTGAACCCGCAACCTTCCGGTTACGAGTCCAACGTCTTAACCACAGGGCTACCACGCCCCATCCCCCAACATTTTTGGGGGGCAATCGTTAAAATAGTTTAAGACAAGAGTACTCCATCAATATTTTTATATCCATCAATATTGATATATCCATAAATATTTTTTATTATTTCACGTCACCATCAACAAATAAAAGCCAGAAAGATAAATCACATCGAATGCATTGAGCATAGTCGGCCCCTCAAAATCTTAATAAGGTCCTACCCTTAACTTCATAGTTTTTCATGAATATTAAATCTCAAGTGTATATTTTGAGTGTCTACATCCCTATCCACCCCCTACCCCAACACCCACGCACACACTACTTGAAAGATAATATTGCATTCATTTTCACGGTAACAAAACAAATTTTAAAAAAATTCTGCAATAATAATAAAAATAATAACGACAATAACAGTAATTATAATCTTTTTAATGTATTTTTATTTTTTCTAAAAAACTATGGCCAAGGCCCCCAGACTCTCTACGCTCGCTTTTCGTATGAGGCATTCGGCCCCTAGTCAGGCTTATTCGTAAAAAAGACATAATCTCAACAGACAAAACCCGAAAATTGGATCAGATAGAATGTTACTGAGCTACACATTGGTTGGTTCTTGCATGTTCATTGGTACATAAAAATTTAAACTTCACACTACAGTAGACCCCCCTCCCCCTCATAACACGGAAGATATTTTGTTATGGGAATCCGTGTTGTACGGGTCCTGAGCTATACTCCACCTGGAGTGCGGACTCCGCTTATAATCGCTGGAAAAATTATTTGCACTCCTCAGAAACACAATGATATTTATATCATTGTGATATTTATATCAATAAAAACTATATATTTTTTTTTTGGCGTAAAATGGGCGTGATTCTAACTCATGTTTGTAAATTTCACGCGATTCTAGATACTTGGAAACGCTTTGTTGCAAAGGAATGAATGATTTTATGCCAAATCTGGCAACCATTATGTTTATTTTTTCAGTTTTTTATTAATATCTTCTAAAATAATTCGATTTCTTCGATTTTAGCAGGTTCCTCGGAATTTTTCGAATCTGTGGGCACCTTAGTCTAAACTCAAATCCCCACGGTTTAGGAGGAGATAGGTCAACAAGCTTTGACAGTGCCAACGGCAGCGGCCTTTACTTTTTTTAAAAATAGAGAGATAACCTACGCTTGTTTTTAAAAGTACCCATTCATTAAATTGCGCCAAGCCCTAGAATCATCTTCTGAAAATCGCATATCACCCATTTTATTTTTTGCCAAATTAAAAAGTTGCACATTTTAGTTTCGGAAAATTTCCAAATCCTATTTTTAATTTGAGTATAAAAGATTTCATTCCTGCTCTGATTTCACATGCACACGGTATTTTAATTAAAAAACAGCCTTATAAATATTCTAAACAGAAAAAAAAATGATTATTCTTTTATTTTTAATTCAAGAGTCTAAATCATTTAATAAAATCGCCAAACATGGCAACCTCGATGCTTATTTCTCACTTTTTCACTGCAGAGGTTACAATTGCGGTATTCCGGAAAGCAAGAATCGGTGTTTTTGACGGTGCTTTTTATCAATATCTCCTAAACTAATTCGAATTTCGAAAAAATCGCTTCGAGGTGTGTCGGGATCCGTGCTGGAGAATTTCCGTACAAAATTTGGTAGGTCTACGATCACCCGTCTGCGAGCTACGCGAGACACAGACAGACAAACTAACGGACAGTTTACTCATTGCTTTATTTATATAGATTATGCGATTAATTATATTATATTTTAAATGCATAAGGCTATAAATTTTATCATTTCCCTTTATCCCCTTCCACCGGAATCGTGCGTTTTCCTTGTCTCCTGATAAGCGCGATATAACGAGGGGAAACCGATTTTCTTCCCATTCGACCCACCCCCTTCACCCATCGACCTTCACCACACCCCTCAGCCCAGCGGTCGACATCCGGAAGACGGAAGACTAGACGGGGGGAAATTCTGAACCCCAATGTTTTGGATAGCGGTCAATGAACTCTTGCGTTCTCTCAAAATTGCTTGTGGAAAAACCGCTATATCTCTCTTATTATAAGAGTACAAACGAAAATATTTCGGTACATTCCGGTACAAACGAAGTACAAACGAATGGCATAGCTCAAATTTGCAATTTGCGTTGTGGTCGGGCTGCCGTTTCCCCAGCCCGACCACAAAGGGGGCGCTGTATCTCGATATCGGTATCGGTACAAACGAAAATATTTCGGTACATTCCGGTACAAACGAAGTACAAACGAATGGCATAGCTCGAATTTGCAATTGCCAATGTGGTTGGGCTGGGGAAATGTAGGTACAAAAAATGGGGCCTCAAAAATTTCTCTTTAAGTTTAAAAATTTGTAAATTTTTATTTTAATTTAAAATAAGAGACAGAGAAACTATCTTTATTAAAAAAAAAAGTATTAATAGTTACTGTTTCATAGCTATAGAATTATACGAACGCCATTTTTTTTAGCTAAAGGGTATAGTCTCAGGCAATTGTTCAGGGCAAACTTATCATTTAGGCGTGGTTTATGTAGTGATTTTTGCTGATCGCGAGGAAAATATAGAGCTGATTTTCAATCGGAACTGATAAAAGGATATGCCTTCCTAAGTCAAGTGAAGATCTATTTCATTATAAATAAATGCTCTGATTCAAGCATTCAAGGCCGTACCTAAGGGGCTGGATCAGGGGGTCCGGTTCTCCCACAATCCCCAAAATTTAAAATTTTATTAACAAAATAACAATGAAATCCTTTTGTGAAAAATTCAACCTTTTCCACCGTTTGGTCCCTCTCCGAAATTTTTGGAGCCTCCCCGATTTTTTTTTTTACAGGTACAGCCCTGTACTGAAATATTGTGGAACATGTTGCTTGAAAAATTAAGGAATGAAATTAACGATTAAATATTAAATAATATAATTGAAATATTATTACCCTGCATAATATTATTATTGTCGATCGAACCATTTCATTTCACTTTGCATCGTGATTAAATAATCATTCTTATGTTGTTGTACTCCCCTTCTTTGTATGATGGGATATGAAAATGTCTGTGTAAGGTATAAAAAAAGTTTTCGAAAGAGGGGGCCCCAATGAAGCCTTTGCCCAGGGCCCTCAACTCGGTAAATCGGCCCTTGCTCCCATCAACGATATCAACGATCGCGGATTCTATGTCTGGTGCAGGGTTGCCGAATTGGCTTTCTTTAAGGCCGAATGAAAATTTTTAAATGTTTATTATTTTGTGAACTATGTAACGGCGGTAAGGCGTCAAAAAAGGACTGCCAGATTGGCTTTTTTAAAGCCCAATTCATCAAATTTGGACTTAAAAAGAAAGCCAATCTGACAGCCCTAGTCTGGTGTGACTGCCGAAATGTTGTATAGGACGTACATACCAAGAATCTGGCCTGGCTAATCTTCGAGAAATTGAGGGTTGCTCACAATGAACTTTATTGAGTTAAATGGTTTTATTAGAAAATTTATAAGCATCTTTAGGTATGTCCGAACAACCTTGTTCCAAATCATAATATCTTTTTCGTAAACTTTTTAAAATATCTGGGGGGAAAATTTATGGATACTCTTTATTACTAAGGTACTTTAATATCTAATGAGAATAATTAAAGGTTACTCAATAACTTTATGCCATAAATTGACTGAATTTCAAGAATTAAAATAATTCCTTTAAAAAATCAAGAAATATATTTTGAAAGAAAATAAATATTTTTTTCTTGAATATGAATTTTATTTCAACTGGGCAATTCCGAATTAACGGTACAAGGTGGTGGTGGGGGGTAGGATGAATCATAATGAAATAGCAGTATGGGGTCGCAAACTTCGTCACATGCACATGTACTAATTAATAACCACTTTGGAAGAAATTTGCAAATGCATTCTTAAATGAATTTCATAAACAAGGAGGTCAGTAAATTTGCGAATAAAACGAAATCTAATTTCTAATCTATCTATTTCTGTTAGGTGCTTTCTGTAAAAGATCGGTTGATTTTTGATGAACCATAATGCAGTAGTTCATTATTACTTATACACTCCTTCTAAAATGATTATTACCATTTACTTGAAGACAACATTTTGACCCGCATTGTTGTGTGGCTCCGTCTTTGAGTAACCTACTTCCTTCAGAAGTTTGTACCATTAATTTGCGATCACCCTGTATAAAGGCAGATCACTTTTTAACAAGGGCCAATAGCAGATCTTTCCGGTCTTACCAATCTGTGATCATTCTTAAAAAAAAACAAAAAAAACAAAAAAAAAAAAACCACACTTGTATGATATTTATATGTACTCAAGCTAAACAGATTTTTTTAAAAATCTAAAGTGAAATTTAAAATTTTTTTTAAAAATCTTAAATTATTCTAAACTAAATTTACTTGCTCGTAATAGAAAGTATTCGCAATATGGAAAAACATGGAATATAAAAATCGAATTTCTCTCCATTCTTCTAAACTTCAAAGTGACTGGGCTCAACTAAAATTGCTGTCTCCTACCCAACATAAGAACCGATCCATTTCAGTGTGTAATATCGACGTCATTTCCACGTCACACAGCTTCTGATTTTGAACATGGAACAACAAATGCACTTAGATGTTAAAGAATTATTTGGATCGTTTGCAACGGTTCGTTTTCGTGCCATTAAGTTAAATGGCAGAGAATAGATTTTTATTCGAAATGCGTGTATGTCGTTTTGACAGTATTGCAGGAAATACTAGATATTTTTCGTTAATTTTTTCTGGTACTATTGAGAACTATTTGTCTTAGTATTCAGTTAAGATGTCCAAGTTTCTATAGAAGACAAATTGAAATAGTTTTAAAGGCCTACTTTACTTTTCTTTGTGAAATTGGTGATAAAAAGGGAAAGTTTTCAGGCTTTGATTTCACGTCTAGGCAAGAATGTCGTTGCTGATGCTTCTTTTGGGTTTGACTAATGTAACGCAAGAAATTTCCTTTCATCTCACATATCGTTGCAATTAATTTTATTTTCCGTTATTTTTGGAATCACGAAGCAATGTGAGGCAAGAAACGCCGCTTTCACTTACATGCAATAATCACTTTGGGAAGAGTGTTGAAGTGTTTGTCTAATTACCATACCAAGTTCCATAAACATTGAGCTTGTCTTCAAAAATTTCACCAATGAAATAAAATAGAAATTTTAAATGATCAATTTTAGTCACGTGTTTTTTGAAAAACAAAGGCTAGTTTTTGACGAACAATTGGCGGAAAGTTTACTATTATTTTAACACTTGTTCTGACTTGTTTTCAACCCTTGTTCTAAAGTAATTATTAACAGGTAAGTTAAAAAAAAGTTTCTGGACCCACATTGTTTTGCGAGTCTGATATCTTATGTTGTTCCCTACCTCTCGTAGAAGTTTTTCGCAATATTTATGGGGCACCCTGTATTTACACATCCTCTCATAAAAGTATTTGAGAAGTTAAATTGCTTTTACCTATTCCATATTGAAAATATTGTTCTCCTAAAAGAGAATCATCTTAACCCATTTGTGTCGAGATATTTTTGCGACATTCTTCGATTTTTGCTAATGCCAGCAATAATAGATAAATTTCTGGTGGCAACTTTTTGAACAAGGGATTATTTCTTTTAAAATCATTGCGTATAAAATTTGAAATGTCTACATACTACTGGGTCATGTTAAAATATTTTGTGGAGTTGAGGTTCAATGCTCCTGATTAAAGGCTGGGAAAAATAATAACGTTTTCGACGGATAGCAAAATTGCCGTCCCAAAAAAGGGACTCTAGGCATAAATGGGTAAAATAAAACGATACCGTCTCATATTTCTATTTTAATTCTTCTTTTCAAGTACTAATTAAATACTCAAACAACTAAAATGGGGAATTCAGCATCGCTCAAACACTTTTTTTAGTGTGTGTAAATGCTCACCTCAATTTCCAAATAACTGTCATTCAATATTTTGTCAATTGGTTGAAATGGTGGTTTTGCCAGCAATTTAAATATGATCCAACTCTTTAAGCAATACTCAGTAAATCAGTATTTCCTGAAGCCAAGGTTTTCAAGAAATACTGATTTACATTTTCAAATCACTGAGCGTAAGAAGTTCAAGAGTGCACATATGTAATTAATAGACGATTTTCTCAAAATATTCTTCAGAATAAATTTACTATGTGTACTATAAAATGTGGTTATAAATTAATTTTGAAACAACTTTACATATTGCACAATTCACTTTACTGACTGCGAAATTATTGACGAGTACTCTGGTTTTCTTCAAGAACTAAGTAGAGTAATAGTTAAATTTAAATTTATAAAATATGTGGGTTTAGAAGCCAAGATGAAACGAGTTTCACTAATTGGTTTTATTTTTTACAAACCTTTAAAAATCCGTAATTAAGGATATACGATAATAAAAGATGAAATAATTTAACATAAAATACTTAATTTGCAAACTTTAGGTATGATTTATTTGTATTGCTGTTATTTCAAGCAGCGCTATGAACACTCTTAGAAAAACCCGTCTTTATGTAATAATTTAGCCCTCATTTTTCAACAAATAATTTCTGTGCTTTATGGAAGCGTAACATTTCCTTCAATTCTTTCCGAAATCTGAAGAAAAGGAAAAAAGTAATTCGTTGAGTCTGAAGAAATTTGTTCAATTGACAGGGTAAAAAAGAAACGGATATTTGCCAAATAACGGATATTTACATATATTAATTGAAAGCGTTATATTTCCGTGAATTCTTCTTCCCCAAAATCTGAAGAAGAGGCAAAAATTTCGTTGAATTTAAAGAAGTTTTTTCAACTGAAAGTAGAAAATAGAAGTACAATTACCGTGAGTTGAGATAACAGTACACGTTCGAAGGCTTTAGGAATTTTTAAAATTTTTAACTTCAGAGGTACATTTGATTATTATGTAGGACTTAATATTCCTACATTATAATAAAATGTTAATTATAATTAAATTATAAATAACTCTTTAAGTATAAAATACAAACTTTTTTGTGTTGAAAGGTATATTTAGCCATAGAAATATTATAAAAAAAATAGATAAATTAACACTTCCGAAAAACATGATAATTTAAAAATATATGCACATATCAACATTCTGTAAATTAAAATACGATCAACATGACATTTTCTAGGAAGAATAGACTATTCTCATAAAAATAATCTGAATATCTGAGAAACTAGAGCTTTTAAAATATATGCATATAGAAATATTTCTGAAACTTCTTCACAAGTTAAAATATAAAGCACTATAAAATATTAAACTTTTAGTACATAATAATGAATATAGTCTATTCCCTTTATTACTGTTTGTAAAATATGCATGCAAAATTTCAAGACATTTGATGAATTAATCTTTATTTTATGATGTTTTGCGTTTGTACCGAAAAGTGTAAAATTTTACTTTGAGAAAAAGCAAAAAATAATTTTTAAACACACGTAGAAGGTCTGGTGTTTGAGTAACTTTTAAATAGATGTAACGTCAGTTCTAAGAAAGATAAATACAAAATTTGAACGGTTTTGGAAAGCTAAAAGATGTAATTTTAATATTTCAGCAAAATTGAAAAATCTGGACTGACTCCACTCGACTTTCCGAACACTTACAATTAAGATCATTACCAAGCATTTAAATAAATATTAATCGATGAATCATTCAAACATATATACCAAATTGAAACTCAATCGAATGCACCGTTTAAACGCTTGCGCACTTTCAAGAATTTCTCCCCATATGCCATTATGCCATACTATAAAAGAAAGTTTTGTCGTAGCCCTGTAGGAGAACTATAAGTCCTATACACACCAAAATCAATACCGGTCTTAAGATGGTGGTTTATAACATGTATACCCAATTTGAGCTCAATCGAATGTATCGTTTAAACGCTAGCGCACTTTCAAGAATTTCCCCCGATAGGCCATAATGTAAAAGAAATCTTTGTCGTAGCCCTGTAGAAAAACTATACGTCCTGTACACACCAAAATCAATACCGGTCTTGCGATGGTGGTTTATAACATATATACCCAATTTGAGCTCAATCGAATCTAACGTTTAAACGCTAGCGCACTTTCAAGAAATTCCCCCCATAGGCCATCATGTAAAAGAAATCTTTGTCGTAGCTCTGTAGAAAACCTATAAGTCCTATACACACCAAAATCAATACCAGTCTTGCGACGGTGGTTTATGACATATATATCCAATTTGAGCTCAATCGAATGCTCCGTTCAGGAGCTATCGTGTTCACTCACTCACACACACACACACATACACACACACACACACACATACACACACACATACATACATCTCGTAAAAATAGCATAAATGGATTCAGAAGCCCTCAAAACGTGTAAAAACACCAAAATCTCGAAGTCGAATTTTTTCATGATTACAATACTTTCCTTACATGGTACATGTTCGGAAAGTAAAAATCGATATTTTCATCAAGTATACCGTTTTTAACGCGCACGGTTTACCTTGAAGCGATAATTTTGGAGAGTGAACAAAGGAAGAAAGATAAATCCTCTTAATGGTAATATTTGTGGTCCTGATTCCGAACAGAACTCACCTTGAAATCTTGAAACCAAGCAATCGGTCATCGTGGAATTACGTGAAAAGTTCCTTAGTTTTTCGTTACTTAAAACTACGTAAAATGGTAAATCGCTAAAAGATATAATTTCAAACTAAGCATTTTATCAAATTGCACATTTGTTATTACTTAAAACAGTTTATAAAATATATTCATTTGAAATATGTCCTATAAAAAAATATCTGGAGTGACTCACTCGACTTTCCGAATTTCCACCAAACGTTTAAAGAAATTAGATTGAACACATACGGATATTAGTGTTCAGATGCTTTTCCACTTGAGTGTATAGCCCGCAATGCATAAGAATATTTCTTGTAACCCTGTAAAAAAACTGTCCTGCACACACCAAACTCTATACCACATTAAAGACAGTAACCTATTATATGCATATCTGATTTGTGCTCAATCAAATGCTACCTATAGACAATAGCACATTTTCAAGAATTTCCGTCCGTAGACCATAGTGTAAAAGAAGTCTTTTGTGTAGCCCTGTAATAAAATTATACGTCCTGTGCACACGAAAATCAATACAGATTGTACGAGGGTGATCTAGAACATATACATCAAATATGAGCTCAATCGAATGCATCGTTCTGAGCGATGGTGTTCACATACATACATGCATCACAGTAGAAACAACGAAATTAAATTCAGAAGACCCCAGAAAGTGTAAATATATAAAAATATCAAAGTCGATATTTTTCATGATTGCTATACATTTTCTTGCGTGATACATGTCCGGAAAGTAAAAATCTGATGTGGACACCACATGAATTTCTTGTACGTCTGTTAAATTATGCAAAGTCCCGTTTAACTTAATTCAAATTTATTTAATTCGAAATTGCGAAACGGTTAATGTGTAATATTAGAGTTCGGCGATTTCTCTCTGAATAAAAAAGACACTGCCAGGAATGTTATGTCGTTACCAGAATTGTAATTGGAAACCAGGGCTCTACTCAGCTCATTCTTCCGAGCAATCACATGTTTCGAAAGACTTTAGATTCTAACAAAATATAGGAACAACTTTCTTAGCAAAGCGGTTATCCCAATTCTTTTTTTCTGTGTTCAAATCCAAGTCCAACCGACGGAATTTGTTTAATTCAGTTCAAAATGCGTCGAAACAAAAAATCTCATCTCCCTTAGTAATGTGATACAGCAAAAAG
This sequence comes from Cheiracanthium punctorium, assembly GCA_038373885.1. Lineage (NCBI taxonomy): Eukaryota > Metazoa > Arthropoda > Arachnida > Araneae > Cheiracanthiidae > Cheiracanthium > Cheiracanthium punctorium. Next base: position 53,476 of record JAWZYV010018022.1, read on the forward strand.
TGACTATGACTTTCGCAGCAACAAGATAGAAGTTGAAAACGTGAATAGTTTACTTAGTTAGTCAACAAATAATAATTACTATTGCACTCTGTCATGTGTATCAAATAGGCATGTACAACCCAAATTTGACGTATGTGGAACTCAAAACAAATGAAAGGCATCTCAGCTTTGGTCGAAACTCAAACCAGAATTCATGGCTTGCAAGTGCATTATGCTAACTATCCGGCAGCGCATTATGCTTATAGTGCGGTTTTTAAAATGCAGTGAATGCTCAAAATACTGTTCACAGCGCTAGAAAATTCCACATCCATTAATAAATAAATCAACGATTTATCAGAAGTACTGGAAATTATATTTTTAGCTAGTTGTATGTGTATGGATGCTCTAAAATAAAATGCCAACTGCGTTAATAAAATGTGAATTTTTTATGAGAACATTTGCCTGAGAATATCTTTAAATCATCAAAACTTATATAAAATAGCGTCACAACTTAAATAGAACGTCAAACAGTACATTACTCGTTTTGAAATGAATCTGTAATTCAAATTATATCATTTTTTATAGGCAGGAATTCATTCACTAAAATTCTAAACTGCATATTAATATTAAATCGTGCATTTGTTTTTGCTTTCCTTATGATTTATAGGTAAAATAATATCAAATATATAAAATGAATTAAAAATACGGCACACAATGCAGACGTATTAAACCATCATAAGTATAAACTAATAATACCTTTTCATCCCTTTCTCTATCATTATTGTTATTCTGAGCACGGATTTTCTGATCTCACTCAATTTTATCCTTTTCAGACTGAACTACTTTAGGAAGTTTGGAAAACTTATGTGTAGATAAACCTTCTTAGAGGGAAAGAAAAAAAACGTTTAGGGGCAATAAAAAAAATTGTACGAAGATTTTACTATCGGACCCGTTTTATGAAAGGCAGAAAAGAAATGACTCCATTATTTCTCACTGTTTACCCTGAAAGCTCATTTAGAGCACCTGAACCATTTTAGAAAGTCAATTAGTGAGCTACCCGCACGGGAAAAAAAGAAAAACAAACAGTTCACAGTGTAAAGAGACGGGGAAATTATAAAAAAGGATGGGAATATTATATTTTTCTTCTTACCGCCAATTTTTCTAAATGCCAAAGAATGCTGAAATAATATTTAACATTTTATTGATTAAGTATAATTCCTAATTGAATTTCACTTGCCATTTAGTTTAGTAAGTTGAGTAATACTGAATAAAGCAACCTCACTAAGTGTATATGTCACAAAGGCTTGTTTAAATGCCACAAAGGCTTGTTGAAATGCCACAAAGGCTTGTTGAAATGCCACAAAGGTTTGTTGAAATGCCACAAAGGCTTGTTGAAATCAAAAGCCCATTTAAAAAAAGTTAAGAAATGGCGTACAAGGTGAGTGCGAAGGAATTTTCCAAATTTGAAAGAGGCCATATCTTCTAAACAGTACACGATTGTTGTTGTTCTCCTGTCAATGAATAGAAGAACGCACTATCCGTGGAAAGAGGTACCATTGCTCCTCGATGGGGTTGGACTTCTGCCTGTTGGTACCTAATTATTGAACCAATTCCAGATGACGGACCAACCACCTGAAATCGGTACCCCCAGATGAATCATTTGAACATAGAGGACATTGGAGCCACGGCATATTTTACGCTCACCAGCTAAACAATTCAAGATAGCGTTCCATTTCAGACATCGTATAGACCGATGGAAGATCGCACTATCCATGGAAAAAGGTGCCATTGCTCCTCGATGGGGTTGGACTTCTGCCTGTTGGTACCTAATTTTGAACCAATTCCAGATGACGGACCAACCACCTGAAATCGGTACCCCCAGACGAATCGTTTGAACATGGAGGACATTGCAGCCACGACGGATTTTACGCGCACCATCTGAACAATACAAGGTAGTGTTCCATTTCTGACATCGTTTTGAGCTTATAAAGTATAATTTATTTTATTATTAATATTATTGTGAGATTTGACGACGCTCTTCTTCAGCGGCCCACAAGAAGCTCCTGCATGACTCCCTGCGATTACTTACTTTGGGGCTAGTTAAAACATAAAGTGTTTTTACCGTCTATATTAGCAGCTCATGTTGTTGATATAGATGGTAAAAACACTTGTAAGCTATAAAAGAGGACAACTGTAGCCATCAAAACTGCAACACCAGATATTTCTAAAAAGAGTGCGGGGCAAATTATGATTACAGCATGGATATCTCACGTGTTTCTGGTGATGTTCACGTTGAACTTTTATAGGTTTATGCTGTTAGTAACCTTGCAATGTCATTTATTATTTGTTTTACCCGAAACACGTGCATCTTTTGTACTTTCTTAAATAGAGTCGTTCTAAGTTGGGATATTCATTTGCATAATAACCCTGTAATTCGATTTCAATAGAGATCAGGGACCTGCAGTGATTTAGTCACTAAAATGCGTTCCAGTAAGAACGCGGAAAGTGAAGCCGTATTCGGCTTGGCCAGTATTTGGGAGGGTGAACCTCTCGGCTGCCCTGCTGTGGGACCGTATACGGTAATGGGAGTTGGTGCAGTCGTGACGCCAATGTCCTCCATGTTTAATGCTATCTCTGGAGTGCCGATTTCAGGTGGTTGGTCTCTCAAAAATAGGAACCAACGAGCAGAAGTCCCTCGGAGGAATGACACCTCTTTCCACGGATAGTTCGATCGCCTGTACAAGGACACGAGAACAGAAACTGCAGCAATATAAG
>JAWZYV010018023.1:600000-753191 GCA_038373885.1 Cheiracanthium punctorium
TTATATGGGATTTTGAATGGTTTGTATGACTTTTTTATGTGATTTTGATATGTCGGATCAAAAGTCAGGGTGGGCCAGAGGTTGCCTATATATGCACTAGGCTGATGAATGTAACATATTTGTTCCCTTCAAATGAAAGAAAATAAATCTAGTTGCCCTATAAGGACATAACAGATAGAATGAATTCAAAATATTTATTGAAAAAATCTTCTATTTCTTTATTTGTATATTAGGCTGTTTTCATCAAATAATAGTTTTAATTGTAATATTTATTAATTTGTAGACTTTACTTCACATCATTTAGGAATAATAATTTTTTTCTATTTTTTACAGTTTTTTTCATTTTTGCCCTGTTTTTTTTTTCCCAGTTTTTGCCACTGTCCTGGCAAAAATTCCTTTTTGCCAGCAAAAAATCCTAACCCTGCCTTAAACTGTTTACTCTGATCTATTTTTTTTCCCCAGCAAGCAGATGTATTCCAAAAATTAAACTGATGAACACTATTAAAATTATCACAAAAAGTTGTTTTCTTTGGAGGGGGGGGGGGCGTGTTTTTATTATGAATAGGATTTATTTGATCATAACAACTTACCTACTTCCAGTTTCTTCTTTACCACTGAAAGCATCATCAATCTGTACTTTTTTGCTCATTAATGTATCAATCAAACGTTGTCGCCGCTCAAACTCTCCTTCAGTACTTTTTCGAATTAAGAATATTTATACCAGATCAAATTAAGAAATCATTACAATAATTTAAGTACTAACAAAGAATGTAGAATAAAGTTCACCCAACAAAACAGTTGGACTAATCTAATAATGAGACATTGAGTTGAAAGATTTCCAGATGCCTGATACAGGACAACTATAAAATATTCAAATAGACTCAAAACTTTAAAAGATTTTTGTTAAAAAATATTATTAAAACTTTCTTTTAACTTAAGTGAAATTTAATAATAAACCTGCTAATCTTTGAAACAAAATTTTATTATCTTATAAATAAATAAAAATTTTAAGGTATTCAAACCAACTGAAATGACAACTTAAGGTTAAAATTTTAGAGGCTCTTTTTTTTTTTAAACAAGTATCTGAAAAACTTATGCAATGCTATTATAAAAAGATACAGAAGCGTTCTTGAGGCCATAAGAGTGCTCTTCAAAGATGCTAAACTGTCATCATACTTTTTCATCAATTTTCTTGCATATGCACTAGCCTGTAAATAATACAAAAAATTTAAAAAAGATTTTGTTATGGGGAGGAAGGTTAGAGAAAAAAGAGTATTGGCAAGCATTTCAGCAAAAAAGAATTTAAAATAGTTTTCAACTTACCTTGCTACTTGCAACACTGTTTTTATTTTGCTGGTTTCGATAAGATATCTGCTCCATTATTTCTCTTGCCAGTGTCTCGCAAGCATCGTATGATATCATCCTAAAACATTTTGGCAAAAATTATTTCTTTTAGTGGAATAATATGATGAAATAATATGTTTGATTTGTCAAGTTCAGCACACAAACTTCAATATTTTTAGACAAAACAAAACATTTATTTTAGAAATAATCGTACAACGTAACTTAAACATATTAATACATTTAGTGTACTTCATAATCCTCTTATACACTTACTTCAACACACTTTTTTTTTTTTGGAATCATTTTTGAATTACATCGCTTCTTCGTTGCCAGTTCTAAATAGTTACTCCAATCATCAAAAATCATAATAAAAACTTATAAAACATTATTTAATACGGCGGATTAATCAGTTAAAATTTTTTATTTGGGAATACCTTATTCCCCCGTAGACGATATGTATTTCGGTTACACATAAACACATAACCATCATCAGTCGTTTCTGGATCTCACACTAATGGCGGCTTCCTCTTCAATTTTGCAGCTTTTTGGCGGCTTCCTCTTCAATCAAAATGGCAGCATCAACGATGCGCTTCATACAATCGACCGATCCTGGGATGACGTCATTCATCGAAAGTTCCGGAGGAAGAGAGAAGAAATTGAAGAGGAAGCCGCCATTAGTGTGAGATCCAGAAACGACTGATGATGGTTATGTGTTTATGTGTAACCGAAATATATATCGTCTACGGGGGAATAAGGTATTCCCAAATCAAAAATTTTAACTAAATCAAAAATCATGTTTGTGTTTTTAATGTTTGATAATAAAAACAGTGTTCCATTTACACATTTCATGAGTAATTAAAAGAAAAGATAGGTTGAAAAGTCCCCCCTTTTTAAGCACTTAAAGCACCAACTTCTATTTCAAAAATAATTATCTTGTATTAATCAACAAAATCTGACTAATCTTTATTTTTATGCTTCTGAATCAGCATGAAAAGTTTGAAAAATAATGGTACCTAAAAAATTTTTTTTGTGAAAAATTAAATTTATTTTTACTACCCTCAGTACAATAATGCTCATTAAAAGCTGTTTGCACATCACCGAGTAGTTTCTGCCCTAAAAAGGGCAGTTTTTTTCCTGACGGCGAGGAGAGAGCTTAAGTAAAGCATTTCTTGCAGAAACAAGTCTTGCAAATGCCGCATTCCCAGGAACTTTCCACACTACCACCTGAGGAAGTTTTTCTTCCATTCTTTCTACAAGAAAGACATGTTCTTTTCCTTCCATTTAGTTTTTTGTATTTTGTCGTTTTCTGTGTCCTCCAAATTACATTTTCTTGGATTTACATTTATTTCTTTGACCATCTCTTCTATAATTTTTAGTTTGAAATCATATAACTGGAAGGTTTTCTATAGTAGAGGGTAGTTAGATGTTAAATAAATAATATAAGAATTATTAACTGCAGTACCAAAGAGAAAAGAAAAGAAATAAAGGTACATATGTATTATCCCGCCAGTCCGCCAACACGAGCGATTTTTTGCCAAAAAAAGTATTTTAATAATGTTATTGATTTGGATAAAATTAATCCAGTTCTTTAAGAATGATTCGATTCTGAGCTACTCAAACCATTTACAATGGTTCAGATGAAAAGGTTTCTTTGCAGAACACGGCACGTTTGGCAATATAAATGTCATCTTGGTAACAATCTTGTGACGCTTCATCGCTTCCGCCAAACTACTTTTTCGTCAAATGCACTGCCAAACTGTTGCCAATCGTATTCCAAACCCACAATAATTTCATGTGTCCGGCATTTATCTTCACAAAAAATCGCTCTTCTTGGCGGACTACCGGGATAGTACGTAAAGAATTCAAGGAGTGTTTATTTTAAAGAATGAAAGAATGTTGCATTTTAATTAGCTTTATTACAAAAAAATTTTTTTTTTTCCAAAATTCATGAATGCATTTAAGAATAGCAACAAATTCATCTTCGTTTTGATGCAAGCGTCTCCACATGAACTCTGACAGATAGGAATCAAGGTGCTGTCGTGCTGTTCCCCTATGTTTTTTGTTACGCCATTTTGCAGATCCCCTTAGACGTTCGATATCCAGAGTATGCACTCCAGTATTAGGATCGACAAAATTATATCTATGATTAACTTTAAAATGATGGAAATTAGCAGTTTCTATTTCTGTTGTTTGGTACCCTTTCTAAGAGTCTGAATATATAGTTGAACTTTCATGAATATTATTCTTTAGGTCTTCTAAATAACAGCTTTTCTATTTGCTACTTTTATGATGAAACATTCGTTTGTCTCTTTTACTCTTCTTGTTCGGGGAAAATTCGCCCACAAGCATTCTTTCTTTTAGTAAACAGGTTTTCGTCGATTTCAACAATTTTATTGGGGCCGCTAATTTTTTTTATTTTCCCTTGAAAGAAGATGCTGGATACAAACTTCTCTAAAGTAATTATTCCAGTCAATGACAGTTTTATTGCAGATATTCCATTGGCTTTTACCCCAGTTAATAGATGTTAGTTCTTGAGTCCAGCAATAAATGGGACGTAAGGCTGTTAAAATAGAAATTTTGCTACCTTCCAGCCAAATATCTTTTCTGATGGAGGTTTTCTTGTCACACCCTTTAACATAACATCGCCATACAAAATCTTTTTTAAGAGATATCTTCATAGGGTGGTTATTATGGCATTTTTTTTCTGAGGAAATTATACTCCTGAAAATATTCGAAACTGCATCCTCATCATTTCTGGATAAATCCCAAATTTGTAACATAATTACAAAAACACTGATCAAAACTTTTCTCATGAAAGCAAACCAAATACTGTAAAAACTTTTCTTGTAATAACAGTAAATAAAAAAATGAATAGAACAACGATCTAAAGAACGTGCTGTTATACGTGATATGGTGAGTAAATTAAATGAACCAGTTCTGAATAAGATTCATTAAAAATAATTAAATGAACCGGTTCTGAATACTAAGATTCGTTAAAAGTATTGAGCGAACCAGTTCCGAATACGATTGGCAACGGTTTGGCAGCACTTTTGACGAAAAATTAATTTGGCGGGAATGACCGGCGGGATAATACATAAGTACAAGTACCGAAATAAAACTACCATTTTGTTGATTTTCTGACAGTAGTAAAATATTTCCACCTTTGATCAGCAAGGTCTACTCCACCCATATTTTTGTAGTAGGCTGTAAATAGAAATGGGCATGGGACAATATCCTTTTCGGCACCAATTTGTCTTGTTGTTTTACACATTTCATTTTTAGAATTTGTGAATAACATTGTAATTTATTTTTTGTCCAACCATGTTGTACAAAGCAGACTTGAATGGTTAAGACATTGATACGTTTTGCTCTTATTTTTTCCTTTAGCATAAGGGACTTGGATTCTTTCGGTAAACTTCTCCGATTAGTATTTACAGTTCCGCATGACGATAATCCTTTTTTTTTTGTGTGTAAATCAATCATCAAGTCTACACTCGTAAAAAATTTGATCGAAATATATTTCGTGTCCTTTATCTTTTAAACTACTTGGCGAATGGGAAACGATATCATAACCCAATCCTTTACTTGATCCATGTACTTTGCTATTTTTTCCGCTGCACAAATCAAAATTTAAAGTGTATCCCAAATAAGACGTGCACATCACTAAGCCTCTTTTATCGGATTTAGAAGGCATATATTGCACTATTCCTAGTCACCCTTTAAATTTGATTAGTGATTCATCTATGGATATTGCCTTATATGGTTTAAAGTGCTGTAAGCACTTTTCTCTTATTTGATCAATAAAAGGCTCTACTTTTAGAGTGTAGGTGAAATTTTCATTGTTTCTTTCTTTGTCACAGTCTTTGTCTGAAATGTGAAAATAATGCTTGATTTCTTTTAACCTGTTTTTTGTGATAATTCTTCTCACCATTTCATTTCCTAGGATAGGATTAGTGGACCAGTAGTCTTCGATTCTGGGAAGGTGATTTATGCTTAAAATCTACAATGCAGCAAAAAATGACCACAGTTCACTGTTATTTGTGATGGGAGTCCATCCTTTATCTTCACTTCCTCTTTTCTTAGAACAAAATTCTGTATATTTTTTGGTGTTAAGCAAAATTGTGTTCATCACATCATTGGTTAAAAAAAGCTTAAAAAATTTCAGTGGAGTAGATCCTACTTCCAGATTATGAGAAGGCCCAACACTTGTATCAAATGCTGAGATTGCAATTTTGTTATTATCTACATCCGGACACCGATTAATTTCTTCACTTTCTTCGGGCAAATTTTTGGAGCAACTTTCATCAATTTGTTCAAGCTCTTCTAAATCAGTAGCTTCTAGGTTAGAATCCCTATTCTCAATTGAACTACTCTCTCACCAACCATCATCTTCAGATTCTAAATCAGATTCATCCGTATCATTAAATAAAATTGCTTCGATCTCTACCCGAGTCAAATTTTTTTATTTCTCAAACTCCAAAAAAGAAAAGGGTACTTATGTATTATCCCGGCGGTCTGTCAAGACAAGCGATATTTCGCCAAGATAAAAGCCGGACATATGAAATTATTCATGGTTCGGACATGGCTCCCTAAGATCCCAAGTCTACTTGAGATCTTAGGGAGACATGGTTCGGAATACGATTGGCAACAGTTTGCCAGCACATTTGACGAAAAATAGTTTGGCGAGAATGACCGCCGTGATAATATGCAAGTACCAAGAAAAGCAAAAACAGATCTCAGAAAAAAACACATCTTAATGAACTGGCTGTCAAAATCACAGTAACTTCTGAAAAGCTGCTGCCTTATTTGCAAAATCCCAGTTTCCTAGCAAAAAAGCGATCGAAGAATTCCCACAAGATGAAACAGATAAATAAGATCGTAGGAGGTTTTTGCACCTTCCATATGTCTATTGTTCAGCAATCATAAAAAGATTTGCCTCACGCAAGGTGCGGGAAAGAACTGTTATTTTCTTTCGGCTGGCTGCTTGTATGTAAAGCCGTTTAGCCAGGTGTGACCATCAGAGGGTTAAAGCAGTATGAATTAAGTTACAGTGAATCAATGAATAAGATCACAATTATATAAGCCAAAAGGTCCCATGTTTAAATCTCAAAAGTTCCTTTATTTCTTTACACTTTTCACCATACAAAATTACTGTATTTACCCACATATACGTCGATCTCGCGTATAAGTCGACCCCCCACTTTCTTGATAAAAAAATTTGATTTTTTTAAAAATCTTGCATATAAGTCAATCCACCCCTTTCCCGATCAAGAAACTTTAATTTTTTTAAATACATTTATTCAAAATCATCTGTAAAAAAGGAGAGTATTAAATATACAATAATAAAGATAATAACAATGCAAAAGTAGTATACAAAATTAAACTGATAATAATGAATATGAATAATAATATGACGCTACTGATAGTATATGGCAAAATACTAATATACAAAGTTAACTGATTCAAGATCCGATTCAATATCGGACTCATCAAACAATTAAAAAAATTCCTTCGTCGTCATCGGCTCATCATATGCACTTATTGGGTTAGGATTCCTTAGAAAGACCTCCACGGGGGGCGGGGGCACCCTACCCTTCGGCCTAAAGTCCACGCGTAGATAATTGGCCGTAACATGGGCGCTGGCAGCATAGGGCAAGGGGGGGCAATGCCCCCTGGGTTTTTGTATGCAGTGTTTTCCCTTGTTTTTTGGCTCTTTCCAACATGGTAACCATACGTTAAAGTAGTCTTTGCCCCCCCCCTCCCCTGGGAAATATTCTGCCGGCGCCCATGGTCCGTAATCCAACAAGAACTACAACATGATACACGTTTTCAATCTTTGTATTGCTACATTCTTCCTGGTATGAAAATCAACCTGAAAAGACGTCATTGTGTTATGGAATGCAGGAAGAGAACATTTGTCTTTTAAAAGGGCATTTTTGACTTCTGATTTAAAAAAAATAATAATTAAAAATTAAGGACCCTCGTATAAGTCGACCCCCCCCCCCAACTTTAAAGCCTCTTTTTTGTCCAAAATTTCTCGACTTATACGCGGGTAAATACGGTAATTGTTTATGTAATTAAACATCAATGTTCTATATAAAAATTTACTGCATCGTTTCATCATTTTAAAAATTGAGTGTAATAAAACATTTGCATTTTAATAAGTGTATGTATACAGACAAAGGAAGAACATCACACAGGTGGGTCATTCCATTTCAAATCAACCAGTAAATTCCAAAAATGTCACCCACCGTCTCGGATTTCTTTGAAAATTTTTATAAATGTAGCCATTAGTGTTCTAACTAACAATGTAAAATTTTACTTCAATATCTCCAATACTTTTTAAGATAAAAATTATTAAAATAATGGGAAAGTGGCCATAAATGGCGTTTTTGCATACACTTATTTTAATGGTGCTTTTTCAGATAAAAAATCATAACTTTCTTTATTTTCAATATATTAAATTGAAATTTATACCAAAATGGTCACAAAGGTTTGGAGATTATAGAAAAAATTAATTTGATAGTGCTGTTTAAAACTGGAATCCCCTAAAAATTCATAAACTTAGTTTTTTTTTTCAAAAAAATTTCATAAAAACAATAATTTTGCAAAAGCTGTTTCAGAAAAAGGCACAGCTCTTAACAAAGCAAACTATTTTTTTACTTACATGTAAATGCATAAAGTAAGATAATTTAAAATAAAAATGGTGGTATTTTGAGTCCTAATAGGTTAATTTAACTAAAAACCAAATATTTTGATGATTTTTCTTAAAATGTTATGCTGCATGCAAATGTTATTATAAAATAATTATTTATTTATTTAATTTTAAAAAGAACTTATTTTATTTAAAAGTTAATAATGAGTTAGTTATTTTACTTAAAATTTAAATTATTTTGAAATAAAATTTTTTTTAAACAAAATCGGAAATATATATAGTTAACATGCATCAAAATTTTTCTATCTTTTTTTTGTTGTCAACTACAAATTAAACATTTTTCTAGAGATTCACCTGTGTTTTGTAATGATACATTATAACATCTTCTAAAGCTTCTTGTTTTGAAATTTGTGACAGTTTCATCACTGCCAGTTGCCAGTAGATACTTTGTCACTGGTATCACTGACAGTTGATACTTTGTCATCAATCTCAGAAATAAATTTGTTTACGTTCTTCCTAGAAAAACTACACATTATTTTGTCCAGGAATCGATTTTTCACAGTTCGGCAATTTGTTAATTACCTCAGATAAATTTAAATTAATGGTTCTCAAACATTTTTTTCTCTTTCTTTTATGGCACTTAAACAGGTCAAAACATGATGTTTGAAGTATTTCAAATTTATTCAAATAAAATAATTTGTGATGGTCACAAATATTAAGTAAAAGCTCAGATTGTACATTACTTCTCAAACTTATTAAGTTCAAGTCTGAAGGGCTTAATAATGCAGAACTTGATACAGTTTCTACTTGAGTATAAGTCCTTTTATGGCATTCAGTTCCATTTTCTTAGCTAATACTAAAGCACGTTTGGGAATGTTCTGCTGCCATATTAAATGGAACTGATATTCAGTACTATTAAAAAAAAAAAAAAAAAAAAAAAAAAAACATTCTAATCTAAAGTCTTTCAATTAGATAAACAAAAATGAGCTTATATATCAAGCTGAATAATTTAGCTTTAGATTATTGGTTTAACTCTTTAAAATAATTTCTAAAATCCCAGATAACATCAAAAACAATTCCAAATTACTCAAAGAACATCTTCACTTAATCAAAGAAAGGCAAAACTGATTCCAATTCTCAAAGCATCTGACCAAGGAAGAGATATTCACACCTGCAAACAAGAGGGTGACTCATTGGAAGAGGGAGTGGACCCCACCCCTTTAAGGCCGCTTTCCACATCGAGAGGGAGCCGCTCGCAGCTTGGCCAGTTATCACGTGTAAGCAATAAATTTTTCGCACTGCAGAGAAAGAGATACTCCGGACAAAAGGTAATTGGGGACCGTGGATAATATTGTGGTTTCACACCCCATCTATTGTTCGGTAGAGGACAGCATATGTGTCACCCAATGTAAAGGCCTCTGCTGATAACCAGAGACTGTCGTGGCTGCAATGTATTTGAGGGGGTTTGGAAGCGGCGACTGGCAGCGACACATGGGGTGTCATCTACCGAATAATAGATGGGGTGGAAACCACAAGCGTAAAAACCGCAATATTATCCACGGTCCCCAATTACCTATTGTTCGAAGTATCTCCCCCTTTCTTCTGAGTGCAAAAAATTGATTGCTTACAAGTGATAATTGGACAAGCAACCCGCGACGGTCTCTGGATATTGGCAGAGGCCTTAAGACGTGGCCAAATATCCTCCTTCAAATACATTGTAGCCGCAGCAATCACTGGGTGTGGGCAATGGCCTTTAATATCTTACGCTACTCAGTATCGCCCCCTGCATCTTCTCATATTACACCAGCTCCTTACCACACAACAAACAGAAAGCATGTGATCTGATCTAGTTACAGTCCAAAAGCCTGTTGACTGAAAAGAGACTACTGTCATAGTTCTTTTAAACTGATGAAAAAATAAACAAAATTATGATAAAAACAAAAGTTTTTAAAATTGTTTTAATTATAAATCAATATAAATTTTATTTATAAATAAATAATTGTTTTATATATAAACAATATACAGATATGCTTTCTTCATGCCTCAGGCAATTTACACCCCCCCCCAAAAAAATCACAGAATTGGCGGAGACAACATTTAAATTTGAAAATTTTCCAACCATGCAGCACTTAAATTTAACTAAATTTCTTTTTTTGCATGTTTCATTACTGTTAGAATAACTGTTCCTAAAAGTGCATAGTACAACTTCTGAAGAGATATTAAAAAAATCTTTGAATCTCTCAATTAGGATAACTTAATTGCATAAAAATAACTTAAAAAGTTGCATCATTTCTGGGGAAAAAAAAAAAACCCAGCCTGTTTCCACTTTTTCTCCCCAACCCCCATTTTTTTATTATTTGTTATTGACACACTCTCTCTTTTTCCTTTTTGCTTGAACTGATTAAAAAAATACTAATTTAAACATTAATAAACTATTTTAACTTGATTTCCTATGACACACAATTAAATATAAATAAATACCAAGTTTTTAACTGACAGGTGAGGAGATTCCCATTATAAACAAAGCATTGTCTACATTAAAAATAAATAAAATTAACAGTTATATTACTGATCTAAAATAAGTCAGAATGAGTGTAATTCGACTTGTAGTTGACAATAACAAAAAAAAAAAAAAAAGAAAAACTTCCAAGTTTTGACACATATTTACTATATGTATAATCAGATTTTCTTTAAAAAGTTTTATATTTTAAGAATAAAAAAATTAAATTTTAAGTAAAATAATTTTAACTCGTTATTAACTTTTAAATAAAATAAGCACCTTTTTAAATTAAATAAATAAAAAATTATTTTATAATAACATTTGCATGCAGCATAACATTTTAAGAAAAATCATCAAAATATTTGGTTTTTAATTAAATTAACCTATTAGGACTCAAAATACCACCGTTTTTATTTTAAATTATCTTACTTTATGCATTTACATGTAAGTAAAAAAATAGTTTGCTTTGTTAAGAGCTGTGCCTTTTTCTGAAACAGCTTTTGCAAAATTATTGTTTTTAAGAAATTTTTTTGAAAAAAAACAAAGTTTATGAATTTTTGGGGGGTTCCAGTTTTAAACAGCACTATCAAATTAATTTTTTCTATAATCTCCAAACCTTTGTGACCATTTTGGTATAAATTTCAATTTAATATATTGAAAATAAAGAAAGTTATGATTTTTTATCTGAGAAAGCACCATTAAAATAAGTGAATGCAAAAACGCCATTTATGGTCACATTCCTATTATTTTAATAATTTTTATCTTAAAAAGTATTAGAGATATTGAAGTAAAATTTTACATTGTTAGTTAGAACACTAATGGCTACATTTATAAAAATTTTCAAAGAAATCCGAGACGGTGGGTGACATTTTTGGAATTTACTGGTTGATTTGAAATGGAATGACCCAGGTTTTAGCATCCACAGAAATAGGAAGGTATACTAAACACACTAAAGTATATGAATTGGAATTACATCGGTATTCCAATTAGACAAAATATTAAACGATATTATGCATATAAAAGCAATAATATTGAAACATTTAGTAAAAATTATGAAAATTTCCCAGATTACAAACCATGAATCCTGTCTGAAAGCCATATTTTAAATTATAGAAGTTTAAAAAATCTTTTTCTTCTTTCTAAAGCAGATATCTCTTGAATTAGAAATACAAGGTTTCTGTAAACCAAAATATCATATGACAATATTCTCTGACCAATTGTCAACAACAAAGTAATTAAACAATGTGCCTGCCTACTGCCTATCGATCCGAAATGTCAGTTTTGCTTTCACTGTCGAAGTTGAAGTTAGCTGATCTTCATTAATTTATTTATAATATTGTATTATAATAATGTGTATAAATTATAATTACCTCCATGTTAAACACAATTAACTGTAATGAGTAAAACAACTCATGTATTAGTATTTTTTACGACCGTTCTTTCCATTTGTGTACGGAATGTTTTCTAACCACCATGGTTGTATTCATAGAAAAAAAAAACTCTGACTTCAGCTTTCCGGCTTTTAATCATCTGTTCTTGTCCGTGCTACCATCTCATCTGTTTTCTAGTCTAGTTCAGCAATTGTTTTTCCTTTTTTAAAGACGAGAAATGTTATATATTATCGAATGTTTATAAAATGAAGATTGGTCGACGAAGTATGTACAAAGTTCAAGCTCTATTAGATCGTAGCAGTGTTTAATGGCAATTTTTTTTTATCGCACGTCACAGAGAAAAAAAAATTTCTTTGGAATAATATTTTCATGAAGGCAAAATTAGAAATTTGTGTGTTGAACATTTATCAAAACTATCTAAATACAAAAGAGTGGTTTGATTGCTTTAAAAATTCTCATTTATTGTTTATTTATTTACTTATTTTGTTTTAATAGAATTATCAAAAATAATGTGGACATCTTCCGGATGGGTCTCTTTTGCTTGGTCAAGTGTTGCTTCATTCCAGGTACATTTAAATTTATTTGTCTTTTAAATTATATTTTGAATGTTTCGCCTAAGCACAAGTAAATATACAGAAAGTTAAATATGTCTTAACTAGGGATGCACCGAATATTCGGATGGTATTCGGTATACTGCCTATTCGGCAGACAAACCGAATATTCGGTTCGGCTGAATACTGAACTGAGAGCTTCCACAAAAAAGCTTGATTATTGTTATCTGTATACATTTTTAGAAAGTGAATATATCAACCTTTCAAGTATATTAGGCAAGTTGGAGTGTATAGGCTGATTATTTTACCAACTATGCGAAAAATTCCAGAGCTGGGGCTCGAACCCAGGACTACCGCTTAACGTGCGGGTGCTCTACCACTGAGCTACTCTGGGACGATTCCCAGATGAAATTTCTCGCTTTTGAACCGTTGGCATTTATCATCTTCCTCTGCAAACCACAGATGGAACAGATGAAACAATTAATTTGCGACAACTCCATTACGCCGCGGAAGTTTTATACATTTTTAGAAAGTGAATATATCAACCTTTCAAGTATATTAGGCAAGTTGGAGTGTATAGGCTGATTATTTACCAACTATGGCGAAAAATTCCAGAGCTGGGCTCGACCCAGGACTACCGCTTAACGTGCGGGTGCTCTACCACTGAGCTACTCTGGACGATTCCCAGATGAAATTTCGCTTTGAACCGTGGCATTAATCTCCTCTGCAAACCACAGATGAAACAATTATTCGCGACAACTCCATTATGCCGCGAAGTTTATACATTTTAGAAAGTGAATATATCACCTTTCAAGTATATTAGGCAAGTTGGAGTGTATAGGCTGATTATTTTACAACTATGCGAAAATTCCAGAGCTGGGCAGCGAGAAAGCGAGAAATTTCATCTGGGAATCGTCCCAGAGTAGCTCAGTGGTAGAGCACCGCACGTTAAGCGTAGTCTGAGTTCGAGCCACAGCTATGAAATTATTCGATTAAGTTGTTAAAATAATCAGCTTTTACTCTCAAGCTTGTCCTATATCTACTTGCAAAGGTGCTATATTCACTTTCTAAAATGTATAAAATATCCAGCTGGCGTAACGAAGTTGTCGCGAATTTAATTGTTCATCATCTGTTCCATCCTGTGGTTTGCAGAGGAAGATCAATCCAATCCACTTTTCATAGCTCTTGAGCACCATTGCGATCAGTCCCTGAGATTATCAAAGTTAAAATATAAGTGTTAGTCATTTCAATGAAATTCTTTCAAATACTAAACAAAAATATTATTTGGATTTACATGTTTTAACATCATGATTTTTTGGTCAAATTTTTGGCTGTACCTCATCCAAATAGGTTGTAATTTTACTGTAGCATCCTGAACAATTTTTTTATGCACTATC
Organism: Cheiracanthium punctorium; assembly: GCA_038373885.1. Lineage (NCBI taxonomy): Eukaryota > Metazoa > Arthropoda > Arachnida > Araneae > Cheiracanthiidae > Cheiracanthium > Cheiracanthium punctorium. The sequence goes on from JAWZYV010018023.1 coordinate 613,839, forward strand.
TTTACCTTTTTGCACTGTGATTGTAGCCTAGATCTTTTGTGGTCATATATATATCTGCCTCATCTTCAGGGGCCAACTGAGAACTGACGTTCACTTGGCTTGACTTTGCCTGTTCTTCTTTCTTGTTTGGCTGTGCATGTCTTGTCTTCTCTGCAGCATCCAACATTGTGTGTTCTCTAATTGCATGCAGATGGTTCAGTTAAGATTTCTATTGTTTCCGTTAACCCTTTAGCGGGCGGTGTCCTCCCCGTGAGGAACCAAACTCTTGACGTTTTGACTGTTGCCAGTCACGAAGAATAGATTGGATTTCTATAAAAATGGTTGCGGATGACATAGCTCCACAAGAATCCTTTACTTTTAGCACGTCCTTTCCCGTAAAAAAATGGTCACGGTTATTTTTGACAGCACTGACATCTGCTGAAAAACGGAAGAACGTGAGAACAGCTGGATAGATGGCCCAATGCTGACAAAAGGGCAGCCATCGCTGAACTTAACGACCAGCAAGAGGGTGGATGATCGAAACGTTCATCGCATGCCACTGATCGAGAGACCCTTTTTTGACGCAGCTGGCTGTGTGTGGGCACAGCCAGCTGTCGTCAAAAAAGGGTCTCTTGATCTGTGGCACGCGATGAACGTTTCGATCGTTCGCCGTCTTTCTGGTCGTTAAATCGAGCGATGGCAACGGCTGCCCTTTTTTCAGCATTGGGAAAGGGTTGTGCCTCAAAGGGTTAAAAGAAACATATTTTGAGTTATTATAATTGGCTAATTTTTTTATATTTTTAATTATTTCTTCTGGAGCTGTTTTTGCCATTGGAGAACCAGCTCTATTATACTCAAAACTGGTACTGGTACTAATACCAGTTCTTTACTTAAGGATTATCATTTTAACCAAATGAATAGAACGGACAGGAATATTGATTGCATTCTCAGCATGTTAATGAAATGAAATATTTTATATTTTAATTGGACTTTTTCATTAAGTAGTTTATTAAAGCTATTTCATGAAATAAAATATTTTTCTGCGAAAGACTAAAATGTATTTTAATAGTATATCTAAAACTAATATGTTTTACTCTAGGGAGGTTGTTTTTTAAGCTTATTTTGCCTGTCTGTTGTGCTTGCCTGGAGGATTTATAAAAAAGCCCAGAATAATGAACTTCCTGCTAGAGATGTGAGCAAAGGTCATCCTTGGTGTCCCATCGATGCATTCTCCAACACAGCTTACTGCAGTATCTGTGCCACCTTGATAGTGGATGGTTTTTATTGTGACTCTTGTGGGGTGTGTGCAGATCGAACTTGCATCAAAAAAGCAGACAAAACTCTAAGCTGTAAAGCATTGGCTTGTTCTGGAAATGCTCTTACACATCATTGGATAAAAGGTAAAAACTTAATATAGGGTGATCTTTCTATAAAATTTTGTCAGCTGATAGATATCAGAAATTAATCCTATATTCTTATTACTTGTATCTCTATTGTAATCTTATGCAATGCCAACAGAAAGTGAACTCAAAAAAATAATATTTCTGTTATTAAAAATAAATAAAACTTTCCCTGAAAGGAAAGAATCGTGAATTTAAAAAATGTACATTAATAAGGTCATCAGGTACCCCAGGTTTTGCATTGCTAACAATATTTTTGATCTCTGATTTATCAAAGTACCTTATTTATTTATTTTCTCTCTCTCATTTCTGCTAAGTTTATATTTACCTACTTGCATAGTGCCATCATTCAGGGTAACACCATCCAATTCCAGAAACTACAAATTTTTAATGTAGCCTCATTTAAAAAAAGATTACCTTTCATTCTCAAAAAGGACCATAACAGACGTGCCAAGTCTCAGGATTTTCAATTCTGTTCTGGGCTTTAGGATTTTTCTTCATTTTCTCAGGTTTGTTTAGAGTTTATTAAAAAATTGAAACTTTTCTCAATTTTCTTCATCAGGTTCACAAAATCGGTAGTATAAAATTAGGTATTATTTCAAATTTTATTGTTATAAGTTATCTTTATAATTTTTAGGAATTATACAAAGATAACTTATAACATCTCGAAATATATAGGTGGTAAATTGAATAGTTTACCCCTTATGTGTTTTGATTGATGTTTTTGTATTTTCCAATATTTATTTGTCAAATATTTGAAATTGAATTTATTTGCATTGTACAACTTAGCACTATCCTATTACTTAAGTTTTTATATGTGTGCATATGGCATTTAAGAAAACAAATTATGCTTGTATTGATTATATATCCATTTTATACGAACACTTTTGGTAGAAAAGTCCACTTTTGGAGAAAGCAGTTTATCAAAGCTTTTTGTGGAAACATTACAAAAATGAGTTCTAATAAGGAATGTGTCCATTCCTAACTGCAATGCACCGGTGGCATTGATTCTCCATGCTGCTAATTAAGTTGTCGAACACCTCAATAGGGAGCGAAGACCACGCACGGATGAGTCCTTGTTCCAGATCATGCAACGATCTTGGAAAAGGACTTGAAGCAGACACTTGTCTGCCAAGGTAGTCCCAAACATGTTCTATCAGATTGAGGTCTGGAGATTGGGCTAGCCATTCCATTCGCTCCAAACCTTGACTCTCAAGATAATCCTCAACAAGCACAGCTTTGTGAGATCAGGCATTATCATCCATCAGAATGAAATCATTGCCATTAGCAGCAGTGTATGGCCGAACCTAGGCATCAAGGATCTCGTCCCGATATCTCACACCAGTCATAGTTCCTCCCTGGAACAAATCGGGTCAATGTGACCATCGAGTGGGATCCCTGCCCAAACCATGATTCCACCACCTCAATAACTGTGTCTTTCCACCGTGTTGGATGGATGGTATCGGGTGCTTCATTCCCTCCAGATAAGCAGACGTCCTGAATCACACTCCAGTGTGAATCTGGGCTCGTCTGTAAAGAGTACAGAAGCCCATCGCTGTCTGGTCCAAGAAACGTGTTCTCTTGGCCAAGATAAACGGGCCTTTCTCTGTCGTCCGTTGAGGGGGACATGTACAAGTGGTCACCTTGCATAGAGACCTGCATTGTGAAGAAGCCTTCACACCGTAGTAGCAGATATTCTTGTCTCTGATGCTACAGAGTGGTCTGCAACAAGTTGCAGCACAGAAATGCTTCTTCCTTTCCGGGCCAAAAGAGCTATAAAACGATATTCTGCGCGCGTTGTAGCTCGTGGTCGGCCTAGAATGTCTTCTGGGCACAGAAGCTGCCGTTTGATATGGATTCCAGAGACAGTGGACCATACTACGAGACACATTAAGACGCCTAGGAGCATGAGCCTGTGACAACTCCATTTCCATTCATACGACCACCCGCCACCTTAACGAATCGGGCAAACAGTTTCTCTAAGACATTGCTACTTAATGTTAATGAATCTGCTAACAAAAGTTGTAAATCAACAAAAGTTACACGCGTAATTATGAAAGCTTGATATTTGCACATTTTTCTCTGACACATATGTGCCTGTTCTTTTCTATAAAAACAAAGTGGTAGCTATCATTTTTGCATAAATTTGCATAAAGTTCATTTTTATCATTTATATAAACCATAAATTTTACTGTCAGTGTCATTTTTTTTTAGGGTGAGCTTTGAAAAATATGTTGTTCCTTAACTTTTGGAGGCCAGTGTATATTCATCACTCCCTTATCACACGAACGTATACATATATGTTAATTGCAACAGTCGTAACACCCACCCCCACCCCCCATGAAAAATTTTTGGCTACGCCACTGCACATATTACATTTAACGTAACAAAAAAAAATTACTACTTTACTTTTTCCAAATATCTGAGGTCAAATGTTGGACTTGGTCACAATTTTTTTGGGTCTGTTCATTTTTAATCTGGAACTCATGTTCAGCCTGTTGTTTTCATCATTAAAATGGTGCAATGGAGAAAACTCTCCTTCTTTAACTAATACAGGGTTTCTACAGACCTGGAAAGTCAGGGAATATCAGGGAAATGAGTTTTGGTCAGGGATTTGGTAAAAAAGTCAGGGGAAAAAGCAGAAATTGAATTTTGAGGCAAAATCAAGAAAATATTTGCTGTTTGAACCTTAGTATAGAAATTGTTTAATTTTCATTTTCTCATTTAACCTGATAAATAATTTTAAAATGTGTTCTTTATGAGCCTATCTTGTGCAGTTGAAATAGGCTTAATTTTATCCTAAATTATTATCAAGCATGTTTTTTGTTAGAATCCAGTGATGTCAAATAAGATTCTTGTATATATTAGTTTTATTATTATTTGTTAAAAAAGGGGCAAAATATATAAAAAGCTATTAAAGGGTGTAATGTAAAAAATAGAAGCGCAAAATTTGGGAAAGCACGCTCGATAAAGTCAGGGAAGAGTGTGATAGATGTCAGGGAAGCAAAAGCTGCGAAATCTGTAGAAGCCCTGTAATATTGCTTCTCAGACTGGTTCTTTGAGCTAGAATCCTCTGATTGCACAAGGTGAATGCTGGGCCCTAACAAAGCTATCAACAGACATGAAAAGCCATTCTAAGAAGCAATATCGGTCCAAGAAGGAGAGTATTCCAGTAGTCTAGTAAGGGGACTATCATGCCTTGGACTTGGTTTGCAGATAGGTGCCAGTCATCCCAGGACAAAGAAGATTTAAGAAACAATAGGAGGGGAGATCTCAAAAAGGCATCCCATGCATCTACTGGATTATTCATCATTGTGTCTGTTTAATGATGTGAGTAAGCAAACTGGTTAACCATGGGTTTAATTGTTGGTTTAAATACACTCGGGGAGAAAATGGTCACCCCTCTTTGTAAATCTGCCACTCTACAGGAATGTATTTCATTAACAAAAAATCTGTTGAAAAGTATTTTAATAATTAGTATGTTATACTTTATTTTGTCTTCTATATTTAATTTTGTTAATTCATATTGCATATGTATGCACCTCAGGAAATCTTCCTTGCGTCTGTCCTTGTGATGTGTGCCAGGCAGATTGTGGCTCTGAAGGGGCACTCACGGACTTCCGCTGCTGTTGGTGCCAAAGAACAGTTCACAAGAACTGCTTGAATAACATCACCGACCATTGTGATTTTGGTCGTTACAAATCATTTATTGTACCACCTTTCTGTGTTGCCCTTAAAAAAGTGGGAATGAAAGGACGTCGCCATCTTGTTGTGGATGAGGTGAAATCTCCTCCCTACAGGCCATGGAGTCCACTCATTGTGATTGGTAATCGTAAAAGTGGTAACAATGAGGGAGAGCTGGTGTTGAGATCATTCCGTGCTTATCTCAATCCACTTCAAGTGAGTATTTCCGTATAACTTTAATGCACAACTGTCACAGTCGCAATCTCAAGTAATCCAAACATTACAGTTGCCTTAATATGATAATTCATTAATTTTGCAGTTAATATCTAAGAAAGCAGTCTTGCAAAGCTACTTTAAATCAAGCACTTTGTGTGAGATCAAATGCCTGTTTCATGAAATAAAAATATAAAATGTTACTTTGTCTTTTTTTCTTGACAGGCTGTAGAAATTTGAAAAGTGGTATTTTAATAGTGAAACAACTGGCAGTGCACAAAACAACGCTGAAAGTTCTTTTCACTTAATAGTAAATAAACATAGGATGCCAGAATGACTGCAGTACTGTAAAGTATCAAATTTAACAGTACTAAACAACTCAGTAACACATAGGAATGCAAACACTGTTTTCATGCACCAGTGCACTGTAAAAGAATCATTGAAGGATCGAATTTTCTCTAGAAATTAATTATATTTTTGGTAAAAGCATTAACCTAGAAAAAATAGTAAAAAAAGAAGTATTTTGTTTCAAAAGATGCAATTTTAAGAGAACAAATACATACTTAGATTGTGAGCCTCAGTTAAGAAATATGACTGTCATTTCTATGTTTTTCTTTTGTGTGTGTGTTTATAAAAATGCATTTATGGAGATGGTGTTATCTACTATTTGACTAATATTGATATACAATATTTCTAAAAATGAGTATTGAATATTTTGAAGCAACCTATGTAAAAGCTGCTTCTAAAACAATTGAATTAAAATAACTTCAAAGAAATTAAAAGTAGTACTTATTTTTAAAAAAAGGGAGATTCAATATAATTCCCCCCCCCAACTATTTACCTGGTTTTGTATACTTTTAAGTGAATTCACAACTAATAGGTTACAAATGTCCTCTTGCAATGATGGAAAAAATTTTCTTCAAATTCTGGGAAACTATCAAAATCATTTACAAACATTACCTGTCAACAGGTAGCTACTCTCCATTAGCTGTATATTTAAAGACTGACCTCTTCCTATGCTAGGATATTAATGACATGCATATGGCTTGGTTTAGGAATGTAAAGGAGATGCTTTCGAACACTTGCATCTTCTTTGGTGTCCACTGACAATCCTCCCTGGTACAAGATTTTCCTGTCACATCCAAATTAATGAATTGACATAGAGTGGTTAATACCTGTGCGCAGAGCAGTTTAAAGGATAGCCGATATTCTAGAAACCAATTTCTGACTAATGGGATTTTCTTCAAAAAATCTTTAGAAAACATGAGGCATGATTTTTTTATACAGAGGGTCACAGATTTCACAAGCATAATATATTATCATGTAAAAAGTGGGAAAAAGCATTTCCAAGTTAAAACTGTTGAAGGAGAGGAGGTGAGGGAAAAAAAAAAATTCTATAAAAATACTTTTATCCTTATTACAAAGTATTTATAAGGAATATGAGGCCCCTGCTGGCTCGAGACCCAGGGCATTCCTCCCTATTGGCCGAGGGATTCCTCCCAGCCATGCCACCTTATTTTTACGGCACTATGTATGTGAGTTTTCAACAGAGGTGCTAGACTGGACATAATTTTCCAAATTTCATAACCCATTTCCCCCCAACCTCTGTAGGGGGTAGGGGGCAAAAATGTTCTTTTCACATATCTTTCTCTATCTCAAAAACAAAAAGATTTATCCATAAAATTCTTACTGTAAAATACAACACGCACGAATACCTAAAAGCAATTTCGGGACATTTTGCAATTCGTCATTCAGAGTGTGTAGACATGAAAATAGAGGGAGGGTGGCCATCTTCCAAGAAAGAAAATATATATATATCAACAAAATTCTTGCTTTTAACTGTAACAAATATGAATTCTATGTTTAGGCACGGTTTGTTTGCAGTTAAAAACTTGTTAAAATTTTATTTAAAACCAGCATTACTTTTGAATTCTCCTAATGCATAGCTTGAATTTTCATAAAACTGTCTTTTATGAGAGGAAGCAGGCTCAAAGTCTTTTTGAGCCTGCTTCCTTTCACTTCATTAGCCTCTGTTACTTCTATTGTTCTTATCCCAACATTAATTCATTGATCTCATTCATTTTTTCTGGAGTATTTACTTTATTTTTATTTTATTTTTCAGGTAATTGACTTGCATGATATAAAACCAGAAAAGGGGCTTCAATGGTGCAAGTTGATAACTGATCATGTTTGCCGTGTTTTAGTTGCGGGGGGTGATGGCACTGTTGGCTGGGTCCTTAATGCTATTGATAAGCTCAATATTGAGGTTTGTATTTTTTTATTTTAATTTCTTTCTAAGAATTGGTTGTCCAGTGGTTAAAGCATTGAGCTAATAACCAGAAGGTTGCATATTTGATTCCAATATACCATTGAAAGACCATTGTGTATATGCATGCTAATTCCTTGGTTCCAAAAGTCCCCTTCTGTAGTGTCTAGCAGTTTCTGAGAGTTACAATGTTCACCCAAGTTCAGATTCTGATTAGGATCCAAATTGTAGTGGGAAACTCCAGGAATGACACATAAAGCATAGCTACAAATTTTTACACTTTTGAGGGAAGTTCAACTAATTTCTTTTTTTCTTTTTTTTTTTTTTTCCAATTTAACCCATTAAGCGCCAAAGCTCTCGTTACGGGAACATCTATTATATCTTTTTTTTCTTTAATTATTTTAACGCAATTTACGAAATACACATTTTATATAAACATTTACACTGTAGGGTGTGTTATATAGTGTAAATGTTTATATAAAATGTGTATTTCGTAAATTGCGTTAAAATATTTTAAGAAAAAAAAATATAATAGATGTTCCCGTAACGAGAGCTTTGGTGCTTAATGGGTTAATGTTGAAATAAATCTGAATTTTTAATGTGAAAAAAAATTGTTTGAAAGTTGTGATGGAAAGTTTTCTGAAAAAAGCATAAAAGTTCGCAGCTATGATGTAGCTCTAAACAACACATTTATTGACATGAACTGTACAAAACAAATAAAAAAGTCATAGTGTCAGTTTACTGACAGGTTTAGTCTTAAAGTTTGTAATTGTATTAGCACCTTATGTTATTGGCGTTTGGTAAGAATGAAGTGATCACATCAATTGCAAGTATAAATTGTGGTTATTAAAATTTCTTAGTCAGTTATTTTATAATTTTCTTTTAAATAACCATGGCTGCAGAAGATGTATTTTAAAAAGTATGTTGCAGGATATCTAATTCATGATATATATGATACAAATTCAAGATATTATGATACAAATAATCAATTCAAAATATTCTAGCTTTTTACCATTAGTGACTTTGTTTTCCTTTTCTTTTTTTTTTTTTTTTTTTTTTTTTTTTTCTAAACTCTTTCAGAAAATGGCTCAATTATGACCTAGTGGGTTGATAAGTGAATTTCACTGGTTCATTGCCACGCCACATATCCCTAGAAAGTGAAATAAAACTATCACTAAACTGCTAGAATTATGTATGTTATTTTTCCTATGAGAAATCAAAATGAATGGTCATTTAACATTATCTTTTAATATGCAAGCTAATTCTGGAATTTTTAAAATAAAATAGTGTAAAACGTTACCGTGAAATTTGTTAGAGATGTAACGAATATTTGGGCACTATTTGGCTATTTTGCCAAATTTCGGTAAGTCGAATATTGGACAGGTATTCGGCTGAATAGTTGTGGCTGAATATTGATACGTATTTAGCTGAATAATTTCTGAACAGAGAGAGAAAAAAAAAATTTACATGGATTTTTAAATTCATTTACAAATAATATTGCTTAGTTATATTTCAATATGTTAATCTCTGCATATTATAAAAGATGTCTGTGGGTGTGTGTGTCGGTGACGTTACGGACAAATGGCTACACTCAGAAACACCAAATTTGGTACTCAGGAAGTTCTAAACAGCAAGTTGTGCACCTCAAAGTGATTTTTTCAAAATTTGACCTAGAATTTTTTTTTATTATGTTTTATGCAATTTTTGGCATTTTTTTCTTACATAATTTGTAATAACAGCGGTAATTACGCTTGCAACAAAACGACATTTACATCATCGAATAGAGGAGAGCATTTTCTTTTAACAACAGTTTTTTCTGAATATGTAACATAATTTGCAGATTTTTAGGAATTTTTTATTTAAAGGTAACATTTGAAAAAAAATTTCGTAAAATAATTTTAAAACTGTCGCATCTCGAATTCTACCTGTCATAGCTTATTGATATTTTGGCAAATGATAAAACAGACATTTCACCCTCTTTTAAAATGAAAACTAAAAGATTATATAAATTAGGTGATTTTTTTACGAATTTTAATGTAACAATGTTTAGAATTTAATTCATCAACGCGGAGAACTTACGCCATTGCATTAATAAACCACAGCCAGTGGCGGCTTGTGACCCGTTTCAGTGGTGGGGCCCAAAAAAAAAAATAGTGCCAATTAAAATCGCGAAAATATATATACATATAGAACAACCTATCCCCACGTGCACACAGCGTAAGTATTTAAAATTTCTCAAATGACAAATAATTATCGAATTTACTATACAACTTTTGCTATTTTTTACCTAGTTATGTTAAATTGAAAAGTTTACTTTATTACTAAACAAAAAGCCACATTTAAATATTTAATATTTATGTTTTTTATAATTTTTTAGATTAATAGATTATAATATAGAATATAATAGAATATAATTTTTTAGGTGATTTATTTATTTTAAAATAAATATCAACATATATAAAAAATACATTTATACATCCCTTTTCGTAAATCAAGAAAACAAAACAGAAAAATATCTGACTGCACTGCAAAAATACGATCATGCAAATAAACTATGATTTCCTCCTAAGCAGAAAATTTCGACAATAGCTACCGATTGCCGAAATTTTCCCGTACGGTCGTGTAGATCACCGTGCGAGGGCCCGCAGATCTGGGCCCAGAACAGCGCCAAATAAGCCGTTTGGATGCCAAGTTAATTCCGCGTCAGTATGGCCTTTATGCTCAATGCCAAATATGTCAACCCGGTAAACGGAGAAGAGACTCCCAATTTAGGGCAAGCCAGTCCTTGGCCCATGCATGGTTTAGATAGGGGGAAAATCATATAACTATCGCTTTTTTAAGCGCGTTTTTTAATGGATAGTATTAAAATAGAGTAAAACGCGTGTATTTTTTTAATGAAAGTAAATTATTGAAAGAACTGCCTTACATAATAGGAAGATACTTTGATTTAGACGGTGCTTAGTCGGTGGGGCCAGGCCCCTCTGGCCCTTAATGACGAGCCGCCACTGACCACAGCATAAGAATTTATGTTGGACTGTTGCCACAAAAAGGATTAGAAAAAAGGTTTTTCAACCTATCCTTAGAAATCTTTAATAAGGGCACCGTCTGTATTTTCAATTCAAAAGTGAGGATCTATGACATCAGTTGCTTTAAGATACATAAAAATTATGCCACAATTTTAACGCATTTATTCCCACTCTTTTATTTAACACAATGAGACGATATTTTGATTAAAACTTACTGTAGAAATAAACTAAGAAATGCACGATTATTTTTATTATAAGTGGTATGTTAATCCTTTGCTTATTTAAAAATTGAAATGTTTTAATGCAGCTGAAAATGTTCTTCATTTTAAAAGTTGCAAAGTTCATTTTAAAGTGCAATATATTAAAAATTTTCTATTTACTTTTTTCATTTTTGGCATTTAATTATGGCACAGGCATATATGTTTCCTAACATATGCATTTTAATGTTGGATTACGTTCCTCCATAGCAGTCCTATATAAAGCAAAGTTTTAATATGATACTGTTTGAAAACTACTGTGTGAAATATCGAAATTAACTCCCTCGACCAACCAGGGTATCTTTTATGGCAGTTAAACAGTGATGTCATAAATTTAAAAAATGGATGAAATTTGTAAACTCTGCAACTCTAATGTTCTGTCACAATTAAAACGATTCTAAATAGCTCTTCGAGATTACACAGTTTGATGTTTTTCAGGAGACAGAACCATGGAGAATTTAATTGATATCACTATATTAGATACATGGATATTTAAATTGGCAACGCTTGGATATTTTCCCCCATGAGGAGATGAAATGTTTTGTGGTGCTAAATATGCCAATCTTGCAAAACTATGCATAAATAAAATATGTATGGAGAGCTTCCTTAATGGCAACCATTATGTGAAATGATTATTGTTTATGCTAATGCTTAAATTTCAAAGAATCTCCATTGAATATGCCCCATTTGTGCCAAATAATCTAAGCTGTTTCTTTAAATCGAGCCTTGAAGAGGGAGAAGTGAAGATAGATAGTATTAATATAAGTAACAGGTAGTATTAGTAGATTTGCAAGGATAATATGAATAAATCACAATATACCACATTAATAAATACTTCATGAAATTAAAAGTATTCTGTTCATCCTTTTTCAATGGTTGTCTTACAACCAACTGAACGATAAGTAATTCTAATTTGTGTTACTGGCTTTTCTCAGTTGAAATGAAGCCCTAGCTGAATGAAATGTCAACCCCATGGGATTGCAGGATCCCATGGGATCAATAAATCTCAATCCTGAAAGACGAAAAACAGTGCAGGATTGCATTCCCTTCTGCTGAACCTTAGCCTTTTTCAATATTTCTAGGGTGTACTTTTGTAGCTCGAATGGCTGTATCTCCTTTTCTTGAAATAGAAAATCTAATTTTTTAGGATAAGCTTAGTTCACCCTAGAAACCCCTCACCTATGCCAATGTTTCTTTTTGTTTTAAATTCTTATGCCAGTGGTAGAGAAGCAGCATTGATGCAGAAGGATGCCATTGCATCTTTGCGATGATGTGACCAAACAGGTTTAATCTAGATTCAAAGAAAAGTGGTATGTCAAACACCATAATCCTCTTCCATGAATACTTCTTTCTCTCTCTCTTTTTTTTTTTTCTTTTTTTTCATACAATATTTAAAAATAATAAATGCTTGGTTCCTCTTTTTTTTTTTTCTCCTCGCAGCCTCAGCCACAAGTATGCATATTGCCTCTGGGAACTGGCAATGATTTGTCTCGAGTTCTTGGTTGGGGATATTGCTACTCAGGAGAAGTGGAAGTAAGGAGAGTTCTAGACCAGATATCAACAGCATCACTTATCAAACTTGATAGGTTTGTATCCTTTTTGTAAATTGAAGAGTTTTTACTTTTTTTAACTATATAGTGTAAGCCAGTATCAGAGTTCAATCTTTCCATCTTGTTTTGCTGGCCAACAAAAATTTGTCAAAGGTTACAAATAGAATACAATCAATTCTAAAAATTACAGAGCTATAAACTTTGATTTTCTATTATCCACCTTACATTTTGAGTGCAAATAAATCACTTCATATGGTTCTTATATTGAGGCTGAGGCCCTGATCTGCAGGAAGAGGCTTATGGACCTGGGCTTGCAAAATTGCATTAATACTGATATGTAGCTTTTTAGAATTAACATAGCCAAATTTTGGCACAAAAAAGACTTAGTCTTTGGCTTAGTCTTAGTCCTAGTCCTACAATGTCTTTGGTTACTGCTTGCCTTTCTTGTTTCTTTGCATTAAAAAATGTGAACAAAAATATGAGTTTTCCCATTTTTTTCACTCCCATACAGATTCTGTTGTTTGGACTGGATTAATTTAAAGCTAGAAAACAGTCTTTCTAACCCAGCTGTGAAAAGACGCTGTAATTAATAGCATAGTTGTTTAATCTTTCATATGATCCTCTACCTTAACAGAATTCCCCCAAACTATGCAATCAGTATTCTAGAATTCATCCTAAAATTTAAAACTAAAAATGAACATAATAGGTAATGGTTCTTTATCCACAGAATGTATAAAATAATAGCTATGTAGGCTTGATTTTCACTTAATTTTTTTTCCACAATATCAGTGGTCTAACAAATCTGCTGGTGATAAAGCCATTTTCTCTTTTTTTGAGTATTTTTTCATACTTTTCTTTCTGTATACTTCTAATTTTTGCTTTAATCTGCACAAAATTTCCACACATTGTGCAGTCATGCATCAGTTACTTTGGACTACATCTAGAGCAATTGCAATTTGTCCTAAAATATCTATAATCTAAACAGTTAACCATTAAAATTATGTCATTTACTAAGCTTCAAATGCCATTATCAATTTTACAAACTTTATTTGAAAATATAAAAAATATCATGATATTTATTTTAAAATAAATATTGGATATTTATCCATTGATATGTATCGATGAACCCTGGTACACTGTAAAAAAAAATTCTGAAGCATTACCCCAAAATATGGGACAGCAATTGTAGTTTAAAGTTGCAGAAAAGTTTCTGAATTCTGCAGAAAAATATTCACAACCATTTTCACATCTGGCAGAAAGTATTAACAAACATTTCTGCGACTGTCGGAAAAGTATTCACAAGGATTTCTGTTTATTTTATAAACAAGTTCAGAAACTTTCCTGCTTTGTATAAAATGTTATCGAGAAAATTACTGCCAGTCAATTTTTGATTTCACTTATTTCTAACTATTTTAGAATTTTAGAACTATTTCTAACTTTTATTGACGCCTGGGTAGATATTACAGAACTACTATTTTAACATTCACAATTGATATTTCATTTACCCTAAGTTGGTTTCAAGCTGAAAATCCTCGGTCGGAAGGTGAATATTTAAACCACTATACTGAACAATGCTTGGTTAACAGAAATATTGGTATGATCGCTAAAATAACTCATTGAAATTCTAGCAATCACCTCTTAACAGCAAAATAAAACAAATCTAGAACATTAAAAGATTTAAAAGCGCATGTGCAGAACGTCTGAGATAAAAAAAAATTTGTACTGTGAGTATTTTTCCTGGTTTTGTTTCCAAATTGAGCATTGTTAGTTTGCGTTATATTATCACAAACCATTCTGTAATAAATATGTAACAGTTCTGAAATTTTTTACAGTGTAGGGAATGGTTTAAAACTGTTTAAGATGTGTTTATAGGTGTCTAAAATAATTGTGTATGTATTTCAAAAAGTTGTACATACACCCTATCTTATAACATGAAATTTTCACTTACACGAAGGGTCTTGGAACGTATCCCTCGCATTATTCAAAAGTCTACTTTATTTGCATACTACTATTTTGGCTATTATTTTTAGATGAAGGATACTATTTTTCATGCATAAGGCTACTAAAGCAACTATTTTCAACACTGATAAATTGTAGCAGCCCTGAAAGCACTGTCATCTCTTCCTTTCTTGTGTGGGATTGCTACCTAATGCTTTGCAAGCTCTCCCGAATCGATAAGATCACTCTTTATTGGGTTCCTGCCCATTCTGGCATTCCTGGCAATGAGTTGGCAGATTCTCTTGCTAGGTTAGGCTCCAGCTCTTCTTTTCTTGGACCAGAGTCTGCTCTTGGCATTTGAACTAACTGCTATAGGGATACTGTTTGCAGTTATTTTAGAAGCTCCAGTACTCTTACTGGCTTAAATGCAATGGCCAGAGACAGGCTAAGAAAGTTAATCTTGGCTTTCCTGGTGTTAGTTACAGGCAAACTGCTGAATCTTAATAAGTCTAGTCTCAATAGGACCATTGGTCTTCTAACTGGGCATTGTCCCCTTAAAAGGCATTTAAATATAATGAGGGTTGTAGATGATCCCACTTGTCAGAATTGTCTTCATACGGAGGAAACTGCTTTACACATTGTGATGGAGATCACATTTAATTTTACTTTCTTTAATGTAATCTATCCAAAATCATGTATTCTAAATCTTTTCTGTTCTCATTTTTCGGTTACTTCGGCTTTTAAATCTGTATATTTGCTTTTCCCGTATGCATTATTCTTAATTGTTTATGTGTCTCTTCAGACATGGTGCACCGTTAAGCTAAAAATAGATTACATTACGTCCGTTTGCTACCGCAACGGGCTTTTTGATTCCCCTCCTTTGGCATAGTGTTGGCATAATTATTATTTGTTGCCCTGCTACATCTTTAAAATTATTTGCTCGTGATTATGTCATTTTAATTTTATTGGATTAAATGTTAGGGTTGCTCTGGAATGGGCGTTATTTATCTCTCAATCGCCAAGTTATTGTTCTCGCCAATGTGTAATTCTCTGCTGGCGTCATTTTTAATTCATTCCATCTTAATTTCAGTGTCCATGTGGGATGTAATTTTATTTCGCTGAGCCACCACCGCCCGTTATAATAATGTTTCAATAGTATCTTTTAAATAAATAGTTTTAAGCATTCAATGTCTTTTTCTTTACTACAACTAAGTGCATTCGAACCTGGATTTTTAACAGTCACAATGCAATTTAATAATATAAAATACCATAAGCAATTAACATCTTTACACACATTCTTTGTGAATTTGAATATTTCTCTGCATACATATTTGAGCATCTTGAGCATCACATTATTGAGCCCTGGGACCTTCATAACATATCTATTAAGTCTATGCTGTTGCCTGCGTCTGCTACTGGGCTCTTTTCTTTGGGTCTTTTTCAGAACTTTCCTTTTCACCTAAGGTTGGTACAATAGACGTCTGGTCATGTTGTCTGGCCCTCTCCGGGGCCACTCCTTAAAGTCATAATTTTAACAAACCGCTTTTTTGTTCTGATATCTATATTTCTTTTATATAAAATTATAGATATTTTCATTCCGATTGAATTCTTCAAATTAATTTTACCTGAACCATACATTAGTAAAGTTTGTTGTTTACAGTCACAGATGAAGTTTATCTCCCAGCATTGGACTATCTTTAATTTTTAGATTCAAATAAATAAAAGTTATATGTTTATTGGTATTGATATACAATTTTATATTGCTTATAATAATATAATTTTTTTGTTGATATGATTAGTGAAATTTAGTCTGAATTTTTAAACTAATACCAATTTTATTTTATTTTAAGACCTTTACTGGAGTAGTGTAAAACCTTGTTACAACAAACTTAGCTTTTACAAATATTTCATGTTACAAATAAACTATTTTTTTAACAATATAATTTAGTACAAAGTAATGAATTTTTTTTAAGCTACAAATTTAATCTTTAGTCCCTTGAAATTTGTTATGCCAAGATTTTACTCCAGTATTTGTATTTTATTTTATGTTTTATTCTTTTTTAAATCAAAAGTTCATCATGAAAACGGAAGTTGTACATTTGAGTGTTCACTTATTCCACAATCCAAAATAATTAAAAGTATTAATTTTAAATCCATAAATTTCTATAATCTGCATATTGTCTGGTCCCAATGTGTGCAGTATATTATTGCATTTATACATTCTGTTTTTAATCAATTTAATAAAACATATTAATGAGAAATCGAATATCATGAAAGTGATGTCAGTATCTCTTTCAAAAATTTTTAAAAGCTGCTCATCAAATGCTGTTAATAATATTTTCATTAATGTTTCTGTTTAAAGTCAATCTATGCATTAGAACAAGCAAATCATTATTGGATTAAATTTTTGTTTGGGCCCTATACCATGGTTGAACGATTGAAGTCTGAAGGTCACGTGTTTGGATCTGTTGCATGCCTGTTGATCTATAATGTTCAGGAGTTTTGGGCAATTTTCTCCAGATGTAACGTGAATGTGCATTAGAACCCCTTAAAAAATCCTCCACCCAAGATACACACACACACCCTATCCAGATGTCCCTTGTCTTAGCTTCTTGTAACACAAAACAAACTATAATTTTGTTTTCTTGAACTTTTTAGCATTTACATAAATTTAGATTGAAAACAATAGTTATAAAAATTCATGGTTTTGGTACTTTTATCTTGAAAATTCTCATTGAACATTTTTATTTAAAGTAGAAAAAAAATTATTCCTTAGTGCACCTATTTTTATAAGTTACTCTGTGAAACTCTTGCATATTACCTTTGCAAAAGAAAGCATATAATTCATTTAATTTAGAAATTTTGCTTTTGTTTTGGTAGATGGAAAATAAAAATAACTCCTACAAGACATCTGCCACTACCTCAACCAACAAAAGTAAGTACTAATTTTTTTATTTAGCATTCATTTATTTATTTATTTTTAACCTTAGTAACCAAACTACAGTAAAACTCACTTAAGACGTTTTTCTGCTTAAAATGCTTTTTACTATCAGTTCCTGGACATTTCCTATACTAGTTAATGTAAAATCCACCTGATAAGTTGCTTTTGTTTTGTTCTATATTGTCAGTTAAGACGCTGTTCTTAGTTTTCTGATGAAACTTTTTTTTTTCCTTTTTGCAAGGTTTTGCAATCGCCCAGGTTAGTCACAGTAGCCTAACATCCTAACACCCCCCCCCCCTTATAAATATCCATTCATCCAATGCCCCTCTCTTTTACTCTTTAAGTCTTGTGCACTGACAAATTATTCAGTCTCTGGCTCCTCACAAAATAGCCCCAACTTTAATTGTTCACAGCACTACTGTCCGTCTGTTTCAGCAAATAAAGAAACCTATCTCTCCCACGCTGCTATCAGGTTGTTACGCGCATCTTTACTCAAGAATGCAGAAAGATCACAATGTCGACATTGTCCAGGTTTTCTCCCCCTTGACAGCGAATGCCTCCTGGAGCTAAAAATCCAGTTCATCAAAATTCGACCCACCTCTGGAGGGAAAGTAAAACCTTCTCAGACTTCAAGAGACGGGGATGATTTGGAACTTTTTGGGGCTGAAAGAGTTAAAGGGCGAGAAAAGAAGTGGGCTGATAAGGGCCATTTTCCACCCATCATACACTTGAAAAAAAAAAGTTTCGATTTCCGACTATTATTGAATTTTTTGGTACACTTAAAGACGTGTTTTTTTTTTTTTTTTATTATATAAGATTTACAGCACAAATAATAAAGCATGCTTAAGAAATTATTGCCAAGAAAAAGAGTATTTAGCGCTTTTTATGCATTTTTGTTGTTGTTTTTTATCTTTGAATTATTTTTTTTTTACGAAGCGTTCCATGAACCATCTTAACTTTGACACTCAGTTATTCTACTCATTATAAGCTTGTATATGAGCATTTATTTATTTTGGTTCACTGTTCGCGTCTATCCAATACAAATATGTAATATGTTCCACGCGAGAGTGGTAGTTGCATTTGGGACATGTTCCGACATGTTTTTTCACCCTTGAAAAGTATCTACTTAGGGTAGCAGTCATATTCTGAAGCTGTCGCCTTGAATAATTATTGAAAAACTTAATAAAACATCAATCCCTGGAAGCCTGTGTGATTGTTGTAATACTTGGTGAAATACAAATAGTGATTTTTGTACCTGCTCAAACAAAAAAATTATGGAAATACTTAGAAAGTCTAAAAACTGTGACCTACAGATTGGTTCTAAGTTATGTCCCAAATGCAGATCATATGCATTTCGTGTGGCTCAAGCTCAAAATTGCACTGTCGATTGCCAACGTCGCAAATTGCGATAATAAAATTAGTTTGGCGAAAGAAAATACGATTTGACAAAAATATTGGCAATTGCATTTCTTAATGATGTCCGGCAAAATCTAATTTGGCAAATGGATTGGCAAAACTTTTTTAAAAAGCTAGTGCGACCCCTGTTCCTACTTCATCTTCTGTAAGGAAACCAAGAGTTCTTGCTTCAACAAGCACCAATGATGATACTGCAAATAGAGGGCCTAATATACATCGATCAGTACCTCGTAGTCACAACTCGAATTCATGTTGTGTAATATGTAAAAGTTGCGAAGATGATTCTGTTCTTCGAGTTCAGATACGATCACGACATACAAGTTCCAAAAAGTATAATATTTGGATAAAAACAGATCAAAACAACATCACACACATACAATGATACTGTCAATGTAAAGTAGGCGCAAGGGTCATAGGGTGCTGTACGCATGTTACTTCTGTATTATGGTTTTTTGCTGACTGGTGCCACAACTCAACCGAAGTAAAAAAAAAAAAAAAAAGGTTTTGAATATGACCATGCACTACAAGATGCTGCCGCTGAAGGATGGTCCAATAGCGATTCGGATGAAGCAAACAAGGAAGAAGATTAATAAAAAATATATATATTATTTAGTGTGAAAACTGATTATTTTCGATCATTGGTTAATAAACGTACATAATGCCTAGATAATTATTTATTTACACCACAAATTTCAGTTTTTATTTGAAATACTATGTTTTCTTCTTTGTTATGGAGTATATTCTTAAACATATATGTCACATCAATTGGCTTATGGGTGAAAAATGGCCCTTATCAGCCCACCTCCTTTACAGATTACTGCTATACCTCCTCGTAGGCCAGTGGACAAATCCCCTTCACAATCCTATTTTATAATTCTTTCCCCTGATAAAGAGACCATTGTACTCTGTTTCTTCTACCATTGCAAGACTTTCTCAAGGGGACAGGCAACATTTATTTTAATTCTAGTTTTAGAGAGTCATTTCTACAGGTGAATGTATTGATCGGTTTAATGTTTAATTAGTCAGTAGAGTGTATCAGTGATTTCTTTATGGCCAGTGCTACTAGTAAATCTGTAATAAAACATAAAGCTTTATCAAATTCGGACAAGCTAAACATCTTTAAAAAGTACGATTAAGGATCTGCAGCTCAAAAATAGAAAAGGATATTGCTGTTGAATTAGGCATACCCCCTTTCACTTTAAGAACTGTGCTAAAAACAGATCTGAAATTGAACAAAATGGATTAGTGGGAGATAGTAAGCGACAAAAAGTAAAACACGGAAAGTATGAGGAGTTGAATAAAGTCTTATTGGTCTGGTTTCAAAAAGCTTGTAGTTTAAATTATCTACTGATTGGTAGTGTTGTCATAGAAAAGGCCAAGGAGACAGCAGCATGTCTCAACTTTACTGAATTTTATGGATCAACAGGTTGGCTGGACAGATTTCAGAGCAGGCACGGTATTGTTTACCGGCAAATTTCAGGCAGGGCTGAATCTTTCATTGATGATGATATTGCTTCGTGGAAAGATAATGTGTTGCCTTCATTACTACATGATTATGCTCCTGAAGACGCATACAATGCTGATGAATATGTACCATTTTATAAGCTCATGCCCGATAAATCTTTTGTTTTTAAAAATGAGACATGCCATGATGGAAAGATGAGCAAAGAACGTCTGACAGTTTTGTCATGTACAAATTCTACTGGCACCCATTAATTGAAAGTTGGTTGTCATTGGAAAAAATATGTCTCCTCGAGTTTTAAAAATGTTTGTACATTCCTATGTGATTATCTTTCCTAAAGACGTGCCTGGATGACAAGTGAACTTTTCACAAACTGGATTCAATAGTTGGATACAATTTTTGGTAAGCAAAAGAGAAAAATCATCCTCTTCCTTGACAACTGCCTCGCACACCCAAAAGACATTCCTGTCACCAACATCAAAACTTGTTTTTTTGCCACCAAATGCAGTATCTGAGTTGCAGCCTCTAGATCAAGGCATTATTAAAGTTGTAAAACAAAAATACTTTAAAAAAAAAATGAGTCCAGTGATGCTTGAGAGATATGGAGTGTGGCAATTAAACTAAAGTCAATGTTTTCAATTCCATAAAATAATCAGCGCAGCTTGGAATGAAATCAAACCACATGTAATAAAAAGCTGTTTTTGGAAAGCTGCGTTTGATGTGTGGAACAATTCAGTGCAGGCTGACACTTCACTTTCAGAAGAGGAGGATTTTCAATCACTGGAGAATTTCCCTGATTATGCAGCGGTGGATGATCACCTCGTCACCAGCAGCATTCGTACTTTAAAAGAAATAATCGCAGATATGTACCATGATTGAGGAGAATGTGAAAGAGGAGGAGGACGAACCAGAACTGACAGCCACACCTCCCGTTACTACTGACTTGGGTACTTACATATTATCCCGCCGGTCTGCCAAGATGAGCGATTTTTTGCCAAAATAAATGCCGCACATATGAAATTATTAATGGCTCCAAATACGATTGGCAACAGTTTGTCAGAATATTTGACGAAAAAATAGTTTGGCGAGAATGACCGCCAGGATAATACGTAAGTACCCTGACTTGTATTATGTAAGTGAACTGCAGAAAGGACTGTTCTCTTTGGAACATGCAGAGGAAATGTTGACCTATGTCAACAAAACTGATAATTTTCTTGCTGCAAAACATAAGTAGAATCTTAAACAAACAAAAATAGATGCTTTTTTCCCCAGAACATCAGAAATGTAAAGTTCAGTGCATATTATATTTTTAATTTGTACAATATTATTTATGCATTATATGTATCTTATGTAATTTCTAAATGAAGAGCGATACATACTATTATTTTTAAGCACTTAGTTTGTTCTTTCCCAATTCGCCTGAAGACACTTTCCCGCTTAAGATACTTTCCTGTTTAAGATGCTCTTTCAAGCTGGTCCCTTGAAGAGTATCTTAAGTGAATTTTATTGTATACTAGCTGAAGTACCCGTTCTTCGCACGGGAATGAATGGACTTCTTGATATTACGATTTGTGGGGATTACTATTTATTGTAATAAAGAGATATAGCAAAATGGATATCGCTTTATATTGTGTTCAATAACCATGCATACCGAATTTCAAGGCAATCGTTTGTACGGTGCAGAAGGCCATGCGGCGTAGCGCAATCTAGTGGAGAGTTTTAGCAAAACGGATACGGCGGAAATATTCTTCGCATTCAGATATCGATGAATACGAAATTTCAGGACGATCGGCTGGACAGCCCTGACGACGCGACATCTAGTGGCAAATTATATAGGAAAATGGATAGCGCCAAACTCTTCCCCGTGTTCAAATATCTATGTATACCTATTTTCATAGCGATCAGTTGCACAGTCAAGAAGTGATTCACTGCAGCGCAATCTAGTGGTTAATTAAAGTAATGATTTGCTACAGTGCCGTCAAGTGACGAGTTATAGCAAAATGGATAACGTCAAAATATTCTCATTGTTCAAATAGCTATGTATACTGATTTTCATAGTGACCGTTTGAATGGTCAAGAATTTGGCCTGCTGCAGCGTCATCTAGTGGCGAGTTAAAATAATAATGCATTGCAGTGCCATCTCGTGGTGAGTAACATCAAAAGGAACACAGTTAGAATATATTCTTCGTGCTGAAATGTGTAAGTATAAGAAATTTTATGCCGATCGGGCAAACGGTATAGAAGTTGATGTGTTGCAGCGCCATTTAGCGGCAAGTTACAGCAAAATGGATACTGAAAAATATTCTCCGTGTTCTAATATCCGCGTGTACCAAAATTCATCGAAATCGGTTGGACGATATTCGCATAGTAAACGGCTAAACGGAATAGAATTCGACGTTCTGCTGCGCCACCTAGTGGCAAGTTAGAGGAAAACGGATAGCATAAAAAGCTTCTCAATTATAAAAGACTTAGGTGAACCAAATTTCATGGTGCAACGGTGCTGGAGTTTTTCAACCTCATTCACACATACCAACATTCATTTTTATCTATAACCAGTATCATTATATATCCCAGTCTCAAATAAAATCCAGTTTCAAATCTAAGCCTTGCCAAATGCCAACATGC
This sequence comes from Cheiracanthium punctorium, assembly GCA_038373885.1. Classification (NCBI taxonomy): domain Eukaryota; kingdom Metazoa; phylum Arthropoda; class Arachnida; order Araneae; family Cheiracanthiidae; genus Cheiracanthium; species Cheiracanthium punctorium. The sequence continues at coordinate 636,596 of JAWZYV010018023.1, forward strand.
GCCATTTTGCAAGAGTTTTTTCAGGAAATCATTCGAAGCATTGACTTAGCAGCAATCAATATGGGAAATGGTTCGGCCGCCAAAAAGTAAAGAACACATTTATTTGAAAAGGGGAATCCCTTAATACAACCGAATTTTTTTTAATTATCAACTATAACGTGTTTTATTTATCGTTACTCCGATGTACTAAATGAGAAGATTTCAATTTTCTAAAATTTGGCGGAATTCCCCCAACTTAAATCAATGTACTCAATTGGCGAGAATTCTGAAGATAGATCCCTTGAAATCCCTTAATAACTGCATTATTTCTTCACGGATCATTAAAATTTAACGCTGTATTCTAATAAAACCTTTGCCCTTGCTTTCAAAAATCTATTTCTTTAAGCTCTCAATAAATTGTGCCAAGCTGAAAACTGTGCAAACCGCTAGAACTCACTTTCTCAAAATCAGCATTTGAGCCATTTTATTTTTTTGCCAAACTAAAAAAAAAATTACATATTAGCCTCGGAAATCTTCAATTCTTATTGTTTTGCGTATAAAACATTTCATTCCTGCTCCGATTTCCCATGCACACGATATTATAATAAAAAATTAATAATCTTACAAATATAAACTAACAAAAAAAAATCATTATTATTCTTTTATTTTTACTTTGAGAATTTAAAACATCTTATTCGGCAAAATCGCCACACATGGCAACCACGATCCTTATTTCACACTTTTTTCACTACAGGGGTTACAATTACGGAAAGGTTTTTGCTTGGAGAACATAAAAAATCTCTTAAATTCCGGGAACGGGTGGACTTTCAAAGTTTTAAAGTGGACTATGATTTATTCTATATTATTTTACATATCTGTGCAAAATTTCAGGCTGATAGGTCCATTTTTGTGGATTTGTATAGAACTCAAATCCACAAACAAACAAACAGAATTTCATTTTTATTTATAAGATTGTAAAAACTGCTCTGCAGTATGCATGACTTGTTTCTGTATAAATAAAACTTTTAATGATTGGCTATACTTTGCCTTCATAAACATTGTTTTTGACTTAGACAATTGTGTTTTTAATGTTTTTAATTACATTTTTATTTATTTATTTTTATCTAGGAATATTTTATGAATAATTATGCATCTGTCGGTGTTGATGCATTAGTTGCACTCAACTTCCACAGAACCAGAGAGTCAAAGTTTTATTTATTTGGAAGTAGGCTCATTAACAGGGTATGTTATATAAATATTAATTTTAATAATAAGTGTATGACAAAATTGCTATATAAGCACAGTTTTTTTTCATCGCCCATGGAAAAGATAATCTTAATACTGCCATTACGTGTCATGCCAATTTTAAGTTCCATAGTATGTATAATTTGTATTAATTCAGAGCTTGTTCTTGGCAGGAAAAAGGGCAGGGTGCAATCGTATTGAAAAAGGGCATTATTATTTAAAAAGGACAGTACATATCCTGATTAAAAGTACTTCTAATTCAGGCCAAAAAAAAAAAAAAAAACTTTAAAAAATTCAGTAAAACAATGCTTTGTTGATTAATAAATTAACTTATCAAAGTAAATTATAAATAGTTAAGTTAATAAGAATATTTCTTTAAAAGATTTTTTTCTTCTTATAACAAAAAATAATCACCCAAACATACCTAACAGACAAAAAAATTCTTAATTAAGTAAACATTTTGCATAAGAAGCAGATTTTAATAAAAGATTTATTTGATCACCTTGTTGAGATCACCATCATCAATAAAAGTTTAACTAAATTAAGAAAACTTAATAAAGTTGTTCTAAAACTAAATTTTCATTTTTATTAATATTTTTTTTAAGTATTTAAGTTATTACACCTATAAAAATAATTCATTCAATTTTTAATCATTCACTTGTCTTTGTAAGAATTAATTCAATAGTACAAATAATTAAAATATTATAGTTAATGCATCAAAATATTAATAACACTTCTGTTCAAAATATACATATAATGGTATAAATATCTATTCCAGTTATTCAATGTATATTTCACTGCAAATTCCAGTTATTTATTAAATTTTTTCAGGATTATCATGCAGCCATTATAAATATTATTCTGTTGATTTTAACAATCAGCTGGTTACCTATATAAGGGGCAATATTGAAATAGCTAGAAAGGAGACAAGAACCTCAACCCCATCTTTCTCCCCCCCCCCCCCCTCCCCGTCTAGCTCAGAAAGAAAACCACAAAGTAAGAAAGAAAAAAAAAGATATACAATAGATATACAAAAAAAGATGACAATAAATTTCTAACTTTTGAACAAATTAAGATATCTTTTTAAAATTTGGACCCTGAATCAATTTTTCATTTAAAAGGGATCCCCAAAATTTCAAACAAATCAGTCCATTAATAAAAAAAAAATATCGATGGAATGAATTTTTACACAGTTGATTTCCATCACAGAGACAAACCTCGCATCTTTAAGGACGGACCAACAGGGCCTCCCATGCTCTTCCAGGCAAGAGAGAGAGAGAGAGAGAGAGAGAGGGCGGTGGTGGGAGTTCTATTACCATAAAAGTTGCGCAAATTCCTCCCTTTTATTTGTCATGTTATGCGTAAGCAAGCAAATAAGAATTGAACAAATAAAAGGGCTAAAGAAACTTCTGTAGAGATTTTTAAAAAACTTCGCAGCCAAAAGATGGTGTCTAGTTTTTCATCATCGGGGCACTAACTTGAAATAAAAGGCAAAGGGCAGAATTTTTTTTTTAAAAGAGCAACGGGGTGGGGCACCCCACTGACCTCACCTAGAATGAGCTCTGATTAGTTTAGAACATATAAATACCCAAAATACAGCATTTTAAAATGTCAACAAGCAGTGGCACACCCCAGTACTTAAAGGTACCCACTCTAGGCATAGTAAATGTATTACAGTAGAAGACCCAAAATCCGCACAGCTTGGTTCCAGACCTTGTGCAGATTTTAGAATTTTGCAGATTTTGGGTCATAATAGGAAATTTATTCTATTTCCACCCCCCTCAGAAAATAATAGAAAAAAAAATACAATATAGATCAAGGGAAATAAATCATGTTACTTATAATTAGAATCATGATATAAAAATACAGAGGATTAATGCAATATACAAAATTATGAGATTATAGTACAACTTATTTAAACATGTATATTCAATAGTATAGGACTTTGGGATGTTCTAATTATAGTTTTCATTTTATTTTATTTTTTTTTCATTATTTTCTGTTCATAACACAGCTTTGTTGCTCTACAAATCTGAGATATTTCTTTCTCACAGCCTAACCTTCATTAAATGTTAATTTATCAACTTTTTGATCATCCCCACTTGTTACTGTGTCAGAGTCTACGTCATGTGATCATAATTCAGTGTCAATTATGTCAATGTCAGTCATTTGAAAGTTATCAATGTTAAGATTAGATCTCACAGACTCCTAAAAAAATTTTTTCATGTGGGAATAGCTTATTTAGTTTTACTTTGTGGTTATACGGTAGTTTTTTGAACTTGCAGTAGGCAGGGCAGATTTCATTGTTTACATTGAACATACAGTGCGGATTTTAGAGCCTTGCGGATTTCGGGTCAGCAGATTTTGGGTCTTCTACTGTAGTTTTTTTTTTTTTTTTTTTTGTCTTGTCTCTTTATTTTTTTTATGCTTTGGTAAAATTTTTTTTAAATCTATTTCTTGTAAACTGTCGAAACTTTCCCAAACTGTTTAACTCACTCGTTTCTTTAAAAATAGCAAACATTAGAAATTGTTCTATGCATTAAATAATCAAAGTTTGCCTTTTGTTCCATGTTATTTTTTTATTTAGAGTACTAGTTAGGAATCCTTAAAATTCACATTGGATTACATTAGTGTTTGGTGATTTCTTGCTAAATATAGCAGGTATTGCCAATCTGGTTTCAGTTTCACAAACTTATTTTGGAAAAAATGTGTTGATAAATTGCCAAAATCATCAGTATTGTGGCTTTAACCAAAAGTTTGGTGATTTCTGGCAGAATTTAGAGGAGACACATGACAGGTGATTGTCATTGTACCATTCTCTAATTATATTGTAGGATAACTAATAGTTGAGCTTAGTTTTGTTTTTTTTAATGGGAAGTTCAATCTTTTCATTTTCTTTTTTCATAATTCATTCTTAAAGAATCTATCAAGCTCAAGGATATTTGATGCTATATTCAATGTTATCTACTTAGTTTGATTTTGCAATTATTAATATATCTCAGACATTCAGTTAAAAAAAAAACTGAAGTATGACCTCCATTTACTTTAGAGCATATAATATTGCATATTTTCTGAATATAATAGACTTTAATAATTTTTTTTTTCACTCATTTTATACACGTTGAACTTATTAAGATAATTTCTCTTGCAGTTTCTTTATCTGGTGTATGGTGCAAAAGATATCTTGGAAAGGGGATGTGAAAATTTGCCAAAGAAAATTGAGGTCTATTTGGATGGTGAACGTATTGATTTGCCTGAACTTGAAGCTGTGGTTATATTAAACATTTCTAGCTGGGGAGGAGGTGTGACACCTTGGGAAATGGGAACACCAAGCAAGAAATTCAAGCCTCAAAAGTACTCCCCCACTCTTCTTTTTTATTCATTCCTTGTTCAATCCTTATTGATACTTTTTTGTGTCATATTTTAATTATTGTTTTATAGAGTTAAAAACAAACTTTTTCTACATATTTCTTTAATTGTTGCTGTCTCAGACTTTAACATTTGAAAGAAATGAACTAAAAAACATTACACTCAGTAGTATATCTGAAACTATCAAAATGGCAGCCACAGTCTTTCTAAAGACTGTCTTTTGTGTAAAGTGTTTGTCTACATGGAAGGATGTTACTTAAGATGCTGCAGAATAAAATACTTTAATATCACTTCAACATAGAGTTAAATCTACATACACTAACTTCTTTCCAGTGAAAATCCGCTCTTATATTAAACGAGGAATGTTTGTGTGTGTGTATGTCTGAACGATCTCGAAAACTGCTCTAAGGATTCTTTTTAAATTTCGTACCTGGGGGTTTTTTGGGCCCCTGAAACGATTGAGCTAGGTCAATTAATTGAAAAATCTCTAAAACGCTCAAAATTTAAAATTTCTGGACGGTAGCGCCATCTATTGAGCGTTTGAAAAACACACTTGATGCAATCTTCCTAAAAGTGACGCTCAAATAAGTTTGGGGCGGATTAAAAAATACACGTCATCGATATATAATAGTAAAAATTAATTTCGCAAAGAAATAGAATAAATGGAACTTGATATTCAGTACACAGACAAATAAATATTTTAGAAACTAGATATATTACACCATTCAGCTACATAAATTTGTTTAGAATTAAAAAGTTATTTTTATTTCAAAATATCGTCCTGGCAACCAGCGAAAGAAAAAGAAAAAAGAGTCTTCGTTGCCATCCCCGCAAGCACCTTGATGTAATATACGTAAATAATTTAATTATTCTTAATTCATAGTTATTAATACAAAACTATTCGTAAATCTTATGTGAAAAATTGCCTGAATTTATTACAATTATCCTTTTGTAACTAACGTAAAGCTAAATGTATTTTCGCGTATATACTAAAACAATAAATATTTTTCATGTATTTTATTGATCCATAGGATGCGAATTTCAAAAGTGCATAAAAGTTTCAGCTTAGCCGAATAATTTAAATGAAAATGACACCCTTTTCAGTCATTCACAGTAAGAAAAAAGATCCTGTGACGTAACATGAAAATTCCTTTTTTTTTTTTAATAATAATGGCACTAGGTCGAATTCTATTTTAACTGCCTTATTCCGCCAAGTTGACGATAAATATTTAAATGTAGTTACCCTGACGATTTTTTTTTTTTTTTTTTAATGGGTCAACCGTTTATAATGAAACGATGTTCGAAACTCCGATGAAAAAATGATACGATCGATTCCTAAATTGGGCTCGCAGCCGATATTCAAATTAATTTTGCAGATGATCAGCCATCAGTTTAGTTTTCATTCACTGCAGTTGATGATTTCAACTCATTTATTTTATCATCGTATGGACAACCTTTTAAAAGTTGCGGGCAAAACTTTACGATAGTGGCCTACTGGGCCTGACTTCTGGATGTTAGCGAAATCGCGGGCCGTATAATTCGGATTTATATGGAAGTTTGAATGTTTTATATAGGTTTTATACAGGGTTTTGACTTGTTCTGAGGGCTGGTCCAAAAGCCATGGCGGGCCCCATCCGGCCGCAGGCTGGGAGTTGTCCATATGTGGAAGCAGTAAATTGGGAGGCTGAAATCTGGTTACTAAGATTTTTTCTAATAAATTTTCAATTCTTATTTAGATGTGGATTAGACTGTGTTGTTTTGTGTTGTGTACTATCACTAAACTAAAGGATAAAGCCCATTGTGGAGACAATTACAGCGGGGGATAGAATGTCTACACTCAGAATATTTAATATTTACCCACTTAAAATCAAATAACTTCATATTCAATTTTTATCTGCAGAGACATTTCGTATTCGAAACATTTCGTTTTGTATCAACATCCTATCCTATATCCATGCTTAATGCATAGAAAACCGTTTTATTTTTGAAAAAAAGTTAAACTGAGTAGTAATTTAGAAAAGCTATCTTAAGCGAATTGGAATCGTAATTTTTCCTCCAAAGCCTGATAACCGTGACTTCAATGTAACGTCAATGTCATTTGCAATAGATAATTCTGACACTCAAATGATTAGCTTTTTTTATTCTCTTAAATGAAATAGAGCTAAAAATACAAAAAAAAAAATCTGATGTGTCCAACACATGACTTCCTTGCACGTCTATTAGAACAAAAATATTTTCGACGCACTTCCTCTAAACTTATTTGTTTGAAAGAGATAAAATATCAATAATAGTAAGATTTAGCGATTTCTTGCCAAATATTTCGATATCGCCAAGCTGAGTTCAATTTGAAAGATTTCCTTCTGACACTTTATTTGGCGATATTTCACCAAAAAGCGACAAACTTGAGATAGTCTGCGTGATTTTGGGGATAGCCAAAGTAGTCATTGACCACAGGCTTTCAATGAATTGAATGCATTCATACACCTCAATGTATTTAAAGTCATCTTGCAAACCCTGTAAATAAATTCTCAGTCGATTGCTGTCAAAAAAGATATTGAAAACAGTTAGATATTACAATAGTTCTAAATACAAAAGTTCAAAATTCTACGGGTTAAAGTTTTACAGTTATACAAAATACGAAATAATTTTTGGCGCCAAATTTGGCGATATTTCGGCGAAACTCGTCAATTTCTACGACATTTGGCGAGATTTTAAGCATGAACCAAACAATGACAGATTATCGCCAAATATGGCGATATTTCGCCAAGAACGATAACAAATGGCCATACTTTGGGCATGGACCAAATAACTGAATATCGCCAAATTTGGCGATATTTCGCCAAAACTCGCCAAGGCCGAGGAGTGATGGCGTGATTTTGGGCATGTACCAAACAATGACCGTCTACAATTGTATTATATTGAAGATGTCCATAGACATTAAAGTACTGAAATTCTTTTCGGTGGTTCAGTAAATAAACTCTCCAGTAGATTGGAACCAAAAATCGAGATGCACTACTAGATGTTACAACAATCTTATATATGAAATTTCATAATATTTTTTGAGATTTGAGAGTTAAATATGCACACACGTACACCAAAAGTCGCCAAGCTTGGCGACTTTTGGATAGTTCTTGAGGGAGTCACGTGACCGTGGTCGGACCATTACCTAACTTATGTGGTAGGACGGCATTGTGCTTGAAATGGATGAATGCCCCTAAAATTGCCATTGACCGTAATGTATTGGAAATCTTTTGAGTGTTCCTGTAGCTGAACTATAAATGATAAAGACACTTTTTTTAATGGAGAAATTCATTTTCTAACTCTTTACAGCATATATCACTTCTGTGTCGTTTGAAATAGCCCAATACCTCTAAAAAACGCTTTGATGAATTTCGGCCCATAGAGCGTAATGTATTTCGAATCTTTTGGGCGGTTCTGTACATAAACTATCCATTCGATTGCCACCAAAAGGGGAGGTGCACAACTAGATCATAGAACAATCCTAAATATCAAATCTCAACATTCTACGACCAATAGTTTTTGAGATATGCGAGTTACATACATACGTACGTACGTACAGACGGCATGGAAAAACTGGCCACAATAGACTCGCTTCTGGTCAAAATGAGTTGCAGACGCATTAATATGATCGTGCATGATAGCCTACGATGAGATGCATCGAAAAAAATTTTAAAATTAAATTTAGAGGTAGTCAAAATCGGTTTTTTTGTCGAAATTTGGCCCCCAAAATTTTTCGGGATCACATTACTTCCTTATACTACGTACAAGGAAGTAAAAACCGCTTAAAAATCAGGAAACGGGTGGATTATCAGATTTTTTCTTTCTTTCTTTTTTTTTTTTTTTTTTTTTACATAATTATGATAATTTTCAGGCTGATCGCACCAACGAACCGTGTAAATTTTAAGTTATTAGACAATACATTTTTAATCTGTTTCGATGGTAAAAGTTTTATTTTGAGTGGTTGAACTCGAATTGTGACAGAGTCTGGGATCAGCGTAACTATATAGGAGCGATGTATTTTTGATTTATTCAAAGTCCATTTTCTTCAGTCCATCCGTTTGTTCTATTATTGTCAACGTTTAAGTAGTTGTTAGGGTTATTATAAAAGAATATTTTTGATCTATTCTGTGTTTGATTTCATGATTTCGAAGTGTCCTTTTGTGCTAATAATTTAAATTGCGTTACACTTTTTATTTTCTTAAGCGCGAGTTTATAAAATAAAATTATGTTTAAAGCATATTTATGTAAGATTATACTTTTATGGCATCTATATTTATGTATCTATAAGATTGAATTTACGTTTGTAGAATTTATTTATGCATGATGTATTTTCTTTGAATTAGAAAAAAATAAGTATTTTATGTTTGAATTGAAGCACTATAGAGAAATTTAAATGTGTGAACGTGCAGTTCAAACGCAAACAGATGATTAGTATTTGGAAGGAGAACGACATGGAACAGCTAGACGTCGACAAATACTTCGGGTAAACAGTCTAAGTATCTACAAAGCTGCCACAAATATGGGTACTTTTTGTCATAGTTTAAAACTTTTTAACATGGATTGCATTCACCCTGGAGCTTTGCATTTTTCTGAAGAGTAAAAACAAAAATTAACCGAAACCATTTTGGGAACTGTAAGATTGATGTAGGACATTCCGAATTTCCTAATGAATTGGTGTGGTTGTTTCTTCGATGTCACCCACATTTCAAAGAATTCGAAATTTGAAAGCATACTTTACAATGGCTTTGTTCACAGTATATGACGAGTGAAACTATTAACGATTTTGGTGTGTACTGCTACGTTGCGAACAGTGTATAACAGACTTGATGAATTTTTTTTATAAACTCATTCATCTGACAGTTCAAGCAACTCAAATTCTTGATGCTGAATTTGAACGTCCTCTATATGGACAGATATATTTCTGAAGTAATGAAGACGCTGTTAGTGAATGCATCGCCCAAGATCTTCGCTGTTACCCCCGCTGATCTGCTACAGAAGGAAAGGAGGCACCTTACGTTAAACTACTTTTTCCTGAACTCTGATGGCACCGACCATCGAATATTTAGCATCCCTCTTCAAAACAAAGTATATGCCATTGTAACATTGAATGCCGACCAAAGTTTACCTGATAATGTATGAGTGATCCGACAGCGATGAAAATCTTTGGCAACCATGAAGATTATGGATACGTGCCAAGGCATTTACGTATTCATTATTTTACACTTAAGGAGCCTTTAGATTCTGAGCATGGCTCGGTAACCTGGTACTGTTATTTAAAAGCTTTGGTTCTTCTCTGGCTAAAAGAAATCTAAATTATAAAAAGTTGTGATTTAATTTTTTTTATGAACAGAGGTTTTGTTTGTTTGTGTGTGTGTGTGTGTGTGTGATATTCTTTATCTCTCATTTTTTGTATTTTTCTTTTCATTCAACATTGCTATTATTTTTAGTTTTTCTTCTCAGTTTTTGTTGACTTTTCACTCTTCAGGATAGGAGCATTTCATATTATCTTGTCTTTCTTTTAATTTTCCCATTTATTAATTTGTATAATTCTCGTGGCAGAAAACTCTCTCATCTTTCTGTTTATCTTTTAGTTTAATTACACAAAGTTATTTATTTAATGTCTCAGTGATGAACTTTATATTTTAGGTTTGATGATGGCATGTTAGAAGTAATGGGAGTGTATTCATCTTTCCATATAGCTCAGATGCAAATTGGTCTATCTGAACCCCTGCGACTTGGCCAAGCTAGGAATGTTATGGTAAAATCTTTTACTTAATGCGTAGTTCTAAATTTAGAATAGAATTCTGAATTTATAGCAAGAATTTTCTGTTCTCATCTTTGTGAAAGATTTTGGCTGCGTTATTCAAATAGTAAACTGTTAATTGTTTCAAAAATCGTGTTTTGTGCAAGTGAATTTGCACTCAAATAAGCCATTTTTATTTTGACACATTATCTCTGTACATTTCATGTTTTTCAGTAAATAGAAATGTAATTTGTCACATGAAGCAAGTTGAGAGAAAAAAGAAAAGCTCTACTATTAAGCTTCCATGTAAGATTATTTTATTTAATTTTAAATAATCTACTGTATATGGAGTGGTTTTTGCAAGCCTCCTCTTCATCCTTTCCAATACAGAAAAAAAAGAGTCCATACATTTTTAATATGTATGGATAGTGATTATCTTTTTTAATATAAAGATTATAACATCTCCCATAAAAGAAGTCATTGTATCTATTTAAAATATTAAACTAAAAGTTTACCAAGCAACCCTTAAAAATAGAAAATAAGAAACTTTGTTTGACACCATGGCTTTATTTCCTGTTAAATCTTTTCTATTTAGTAAAGCTAATGTTTGTGAAATCCTTTTGGAGAGTTATCTATTTAACTGTTTATACATTACTTTAAATTATTACTTTTTTTTTTTTTAATATCCATTTCAAACCTTAAGAAATGTAAAACAACTGTCAGTAGAGAAAAATAAGGTTTGTCTGCCAATTTATTTCCCTAATTTCTGAAGCAGTACAATCTCTGGAGTTGGGAGGAAACACATTTACATAAAGTGACTGTTCTTCCTGCTAGATCTCTTTCCTACATCTTTAAAATGTTATTATTTTACTTCATGTTTTCAACACTTAAGCGTTATATTCTGTTAATTTTGTCTGTTCTGAATTTCACATCAACATTCCTGAGCTTTAAGTATGTTAAGTTCTTCTCCCCATGCAAAAAACTATCACAAGTTTATTTGGCTGTAAGACATTGTGTACTCAATGGTATGTTTGCATTCAAAACAAAACCTATTGAGTAAATTTTATTTTGAAGAAAAATTTAATAAATGAAAATGTTGTTTAACTTTGTTCTAAAAATATCAATCTCTACATTGTGGTTTGATTTTTTGAACTATCTCAGTCTTATCGGTAAAAATAAATAAATAAATATTTTTTAAAAAGGTTCAAAATTGAATGGTATTTCAATCTATGTTAAGCTACAACTGTTACTTTTAACCCTTTCATGTGCAACAATTCAACGTCGTCACCTTGCTGACACAAAACTCTGACTGTTTGTTACAAAACTACTCAAGCATTAGTTCATTTTCTGATTCATGAATAATAAATTTGATTTCAACAAAATTATTTTTTAACCAATTTAAAGTTATTAACTATTTGTATCAGAATTATTTTTATCTGTACTGGCATTTACTGAAAGCTGGAGAATATGATTATATTCTTCAGCCAGCCAGATATTATGCATTCAAAATTTGCTATGGTATGTTATACTGTTACTGTGTTTAACAAAGTAAACATTGTATACATTATATACAGGATGTCCAGTGCTAATGGTGCCCACTGGCTATTTCCTAAACCGTTAGTCACAGAGACACATAGTTCCAGCTGCAAAAATACTGTAAATTCTATAATCTATTATATCAAAAACAATCGAAGTCAATAAATCAATTCCTATAAAAAATTATGAAACTTAAAATTTTTATATGGTTCCCTGGTCCTGTCAGTTATATTTATAAAATTTTTCTTTATACATATATAATTATAGAATTTTTCTTTATAAATTCACCGAGTTGTTGAGCAGCAAACATTGTGACTTAAGTCACCTTTCCATGTTTAAAAATGTCCCATTACAGTAAACTGTTAAGGAACCATACGAATATTGAAATTTTAAATTATAGGTTATAAATTCATTTTATGGCATAATGTGGAGAAAGAAGCAAAACTAATTTTAGAATACTAATCTTTAAGCAAAGGGTTACAGTCAGGCTGTATAAAAATCTATCCAGGATCAGACTTACTAAATTGCATATATGTGTAGGCTGCAAATGTGTTACACCTAGTATGCTATGCAAAGTACAGGAAGAATTTTTTACACAGGTGCATATTTGCATTGCAGCTGAAGAAATCTATACTTTGAGCAAATGTTACGCTAACTGGATTTGTAATATTTTAAGTTTCTAAAATGCCTATATTCATACTTTAAAATGTTTCGCTTTCTAATTTAATGTTTAATGAAGTGTTTTATTCTCTTGTTTTTGCATTTTAAGTTATTTAACACCAGTTTATTTAAAAAAACTCTTTAAAAAATTCTATTTTCAGTATAAACTGTATTTTTATGTTAATTTATTGTTTACACATAGTTAAATGTTAATCGTCTTTATTGCAGTCTACAATCATAAAACAGTTGATGAAATTGCTAATGAATATTACAAGGCTCAAAACCATGTAGATTAATTTTTCTCAATTCCTTTTGTATACAACCCCTATTTCACATCTCGAAAAGTGCTCTAACTTTAAGCAGCTGTAACTCTGTGAATTTTGGTCATAGAAGGAGGAATTTTTTTTATTGTGTGAGATTGTGTAAAGAAAATTGTAAATAATATTTGTCGGTTATCATCTGTACAATGTTGTATTATAATTAAAAAAGTAATTGTGCTATTGTAACTGTATCCCTGAGCATGCTCCAGCAGCTGGGGTTTTGCTGAGTAGGGGTGTACATTAGGAGCGTTATGGGCTTTAAACCACATTGGTAAGCTGCTTCTGGTGTTGTACATCCAGTAGATCCAAATTTTCTATATTCATGTGAAAATGGTTGCACTTTAAAGGGTTAAAATTATTAAATTTTAAATGCTTTTGTCAATTTTATCTCATGATTTTGCTTGTGAGAGCATAATACTGATGGTAAATGATTCCTCTCATTAAATTCTGTTTTTATGTTTTCCTTCTTAGATACGCTTACTGGAGAAGGTACCTGTGCAGATTGATGGCGAACCTTGGGATCAACACCCTGCTGAAATTAACATTCTTCATCACAACCAGGCAGCTGTATTGAATAATGTTCAGTAACAGGTACAGTCAATATCTCTGTACGGAAAAGGTTTTAAAACTCTTCCATAATAAAATGTAGAAAAAAGAAAGAAAATGCTTCTTAGCAGGATTGATTTTTTAGCACTCTGGTGCTATTTCTTTCAAGCACGGGATTTTTGTCTACGCAGCGCGCCGTGTCACTTTTCTGTTTGATTCGTGTTTTCTGCAGAGTGATTGGATATGGCTAACGGAAACAGGGACTATACCTTCAGATGATTTTCCAATACCAGGATTCACTTGGGTCGAACGGATAGACAGTGGTTTCCAAAACAGAAAGCCATTTGGAGTTATGATTTTTATAGAGGAAAACTTTATAAAAAGAATATGAAACACTTTGACCGTGCCTACTCGAGCCAGATCCATGGTGTTCAAAGGGTCATTGCGTATATTCAAGATAAAGTGAGATTTGCAGTGACATACGCTAGTCCTCGAATTTCTTATGAAGATAAACTAGACGCTCTATTCGAAACGTTACTGAAGGAGGAGGATTGTAAGACTGTTTGAGTAGGAGATTTTAACATAGAATTGAATTCCGATCCAGGATCCGATTTCGTAACTGAAATGGATACTTTAGATTTCCCAATACGCACTCATCCAAAGCATTTCACCACTAGGGGCCAAACAACAATGGATGCCATTTTTAGCAACAAAATGATGCGAACAGGAGTCTATAGGAGCACTTACAGTTATCATTTTCCTCTATATGGCAGAATTGATTGAATAGATTTTAAAAAAAAAAAAATCTGAAATTCTTCCAGTTGAGTGCGTAAATAAAATCTGGAAGTGTTTCAGATTTTTTTTTTTTTTCTTTCTTCTTCATTTTAATATTTTCACCATTATTAAGACATCTGTTAGTCATTTCACAGACAATGTCAAGAATAATTCATAAATAATGTTTTATGACTATTTGTCATGAATGACCCAACTTCATTTTATTTAAAACATGTTCCTTTGGCATTCATGAAGCATGAGGGTATACTCTATCAAAAGATTACTTAATAGTTAGTAGAGCAGATGAATGTCTGATTAAATTATTTATAAAATTAATTTCTTATTACACTGCATCCTAATGTCGTGATTGTCAAGTTAGAAAGATACAAGTTGGATCATTTATGTCAAATAGTCATAAAATATTATGAATTATTCTTTACATTACCTGTGTAATTTTAAGACAACTGTTGAGTAGCTCTCCTAACATCATGGTCAAAAGTAATAGAATGGAAGACTTGATTCTTTTTTCAGGAATTTCATTATGAAAAAAAATTATTTATTTTCCCTTTGTAATTTCTCCATTAATTAGTATTAAAATATGTTATAAAATAAATTAGGTACAGTATATTTTTCTTTCTTCTATAGGGCTTTCTGAAATGCGTCCTTTTCTTGGATCTCTGAGATCTGTGCTCCAGTTTTTATTTGACTTCCTAAAATATAAGTATTACACTATTGAAATTTTGAGGAAACAAATTATATATTTTAATAATGTTAATGTTTATAGCATTTTTAATGTCATTTTAAGTGTGTCACTTTTTCTGTGAAAAGAAGAATATTTTACAAACTGAAACTGGTATGCTTCTTAATATCTGCTAGCCTATTTGTACTTATGTTAGAGTTAGGAGTTGCTATGCATGGTAGTCTACTACTTAGTGTGATTTTGTAAATATATTGTATCAAACGTGTAAAATTTATTGCAATGTAAAATGTTTTTTGTATATATGTTTCATAGTCAGAAATATTGTGTATCTGATTTTTTTTTCCCTAATATTATTATGTGATAGTTTTTGTTTTGTTATTTTTATATGATAGATATCTGCTTCTTGATTCATGGTTCAAATTTTTTATTTTGTGATTATCTCATCTTTTACAAATACCATGCAAAATAAATTTGAGCTGCTAAAAAACAATCTTATCTGGAAAATTTTATTTCGTTCCCTGAATAGTGGCAATTCTGGAATTTTATTTATTTATTTAATTTTAAGTTAGGGGAAATTGAAATTTTGGTCTAAAATATCCCTTTAAAAATGAAATTTATAGATTTTTCTTGCATTCCCCATTTTAATGAAGGAAGATTTTCCCCCTCTTTTTCGTAATCATGATTTTTTGAATGATTTATACTGTGGTGCTAAAATTATTTATGAAATTAATTATAGGATAGAGAAGTAGCCACAAACAAAGCAGCTTAACAAGATTCAGTATAAGCAGATGACCACAGTTTTTAAAAAGTTGATATTTAAAAAGCAGATGAACACAGTTTGTTGAGTTGGTTCTATCTACATTTTGTTAGTTGTTCCTTTTACACTAAGCTTGAACAGAATGGGGTGAATTTGGATGGCAACATTCTTCTTAATAGTAAATATGTTGTGTGCAGTGGCATAGCAAGGATTTTCTTGGGGAGGGTCTAAAATTTTTGTTTCAAATGTCACGATCTGAATGCCGATTAACTGAATGGATCAAGGAGTATTTTTTTCTTTCCCAGTCCCCTCCCCTCCAAAAAAAAAAAAAAATCTTTAAATTCCCTGAAGACTGTCTAAATCACTCCTTTTGTACCCCGCCCCTTCCACTCGCTTTCTTCCACCAGTTTCAGTGAAGGGGGAGGGAAAGGTGAAGGGGCTGAATGAAAGGATTAGAATTTTTCTTTTTCCATGATTTAGAGAGAGTAGGAATGTGTTTCCCGATTCATTTTCTTTTGACTGGTTTCTTCACTGAATTAGCACACGGACTCCACAATGGGTGATTTAGTGCATCAGTGATAAAACTGTGAAGGGAAGTTATCTAAAAAACATGGACTTGGCAGTTATATAAGTTGTCCAATTATCAGGATTTTTCATTAACTGGATCAGCCTCGGTCCCAACAAATCAGGATAATCGGTGCTCTACTGTATATATATATATATATTTTAGAAAATAAGGAAAAGATCCCTTTTTTCATGTCTGTCTCTCCTAGAACCCCCCCCCCACACACACACACACACACACACACCTCCTTTGATTATGCCACTGGTTGTGTGGGTGGGTGGGATGTGAATGTTTGATTTTACTGTTGTCTGAACATTAAAAAAAGACACCTTTTATGTACATTTATGCAATATGGAATTATATCAGATTGCATAAATTTTGCTAATGTGGTAAAATTATAGTTTAAGCTAGTCTGGGAGCTAATGCAATTTTATACTCTGGCATAAATTATCTTGCCTTATCAAAAGAGTCAAATGCTGTTGATTTTACTTAATTTTTTTAAATGTTATTCGTATTCCAAACTATGAGAGGTCCAGTATTTATTTGTTAGTTTTGTTATACATATATACATTTTAAATAAAGAAATGTTGTTAAATTATATTGCATTTCAAGTATTTTGCCTTGATTTTCCTTTCAATATTTTTGGGGTGTAAATAGCTTTTGTTGTTGTTGTTGTTGTTAAACAACTTATCCTACAATATAATTAAGCTGATCCCTGACTAACTCTCTAACAATTTCCAGCAACTCATCCAAGATACAAAACTTTTACCACCATTACTCCAAAAAGATTAAAAAGTTAAGTGCAAAAAAAAGCAATAACATCTAAACCGTTTGTACAATCCACTTTAAATTTTTCATAATCATGTATAAAAATATTGTTAAGAATCTGCACTACTTTAAAAATCTGAAAATCCATCCGTTCCCTCATTTTTAAGCTATTTTATTTCAAGAGTTTAAAAAAGGGAATCATTTGCGTGACAAAATTACCTGTTTCAAGTGAACATGACATCATGCAATTGGGATTCCAATTCGTTTAAAGCAGTTTTTCCATATTACTTTTTTTTCCACAAATAAGTCATCTGCATGGATATAAGAATGGCTGTGTAATAATAAATAAAATCTTTTGAATGCGAAAAGCTTCCACGTGTTTCCAGAAGAGCATGAAATTCAATTTGGGTATGTAATAAAAACTGAATATGAACTCATTTATTTTAAGTGACGAAGATTAAATATATTGAGTGTAGGCATATTTTTGTCAAATATTTTTTCTAGTGCCTGTTGTAATTGCTTCCACTACGGGCTTTAACTTCTGGTTAAACAAAACATAAACATTTACAGTTCTCTTCAAAGAAAAGAGCAACTTCTCTCCACATTAAAATATTCCTTTTTTTTTTGGGGGGGGGGGGGGGTAAATTTAAAAATATCAATGATAACTAAACATTACTTTAGTTGCAAATTCAACTTTAAAAAAATTATCTTGGTGTAAGTTTTATTTCTGGTTTATATTATTATAATATATATATTTTTTTTTATCTTGAAATTTTCCATTTTGTTTATTTACTATTATTCATGCTAGTACATCTGCATTTTTGAACAGATATTTCAGTTGGATTATTTTTAAGGAGTCTTGGGGATCCTATTATTTGGTAAATTCTGAGAAAATCATTCAAAATTTGTTTCATGTCAATCTGATTTTAATTTTATTCTTAATCTGTCATCTTTGTTTAATTTAATCAGTCTGTTCATTGTTAAGCAAAATAATCTCTTTTTTAAATTAGCCCCTCCTCCTACCCCCACCCTCCAAAAAAAAAAAAAATTGTATCTGCCACTCTCAGTCTTCCAATTGATTTGTGACTAATTACTTCTGTAAAATCAACTATTTAAGAAGCTAATTACTAAAATTAATTTGGCAACTCATTAATGTTAAAAATTGTCATAGTGTGTGTACTGATGTTAAAGCCTATATAAATTATGTAATCTATTGTTTTTCCTTTACAAAAATTCTTGGCTAAATCATTAGGGACTTGTTTGTTTTGACTAAATTATGTCTGTACTTACCATTAATATTTAATCATGAATTTATTACATGATTTTTCCATTAAAAAAAATTATATGCTGTACTGGTTTTGTAATTTTATGAAAATTACATTTAAAATTTTGAGTACGTATTTTTCGTAGTGCTTTCATTTTTTATATTCTACTTGTTTAGTCTGTATTTTGTGATATTTATGCATTTCATTTATGTTTGTTTTATTTTATCACTACATTTGGATGTGTCTCGAAATTAAGTTTTATTTTGTAATAAATTAATGAAAAAGTTTAATGTTACATTAATTTTACTGGTACCAACTTGTAAAAAAATATTGAAGAGGTTCAGTTCTTAAAATAAACATTCTTCTTACCTCCATAGATCATATCACACCCAGTGATGTTCAGAAATTTTAGAATTAAATGCTTCAAAATGGATATTTGTAACCCTTTTCATTTAAATTTAAATTTCTATGCATTTTTTCTTCTAAATAAGAAATTATATGCCTGTATTATAATAGACTCAGTAGAAGTTGGCTTGTTGTAATTATTTAATACTTCTAAGCTCACAAAATTTATATTAGGAACATTATATATTTAATGAACAAGACATGCTATGCTAGAAGTGGTCCTTTCCCTTTTTATCCAGCTATAAAAAGGCTGAAAGGGGGGCATTCTCAAAATTACTATTTGAGTCCAGTAATTATGAATTTGATAAGCCTTTGGCATGCTAAAAGTGATTTAGATTTGATTTGTATGCAGTTTTGTTCTGTGTCAGAAATGTGTTATCACCAAACTTAAAGTAATTGTTTAATTTTAAGGTGAAATGAATGAGGTATTCAGCCATCCTTGAAAATATATTTGAGTAGTTAAAACTTTTTATTTGGGAATACCTTATTCCCCCGTACACGATATATATTTCGGTTACACACATAACCATCTTCAGTCGTTTAAAAAGCCCGGTATCGGCTAGACATAATAAAGACACATAAAACATTATTTAATACGGCGGATTAATTAGTTAAAACTTTTTATTTGGGAATACCTTATTCCCCCGTACACGATATATATTTCGGTTACACACATAACCATCTTCAGTCGTCGAACCGACATGTGTGTAACCGAAATATATATCGTGTACGGGGGAATAAGGTATTCCCAAATAAAAAGTTTTAACTAATTAATCCGCCGTATTAAATAATGTTTTATGTGTCTTTATTATATTTGAGTAGTTGTAGCATCCCCTCCTCAATCCCTATGAATATAATTTGCTTTTGTTACGTTATACTTCTTGATTTTGGCCTAATTCAAATTGCAGGATGTATATTTTTTGTATGATATTTGTTTGTAGCATTATGTAGGAAGTCATGATATTGTTTTGAAATTAAAAGCTCATTTTTTAATTTATACATTCTGAAAGGAAATTAATGTTGATTGAAATCCGTTATGTGCAGCTGGCTCTCGATACTTTCTCTTCATTTGAGTATTAAAGCTGTCATTATTCCATAGAAATCGATTAACTTTCAAAAGCATTCCAAATACAGGTAGAAACAAGCAATAAAACTGTTGCATTTTTAAATCTTTTTTTCTCTACTTTTTTTGACATATGGTTGTAATCTGCAAAAAAATATTTTTGTGTATCTTGATTTTTTTTAATCTAAAATTTTTCTGAATATCAAAATTTCTATATTTATAGAATATTTATAGTAGTGAATGTATTTAATGTCATAGTTTTTGTTATAAACAGTGTTTAATAATCTGTTAAATAATCAGGTAAAGCAAATACTAGTAATATACCAGGAGTTTCAAAATAACCGTTATAGCGATTATCTTTTAAACTGTAAGTGATAGAAACATACATTCAATTAGAAAAGTTAGTCAAATAAAGAATAGATTTCCGATATGGCAATTTTTTAACTGGGGGCTGTATACATATTAAAATATGAAATATAATTTTTATACGGTCCCTCCTTTCCTATCACTTATATTTAGAAAAATGTTGCCTTTTGTCTAAGAAAATTAACTAAAAAATCCTGTGTCTCTAAGTAAAATTTTTAGCAAGAAATTTAATTTTTCATGACTTACACCACCTTACCTACTGTGTTGGCATCCGTTTTCAGGTGAAAAAAATCTTTATTTTAGGGCACCCACTGTGATTTGATAAAGATAAATAATGATCGATGTTGAGAAAAGCAATTAAACATGTTAAAATGTCTGAAATTAACAGGTACAGTTTTATCTAAAATGATCGGTGCTGCTTTTTGAAATTTGTAATAATTTAGTCTTTTCATGGGGTCATCCACTCATTACAGCACGCTTCTTGAGAAGGAATTTTAAAGTGTGAAAGAGAGTGACAAAATAATGGTATAGGTTACTATGGTGTGGTCACTTTCACTAGAAACTACCAAACATGCTTTACAGGAAAATTCTAGCTAAATTAGGATTTGAAGAGTCAACTGTGTTTATCAAGTGACTATTAACATAAATTAACGTTAGTTGAAAAGTAATTACATTTTTCTCACTTTTGAGACATCCCCGTAGTGCTTAGCGACAAAATGCCAAAATTTTGAAATTGCAATATCTCGCTAACTATTTCACTTACAGAAACAGGATTTTTTAAAATGAATTTTCTTGTACAAAGGGTAGCATTTTTCTAATTATAAGTGATATAAGAAAAGAGGGATTGTATAAAAATTAAATTTCATATTTTAATCTGTATACAGCCCCTTGTAAAAAAAAAAAAAAAATTGCCATATCTGAAAGCGACTCTTAATTTGACTAACTTTTCTAATTGAAAGTATGTTTCTGTCACTTACGATTTAAATGATAATCGCTGTAACATCTACGTTGGAACACCCAGTATATGTGCTAGGGTTTTCAGTGTTCGGGGATAACTGAAAATTTTATGCCCCCTTTTATTTGCTAAAATGCAATGGGGAATGTTTCATGTACAATTTGGCACACCTCCCTAGCTACACCACTTTGTGCATATGTATCATTTTCTATAGTAAAAGTTTGTAAGTTCATTGTACTTTTCTGGAATAAATTTAAATTGTTCTCTCTTGAGGGTAAAAATGTCCTCCTCCTAAAATTCTTTATTTTCTGAGTAGGCGGTATCTTATAGTTTGGAGGAACAATGAATAAGAGTGCCCCTTCATTTCACAGCCAACTAAATTGTTTGCTGAGGATCAGCCATTTCCACTGGCTTAATTTAAGTTTACTTCATGAGTATGAGCAATTTATGTAAATTATTGTATATAGTTAGAATTTTATGTGTATTATAGCAGAAGCTGTTTATATAGAACCTTTATTCATATGTACTTTTATAAATTTACACTAAAACTTTTCTATCATCTTTTCCCACCTAAATATCAATGTTCTTGTATGTGTGTGAACATCATTTTGTTTGAAATTGTTGTCATATTTTCTTTTAATATATTTAATTTTACATTCATCTATCCAAAATTTGTGTAAATATATTAATTTCTGCTCGAAAAATCTTTTTGTGTAAAATATTCAAAATTTTAATATTAATAAAAGAATGTTTTTGAATAACTGTCTTAAATGTACACTATATGAAACTTAAAATCCACACATTAATAAAAGCTGCATTTGTCGTTTATATTAATAAATAATCTCATATTTTAAAATGCAGATTTTTATTTAAGAAAGTATAAGAAAGATTGGCATGTTATAGTGATCTTTCATGTGCAGAATGATTATAAAAAAGCTATCCTGATATAGGAAGACCTAGAAACCTATCCACTTAAACAATCAAAAGGAAATTTCAGATATTGCTATTTTGAAGGCACGTGCTCAAGATTGTGATTGAAACAGGATAGTTTTTTTATATATAGAATCTCACTGTACATGCATCAAGACTTTTTCAAAATGAAATGTTTAAATAAGATATCAAACAAATTAATTCTTTATTTCTCACACTTAATGAAATTCACATATATCTGATAAAACATATATGGTATAGTGGTGTGTAAATGATCAGTCAGTGTATTTTACTAAAAAGGCATATATGTATGCACTTATTACTAAAATTTAATGATGTAAATGTCATTTTGTCTGTATGGTTTTTTTTTTTTTTTAATTAAAATGTTACAACCAATTCATTTTGTGATAGATTAAATGTTCTTATTTCTTTTTTTCTCCAGGGATTAATGTGACTAAAATTGCTTGTGCATTCCATATTTTTGTAGAATATAAAAAGAATGATTCACGAAAAAATGTTTCATTTTACTAATTTGACCATTTTTTTTAAACCTCTTTTACTCCCAGCACTACAGATACATATAAGAGTCTTGAAACTCCAATTCCACCCTGGCTTGGGCACTACCGCAGCCATGATCATAATTTCACTTATGAGTCTTTTGACCAAATAATTAAAGTTTAAAGTGATATGTGCTGTACAGATTCCTTTTGAAATTTTTTCGGAATGTTTTTTAAGTGCATACTTTAAAGAAAAAAAAAAAAAGAAGCATTACACAAAAATATACAGGTTTCAAAAGGATTCTGATTTTTTTTTTTTTTTTTTTTTTTTAAAGATAATATTTCTTAGATTTCAAAAAAGGGATCAGGAACATATCTAAGGAAACTTAATATATAATTCTTTTTAACTACTAATAATGCATAACAAATTTCTGAATGGTAATCTTAAAATTAAAGAACAGTAACAGTTGTACGGCTGTAGAATGCTGTACTATATCACTTCGCAAACTTTCAGCATTGCTGTATCCCTTTTATAATTTTTGAAGAACTTAGTTGCCCCTTCTTCAAAAATTAATCACAATTAAAATATATCTATTTTTTCCTTGTTTAATATGCTTAGTACATAAACAAAAAACAATCCCAAATGAAAAATAAAATGTGAAGAAAAACTTAAATTTAAAAAAATATTCATTATAATTAATGAGAAGGATGAAATCGTTTATGTTAAGAACATAGATCATGTTAATTTGTTTCCTTGATTGTTAATTTCAGTGAAATGCGATTCTACATCCGAAAGCCTTTTTTTTTTCCCCTTATAAAAAAAAAAACTTGATGCATGTGTTATTTGTGCAAGGTTCTCAAAAACTAAAATCAACAGTAAGTTGCACATTGCATCAGGCCACATGTAAAGCCCCAAACTCTTCCTGTACTGTAGGGGATATATGTACCCTATTTTAGGAATAGAAGACTGGATACCACATAGTGCATGGTTGTGATTCTAGATCTGGTTAGTGCAGTGGTTTCCATACATATATATACCATAATTATACATAAATCTGACTTATGGCTATTTCTACTATTGTTTTGTTGTGCCATTATAAATAAATGCACATATTATATCTTCAGTATTTGAATTACTTTTAAAGAAATTGTAACTAATCTTCTATTCATATTCTTAGTCGCAGAATTATAGGCCTAAAAGATTTTGGGATCTTATTTATTACAAACTATTGCCTTTCTAACATATCAAAATGAGCAGCGAAAGTTTTGTTTCTGAACTGATGAATACAATTGTAATCAAGGTCTTCTTTTTAAAAAAAAGATCAATTTATTTATTTTTTATGTATCGATAAATATTTTACATCAATACTTATAGACACTCAAAATTGATAGTAAAAAGGTTTCATTTTTTTTTTTTTTTTTTACTGAGTTATTAGTGCAAAATCAAACATAAATTATAACTGTTTTTAAGTTGTTCATACTTAAATCTATTCAAATTTTTTGTCTCGTAAAATTATTGGTCTTATTTTATCGATTGTGGTTTGCTTATGTGTCAAGAATTGCATAGAAGAGTATGAATTTGCAGTGCTGTACATTATTCGTTATTGCGAAGGAAGTAATGGCAGATGTGCAATGGCCTGTATGGTGCTTTTGAAAATGGTTAATAAACACTATAATTTTAACTTATTTTAAAAATATTTTGTATTACTTATATATAACAGGGTTGCCACTGGTCAGGGAGAACAGGGAAAACCTGCAAAAGTCAGGGAATTTCATTTTGGCAAAAAAAGTCTGGAAAAATTGCAAATTTTGGCCCAAAACCTGGAAAATCGGTGTTTGTAAACAAACAACATTTAACCTTACCCTGGGAAGCTAAAAATATCAAAGAAAATATGCAAAGTTGACATCATAAACATAAAAAATAGTCTGAATTTTTACCACATGATGGTCTTGAAAAGTCGGGGAATTTTTTTCAGAAATTGAGTGGCAACCCTGTATAAGGATTAGTTTCAGCGACTCGTGTATCTGTGAAATGTGTAACTTATTTATTTTTATCTGAAATGCTGGAAATTTTCTAATGAAATAAAAATTTATTTGCACTTTTCTTTGAAATTTACTTTCTTGTTCTACTTAACTTTTCAGTTTTTAAGGTTTCCCCTAATCCCCTCCCCCCTCCTCGGAAATTATTTAGTTTTTTTTCTCTCCTAAACAAAAGTCAGTACATGAACTACTTATGGTAAAACTGCACAACCGTAATTTAATGAACTAGAATGAATTGTCATTTTACTATTAGTACCAGGTTACCGAGCCATGCTCAGAATCTAAAGGCTCCTTAAGTGTAAAATAATGAGTGCGTAAATGCCTTGGCACGTATCAATAATCTTCATGGTTGCCAAAGATTTTCATCGCTGTCGGATCACTCATTCATTATCAGGTAAGCTTTGGTCGGCATTCAATGTTACAATGGCATATACTTTGTTTTGAAGAGGGATGCTAAATATTCGATGGTCGGTGCCATCAGAGTTGAGCAAAAAGTAATTTAACGTAAGGTGCCTCCTTTCCTTCTGTAGCAGATCAGCGAGGGTATCAACGAAGATCTTGGGCGATGCATTCACTAACAGCGTCTTCATTACTTCAGATATATATCTGTCCATATTGAGGACGTTCAAATTCAGCATCAAGAATTTGAGTTGGTTGAACTGTCAAATGAATGAGTTTATAAAAAAAAATTCATCAAGTCTGTTATACACTGTTCGCAGTACATCGTTAGCAGTTACACATCACACAAAATCGTTAATAGTTTCACTCGTCATATACTGTGAACAAAGCCATTGTAAAGTATGCTTTCAAATTGCGAATTCTTTTATGAAATTCTTTGAAATGTGGGTGACATCGAAGAAACAACCACACCAATTCATTAGGAAATTCGGAATGTCCTACCTCAATTTTACAGTTCCCAAAATGGTTTAGGTTAATTTTTGTTTTTACTCTTCAGAAAAATGCAAAGCTCCACGGTGAATGCAATCCATGTTAAAAAGTTTTCAACTATGATAGTAAGTATCCACATTTGTGGCAGCTTTGTAGATACTTAGACTGTTTACCCGAAGTATTTGTTGACGTCTAGCTGTTCTATGTCGTTCTCCTTCGAAATACTAATCATCTGTTTCATCTGCTTGTGTTTAAACTGCACGTTCCACATTTGGGCCAAGTGCTGCTGCCGGTGAACAAATGTTTCCACAGCTCGTTTTTGAGCTACAATTTCATGCATTTACATCTTTATAATACATCTACGATGATAATTCTTTACGATTGAAATTGTAAATTTCTCTATAGTGCTTCAATTCAAACATAAAATACTTATTTTTTGCTAATTCAAAGAAAATACATCTTGCATAAACAAATTTCTAGAAACGTAAATTCAATCTTATAGATACATAAATATAGATGCCATAAAAGTATAATCTTATATAAATATGCTTTAAACATACTTTTATTTTATAAACTCACGCTTAAGAAAAAAAAAAAGTGTAACGCAATTTAAATTATTAGTACAAAAAGACACTTCGAAATCATGAAATCAAAAACAGAATAGATCAAAAATATTCTTTTATAATAACCCTAACAACTACTTAAACGTGACAATAATAGAACAAACGGATGGACTGAAGAAAATGGACTTCTAACCTCGAATAAATCAAAAATACATCGTTCCTATATAGTTACGCTGATCCCTGACTCTGTCACAATTCCAGTTCAACCACTCAAAATAAAATTTTACCATCA
Organism: Cheiracanthium punctorium; assembly: GCA_038373885.1. NCBI lineage: Eukaryota > Metazoa > Arthropoda > Arachnida > Araneae > Cheiracanthiidae > Cheiracanthium > Cheiracanthium punctorium. The sequence continues at coordinate 662,843 of JAWZYV010018023.1, forward strand.
TTAATCCAAACAGATTAAAAATGTATTGTCTAATAACTTAAAATTTACACGGTTCGTTGTGCGATCAGCCTGAAAATTATCATAATTATGCAAAAAAAAAAAAAAAAGAAAAAATCTGATAATCCACCCGTTCCCTGATTTTTAAGCGTTTTTTCTTTTTTTTCCTTCTTGGTATTTTCATTTAAGAGAATAAAAAAAGCTAATCATTTGAGTGTCAGAATTATCTATTGCAAGTGACATTGACGTTACATTGAAGTCACGGTTATCAGGCTTTGGAGGGAAAATTACGATTCCAATTCGCTTAAGATAGCTTTTCTAAATTACTACTCAGTTTAACTTTTTTTTTCAAAAATAAATGGTTTTCTATGCATTAAGCATGGATATAGGAGAGGATGTTGATACCAAACGAAATGTTTCGAATACGAAATGTTTCTGCAGATTATGCAATTCAAATTTCGATATATAATAAAAATTGAATATGAAGTTATTTGATTTTATGTGGGTAAATATTAAATATTCTGAGTGTAGACATTCTATCACCCGCTGTAATTGTCTCCACAAAGGCCTTCATCCTTTAGTTTAATGATAGTACACAACACAAAACAACACAGTCTAATCCACGTCTAAATAAGAATTGAAAATGTATTAGAAAAAATCTTAGTAACCAGATTTTAGCCTCCCAATTTACTGCTTCCACATATGGGCAACTTCCAGCCTGCGGCCGGATGGGGCCCGCCATGGCTTTTGGACCAGCCCGCAGAACAAGTCAAAACCCTGTATAAAACCTATATAAAACATTCAAACTTCCATATAAATCCGAATTATACGGCCCGCGATTTCGCTAACATCCTGAAGTCAGGCCCAGGAGTTCGCTAATATCGTAAAGTTCTGCCCGCAACTTTCAAACGTTGTCCAGACGATGATAAAATAAATGAGTTGAAATCATCAACTGCAGTGAATGAAAACTAAACTGATGGCTGATCACCTGCAAAATTAATTTGAATATCGGCTGCGAGCCCAATTTAGGAATCGATTGTATCATTATAAATTTTTTCATCGGAGTTTCAAAGATCGTTTCATTATAAACGGTTGTCCCTTAAAAAAAAAAAAAAAAAAAAAAAAAAAAAAAATCGTCAGGGTAACTACATTTAAATATTTATCGTCAACTTGGCGGAATAAGGCAGTTAAAGTAGAATTCAACCTAGTGCCGTTATTTAAAAAAAAAATGGAATTTTCATGTTACGTCACAGGATCTTTTTTCTTACTGTGAATGACTGAAAAGGGTGTCATTTTCATTTAAATTATTCGGCTAAGCTGAAACTTTTATGCACTTTTGAAATTCGCATCATATGGATCAATAAAATGCATGAAAAATCTTTATTGTTTTAGTATATACGCGAAAATACATTTAGCTTTACGTTAGTTACAAAAGGATAATTGTAATAAATTCAGGCAATTTTTCACATAAGATTTACGAATAGTTTTGTATTAATAACTATGAATTAAAAATAATTAAATTATTTACGTATATTCCATCAAGGTGCTTGCGGGGATGGCAACGAAGATTCTTTTCTCTTTTTCTTTCGCTGGTTGCCAGGACGATATTTTGAAATAAAAATAACTTTTTAATTCTAAACAAATTTATGTAGCTGAAAGGTGTAATATATCTAGTTACTAAAATATTTATTTGTCTGTGTACTGGATATCAAGTTCCATTTATTTTGTTTCTTTGCGAAATTAATTTTTACTATTATATATCGATGACGTGTATTTTTTAATCCGCCCCAAACTTATTTAAGCGTCCCTTTTAGGAAGATTGCATCAAGTGTGTTTTTCAAACGCTCAATAGATGGCGCTACCATCCAAAAATTTTAAATTTTAAATTTTGAGCGTTTTAGAGATTTTTCAATCACGTGACCTAGCTCAATCGTTTCAGGGGCCCAAAAAAACCCAGGTACGAAATTAAAAAAGAATCCTTAGAGCAGTTTTCGAGATCGCTCGGACATACACACACAAACATTCCTCGTTTAATATAAGAGCGGATTATTTAGCCTTGTTTAAAATTTCAGTCAAAATTTTGGAATGTCCTTCTGCGTTCTTTAAAAAAAGAAAAAACCAGTGCCTATTATAATTTGGATTGGACAGGAAGTTAAAATTTTTGAAGGGTAACTCTTCCCTTTCTGATAATCAAGGGTGGCTATAGACTGAATTCTCGGAGGGAGCCATTGAACTTTTTACATAGGTCTATAAATTTTTCAAAATGCAAATTGAATGTGTGAAATTGTGAAGTATGCGAATCTAAAGTTGTAAAACAAAATTTCGGAGGAGACTACGGCCCCTCTCTCTGGAGCCACCCTTGCTGATAATCTAGGCTTGTGTATGTAATCGTAGACGGAGTGATCGGGCCCCCCTCTACCTTTTCTCATTAACATAGCATCAAGGAGGGGGGTAGAAGGCTTCTCCCAACTTGGTTTAGAAAACCATTTATTTTTACACTTTCTTTCTGAACCTGAAAAAAAAAAACCTTGTTACTTTTACTCTTAAACATGTCGTGAACCCCACTAAAATTTTCTGTGACACTGTGTGCTGATGCTTCTGAATACTGGGTCCAAGCCATAAGCGTAAAGTTTTCAAAATTATTGGGGGGGCCGGGCCCCACAACCACATATATTTACGTCAGTGGCGTGTATACATATATGTGAGTTGCAAAAGTCGTAACCCCCCCCCCAATAAAATTTCTGGCTACGCAACTGATTCACGTACATATAACTTACTCATAGTTGCCAACTACTACGTAATATAATGATCCACTTTTTCCACATGATTTTTCGGCTTAAAATAGAGCAAAATTTTTGTAATGCGCGCGCGAGCTGGTGACTATTTTGAAAAAAATAATTTAAAAATAGACTGTTTACAAAAAGTGGTTAGTTATATTCCGTAGTAGTTGGCAGCTATGACTTACTATATATAAGTGTCAATTATTGGAGGCGCTCGATCTCTATGGGTCCATAGAATTCTACACCAATGTAAGGTAAGTATCCATGTTAGTATCTTCCTACCATGTTATAAGTTAAAAATAGAAGCAAAGTAAAAAATCCAAAGGAGGAAAAAAAAAAAATATTTTAGAGGAGAGAGTGCATTTTAGACACATCTGAACTTTTCTTCATTTCATACTTTACGTTGCATAATCTGATTTTAATGAATCAGAGCCTGGCGAGGGCAGCTTATAGTCACATTGTGTGTTACAGGGCGTCACAATGAATACTAAATCATGATTGAAATCAAAAGATGAAAAAATTTTTAAAGTAAAGGTTTTTTTAAACATTTGTAAATGGCTTGAATACTTCTTTTTATGCTAGTATAAATGAGTTTTCTGCATTGAGTGATAAATTATTGGGTGTGCTCAGCCCCTATTCACAATTTATTGGTGGGGCTCGAGCCCCACGGGCCCATATAACTCTACGCCTATGGTCCAAGCTAACCATAATTTATATTTCTCGGATCTCCGACCTTCCCCATCAATAATTTAGCCTGCTTTACAATGATGGTGTATATAAAAATATAGTAATAGGAAAGTCAAAAATCTTGTTTTCTTGTTCGTGTTGTAATGGTAACGTTATACATGGGTGATCTGTCCAGGATGGGGTGCCTTGGTCGGAGGACTTTCATACAGGGATGAGATTCTTCAGACTTTTTCAATGTTTCCAAAAAATTCAGTCTTTCAAGACTTTTCTGATTTTTTTCTATTTATCACTAAGGCAAAATTGTATATAAGTAGGATAGATTTAATATCAGTAGCAACTACAATATTTATTGAACTTGAAATTCATTGTTGCTCAAATGTTGTTCGTACATTCTTCCACACTTTCTCCTTCTTTGTCCATGTCGTCCCTGTTTCAATCTTGTTTTCATCATAACTGAAAACACAGTCGGTGAATTCTGGCAGAGCATTCAGACACAAGTGGAAACCAATACAAATCACTGTAGTGGTGCTGTTTTGCTGCGTTTCGGTAATGAGAATGAGCAGGTTAAACTCGGACTCAAGACATTGGTGAAAAAATTGAATGAACCATTTGTGGAAAAATGCTTTGCCTTATTCACTTGTCATACAGCAGTAGTGCACAGCAGCAGACTTTCTCTTTGGGGGGAGGAGGATGGAGGAGTCCAACTCATAAAGATGCGGCATCAACCACCTGAAAAAAATTATTTTATTTTATTTACACAACCCCTTTCATCTTGACTGCTATAAAATACAATATAGTCTTTTAACATATTTAAATGTCAAAAATTACATGATTTAACAAACCAAATGGATAGCTCTTTTAAGAGGGGTCCAAATGCCTTCAGCCCCTTCCTTGTGTGCGCCACTGGTCTGTAGAATTGTGTAACCCGGGGCAAACTTTAATTCTGGCGGCCGGGACGCGTGCCCAGTTTGCTCACCTCTAGTTGCTAGCCTGCCCCCTCCCCTCCTCACTGTTTGAAACATTTCTGAATCCGCCACTGCATCTGTCTCCTAAAAAAAAACATTGATAATAACAAAACGAACTTTTCCGTTGTCCTCCAGCCAATTCTACTTCGAAGCACAACACCGCACAATCTTACCCGTGTCGAAAAATTAGAGGCAGACGAACACAAACGGTTCTCTGTAACGCAAACCATGTGGCTCTTTCAATTTTGAGGGGATAAAAGAGCGTTTCAAGAGCTGCTGCTCTAATAAAAACGGCTCACGTGGCCGGATGCTGATAAACAGCAATGATAAGCAAGACTAAATAAACCTCAATGGGAGGTTAATTGGGATTCGGGATGGAGAATAAACCTCTTTAATGGATGCCCGAGACGGGGAAAGGAAGGAATTCCGCAAATTAGGAAACGTACTTAAACGAACCCTTCATTTGGAAGCAGTTTATTTAAAAAGGTTTAACATCCCATCCGGCCCATGTACTATCTGTGGCAGAAGCATTAAATCAACTTTGCAAGTTGGATTTAGCGAATTGGATTTGCCCTCCGATATAATGCTACGTTACAATCCTTTGTCGATTTTCTTCCGAGTTCCAACCCTCCTCCCATTTCTAAATCAGGGACGGTCCCTATGTCTACGCCCTTGAGCGTATAGAATGAGGAATGCACAAGATCTTGGCTTTAGAAAATTTTAAAAAGGATACTTAGAATTTTAACGATGATTTTTAACTATTGGCCCGAATATAACGTGACCCCCACATTTTTCATCAAGATAATTAGAAAAATACTATATTTAGCGCGAGTCAGGTTTTTAATAGGAAAGGATCAGTCAAAAAATACCGCGTTATAGTTATATTCGGGTCAATACTTAAGTAAAGTCCATTACAGAAATCATTAGCATTATGCAAGTTGCATGGCAATCGATGCCTATTTAAGACATTACAGCACAGATAGAGACGAACTGAAATACACTATCAGCTGCTATCTCCCAATAGATCGACCTAATGGTCTGGAGTTTTGGATGATTTTCTCCAGGTGTAATGTGAATACGCATTGGAAACCCTTAGCAATGTCTTGAGCCTAAGGAATCCCCCCCCCCCCTCCTTAGGTAGATAACCTTAAAGGACTTAACCGCCTGAAACATATACTCTTATAAAAGACGTCACGCAGAATATCTAAATGAAAATACGAAGTGAGATATTCCGTAGCTCCATCACTGTGACTGAGAACTGGAAATCAGTCTTCGAAAAAAAAAAAAGTTCAAATTCATCGTTTGCGGATGCAGTAGGCAATTTCGTGCTCCAGTGCCTTTATAACAACCATTCACTTGCAGAGATGGGGGGGGGGGGGGGGACGGTGGTAAAATCACTTATGATGAAGGAGAAAAATAACAAGAAATTCTTGGAACTATTTTCTGGCGCAGGGAGAAAGAAGAGATGTGCAGTGGAACTTTTCAGCTAGTTTTTAAAAAAAAATGCACTTTGGTAAAGTTTATTGTTTTTTTTAGTTGTACACTATATATACATAATTGCGCACACTGTTAGTAAATAACTCTCAATAAACAAGAGGTGAAATTATAGATGGAGAAGGCGAGACTATGTTTGTAAATAAAAGAAATCACTTAGTTAGTACATACTATTTTTTACTTTTATAGTTAGCTTAGTATATACTATTTTTTACTTTTATGAAGTCTGTACTGGCCAGGTCATATGGTCGGCGATTGCCAAGGGCCCCCGGCCCAAGGTGGTCCCTGAGAGGCCACCAAAAATGGATATACTATGAGTAATTATACATATATCAGAGTTATTTGATTATTTATCTCCCAGTAATCTTACGCCTTTACTCAGTGGCATAGCAGAGGACCCCGCGGCCTGAGGGGGCCCCAACAGCTTTAAAATAGTTAAATGTGGTTTTTAGTTATGCAAGCCTAGTTTTCAAATATTACATATTCTAATATTCTGTTTCATCTAAATTCACCGGTAAGGGCCCCCTTTTCAATTTTTAACCGAAGGCCCCCCCCAAAGGAGCCAGGCCAGGCCTGAGTCTGTACCAGTAAATATGTTTAAGGTGGAGATTGCAAGCCAAACTTGTTTTTCCTAGTTTTCCCTTCCGAAGAGCGCTTTGAAATGTGCTTAAGTCCTTAGATATTCAGGGCCAATTGCCTGCATGCAGCTAGGAACCCTAGACTATCCCAACGACAACAACATGCTGAAGTTCAGTTTTTTTACCACCGAGAAATCTAATTCCAAGGAGGAGCAGACCATAAATCCCCGCCCTTTATTTCTTTGATTGAATGCACCATTTCAGAATACATTTTTTTTTTTTTTTTTTTTTTTTAAATATTGGTCAAAACAAGGGAAGGGTTAGAACAAAGAAGAGAGGCAATAATCTCGCTACTTTCGTTGAACCAAAGCCATGTCTCTCGTGTCGAGAACAATTCCAACATGAAGGAGACACTAAAAACAACTAACCGCCGACAAATCCGAATGTCGTCTTTAAGCTTCTGGGAACTTGACTATCGTCCATCTCGACGTGAGTGAGTGAACTCTTCATGGCGGTCAAAGAAAAGAAAACTACAGCTCGTCTAACCGGAAAATGGGCACCCATCGTTGCCATCACCAGGCAGAGAAAAAAAAAAAAGAGAAAAATTATCTCGTTAATAGGGTAAGAAAACCGTTGTTCCATGATGATGAGACAAAGAAAGTAAGTAGCCGACAAACCTTGACCGTGGAAGAACTTGTTTCAGCCTTTTGTCGCTGGGATAGGACTTCTATTCACATAAACTATAGTTATTTTTCTGATTATGGTTATTTTTGGAAAGTGGAAGGTTTTGGCGGAAAAAGAACTGAAAGCATGTAACATTTTACATTCTGTTCATGTGGGGCAAACACCGCACTTATTTTTACTGTGTATATTGATGATAATTATTTTTCTTTTCATTGCAATGCTTCCTTTTTTTTAATTTAATATAATTAGAAAATTAAAGTAACTTTCATTTTCTTTCATAAAGATCATTTTTAAAGTAAATTCAGGTGTACTAAAGCCAGAACGTCGTTCTGGCACAGCTTTTCGGGTTCAGTACAAAATACGTTTGGTGGTATTTCGCGTACACGAAAAATGTGGTATCTTTATGCATTTCAATGCGTAAAAGATATTTTCTTAAAATTTAATTCCTTATCTACAACGCAATTAAGTTCTGGGAAACTGAAACAACACCCCCCTCCCCTCCTCCACCAGGTCACAATTTAGAAATCCTTGACTACAGCTCCAACTTGGGATGCCCACCTTAAAAGGATGTCGGCGTGAAGTTTCCATAATTGATACACTAAAAAAAAATGTATATTAATCATTGTGAAAGTGACATTTTACCAAGAATCGTCTATCTGAAGCGTAGAAGCCTAGAATATTATCAAATAACTAAAAAGCAATAAAACATATATCATGTTAACTTTACTGCTATTAAAATACGTAATATTTTTAAAAATTGATTTGCGAATTTTTTCTTTTCAAGTATAAAAATTTTGAAGGAGCACTAGCCTCGGGCCTACTGAGCCTTATGGTATAAATCAGGACTTACCCTCCACACACTCCCACTATAAGCAACAGGACAAATGCCAAAGCGTTCCAGCATTAGCATTGCTTAATTTACGATTATACTCGTGTAATTTCATACCGAGTATATTACACTTTAACATAGAAAGTAGGTGGCACTATGCCACCCAGTGAAAAGATAGTGCCACGTAGTGATAATAAGTGCCACCTACTGCCACCCAGTCTCAGTCATTGCTCCCACACAGCGGAGTCTTGAGCAAAATTCATTTTATTGTTTAAATGGCGTCAATCATGAAAATTTCATTTTCTTTTTATCCTCCTTAACCCTCTCGTCACCGAATTATGAAAAATCTGAGAAAAAAAATCTGTCTAGCATTGAATGCATCTGAAATACTATTATAAATCATGCAAAAATATTTTTTTTTCTAATGCCGATTAATATTAGATTTTTCTAATATTAATTTCTGCCTTTTCGAAGCATTTTGTTGTGCTAAAATGAATTTAAAAGGATGCACCTATTAGGTAAAGGATGAGGAATAACTAAAAAACTATACTTACCTTAAAAAGAAAAAAACGGTAAAAAAGCAGCGTAAATATTTTCTTAATTTTTCTGCTGAAGCAATGAAGCGAAAACTCTAAAAAATGATCTAAATTGACTAGTTCTTAAATCTAGGGACGATTTATGCATGTAGTTGAGAGCCTCATATACATTCTACATGAATGAATGATATTGATATCACTGTAAGAAAAAAATACTCAATTCAATTGTTTTCTCGCTCAATATTGCTATTTGAAGTAGGAGCCTCCTATGAGATTCAGGGTGACGAGAGGGTTAAATGTGTTTTACGCGAAAAGAGGAAAGTTCGACAAGTATGTATACACATATATGTGTGAAATTATCACAAATTTTCATGAACGAAGAAAAAAACGGAAATATTATTTTTTGAATGGCTGATACTTGGAAAAAATAATTGCTAACTAATTTACTTGAAACGCAACTTGTAGAATGCCTTATCAAATAATCCACCGTAAGTCTGATTCGATTAGACCAGTTAGAAACATTGACATGAGAACGTGTTGTATAATACCGATGTTTTACATTGATGCACAGATTAATAACTTTTGTCTCTTCAGTAACCGTCATTATCCGCAACCCCCCCCCCCCAGTAGGTTAAGTAGGAAAATATTTCACTCACGTTAACCCTTTGAAAGTTCTGCAGTTTATGATCACATTCATTACTTGTAACTATAATGAGTAACCAGAAGGAGGAGTTCCGTCTTTCTGTTCGCAGCAGTGAAGCAAGACTTGATCCTTCAAAAGAGGCTTAAGAAGGATTTAAAGAAGCGGATTAAGCAGATTTCAATCTCTTGCTTGTTTCATTTTATGTTCCTTTGTCTTGCTGTGGCTGAAAATGCTATATCGGACGGGTGCAAGTTTTCAAAATCGAAGCTGGAAAGCTCTGGTGTTATCACCTGGAATTCTGTATGCAACTGATTATTCGATCATTTTGCTGATTCGCCCAGCATGAAAGTTGGATGCAGGCGGGAACCTTCACTGCCACATCTTAGCAATGACAGGATCGAGCAAGCTAGGTGTAGGTTTAAAAAAAAAAAAAAAAAAAAAAAAAAAAAAGTGTATGCTTTTAGAGGTGGGGCTAAGAAGCTTTTGTATCTCCAAAACTTAAAATAAATCTTTAGTAAATATGTAGAGGAAAGAAGCGTTAATCTTGCTTTGGTTTTGACTTACCAGCCTCTCATAAAATTGTAGCATCCATCATTGAGAAAGTCTGCCTTTTTTTTATGCTCTCGGTTGTTTAACCCTCTAACAAAACTGCGAACTTGTTTTCACTTCACAAGTCCGGGCAGTAAACGTGAAAAGAGATATCGAATTTGACTACCACTGAATCCAAGGTCGGCTCCAGGATCAATTTTTGGAGGGGGCCACTGGACTTTTTAGATAGGTCTATACACTTAAAATGCAACGCCTTCTTCCTAAAAAAATTAGGCTCTTAAAATGTAAGGAAGAAAAGTAAACAGAACTTCAGGGGGGAGAGGGCATGGACCCGTCCCTGACGATTGTTTGTCCTGCTAGATTCAGTAGCTGCAAAGATGGAAAACAGTGGAGGATCCAAAAAAGTTTGAAGGAGGGGTGATAAGCAGCAAGACGATGCATAATATCAGAGATGAAATGGACCATTCCATGTCGATTGGTTTAAATTGCTGAGAAATCGGTATCACAAAGAATTTTGCTCATTTCGAGCAGATTTCAGAGTGCATCTGGTCGGTGAGGGCTGAGGCTGTTACGAAAAATTGCGCCCCACGGTCGGGCAACAGTTCGGGCGGTGTAAGACCATCTGCATCGTTCTTTGGCCGATGTTCTTCAAAGAATGGTTTCTGAATGCTCCGACGGAACTCAGAGATTCAACAGCGCAATGTAATGGGAAACAGCATTTTTCAAAGAAGGAGAATCTTCTCTTGCGTCTCTTAAATGATGAGAGCGAGCAGGTTAAACACGCGTTCAAAATTAAAATTTAAAAGACTAAACTGAGTAAGTAGCCCACTTCTGATAATATGTTTCGTCACACTTATCCCCTAACCTTGAAAATTTTCTGGATCCGGTATTGTTGGAGTTACAGCATATCTGGACTTGACCGCCTTCTAGCAGAAAATCTTGTGTGCGCCCCTGAATTCGAATGGAGTTAGGTTGCTCAAAGGACCCCGTTTGAGGTTAGATGAATATCAAGTGAAGCATGGCTTCGATATCGATAAATTATACATCAGCCCCTTTTCCGAATCACCTCGCTTGATGTAACAGCGAACTAATGGCGTATTGTAAATGATAGGTTAAGCAATCATTTTCGACGTGCCAACGAAGGACAAATAATAATAACTGGTATTTCTTTATTATTATTATATTGCTTCTTTCAGGTTTCGGGGGGAAGAAAATAATTTGAAAATTTGACATTGTGGTTTTGTGAGGGATGTAAAAATAGATTATGACATAATTATTGCATTCACACTATTTTAATGGAACGTGATAGGGATTGCCAAGTAATTGTCAAGATTGTAAAAGGAAGGAACTAAAAGAAATAAGTCGAAAAGATTGTTCAGTCGAAGTAACTTGAAATGTATGCTCATTGTTGTAAAAGATTCATTATGGATCAGGGTTGGGTGAGTTATTAATCTGTCGTATGATTGAGGAATAGTGAGACGATGACCAAAAGAAAATATTTCGCATAGGTAAGGGAAAAGCTTCAAGTTATAAGCACTTTGAAATTATTACATCGACGTAACTTCATTGTTAATAAGCCTGTCAATGCGATAAACCCTCCATAAATTGTCCACTTTAACCCCTTAAGCGGTTTGCCCGTGCAGTGTACGTGCTACCCAAAATTGGCCTCAACTGGTTTGCCCATATAGCGTACGGCAGGGCCGTAACCAGAGGGGGGGCTACGGGGGCTGAGCCCTACCTAGAAGTCTCTCAGCCCCCCCTAACATTTTCAAAGATTTCAGTAAATTCACTGATGAATACAAAAGTTTAGTGGAATCGCAAAGCGGGACAAAAACACATAACTCAGATATTCCTTACAGCTTGATTTGCTACTCGGGGCAGAAATTCCAAGGGGTAAAGGTAAAACCTTAAAACTGCCGCCACGCTTATTCCACGTTTCATAGACTTATATTTGGCACTCAATGAAAAAATTGTTAATGGAATGAATGGTAAATATTTTAAAATATGGCATTTTGGGAAATAAAAATTCTAGGTGAAGATGTAAAAATTGGAAAAAAACTCCCCCCCCCCCCCCTGAACTACTTATATTTATATTTAGTCAGCCCCCACAAACTAGATTCAAAGCCCTACCTAGCATGTCATCTTGGTTACGGCCCTGGCGTACGGGCATCGATATTTTTTCCTTTCCTTTTCTGATTTGCCCGTATATTTCATTATTGTGAAGAGACTATTCAGTATTAATATTTTTCAATAGATGGCGTGGCTTGTCCATGTAAATGAAATGCTTTTCATCCGGGTTTTTCTTCCTAGCAAGAGAGCGGGAATATTATGAAAATTTTGTTCTACTGCAAATAATATGCCTTTTTTGGAAGCATTTCGGTAAAAAAATTGACCGCTTAAAGGGTTAACTGGCTTATTTGGTTATTATAATTAACCGATTAATTACATTAAGTCTGTATTTCAAAAATAAAATAGTTGCACCAAGGATTTAAAAAAAAATTCAAGAGAATTCTTTACAATAAGCGCTACAAACTGAAATAAACGGAAAAAAAAAAAAAAAACTGTGTCTTAACTTTCAGAAAAAATTCTTAAACATGAAATTACACAGTAAAATTTTTTGAAAAGTGACTCATTTACCTAAGTTATCCATTTTTAAGATTTTTTAAAATAAAAGTTTCGTAACTATTACAGATTTATTGTTTATTACAATACATGCCCCTTCACCAGCTGTCTAAAAATTTTCAAGTTCCAGCATCTTTAGTTCATGCTTTTATTTGTGTATCTATCGAAATCTCACAACTTTTTCCAACTTTAACTTAAATGCGTATAGTTTTGTTTATGAATAACACTATTTAACCTGTTATTTAAATACTTTTTATTACAAATTTAATCTCTATTATTAAATGAGAGATTATTTAATTAGTTTTGAAAGGGTTAAAATTATGATTTTTTTACCATAAGCTACGTTTTAAATTTGTAAATGCAGCAAATACTCGTAAATAAGCACAAAATTATTCAAAATAAGAACAATTTGATCCTTTATTCCTTAAGACAAGCATAGAAAACTGTGTAAAAACAGTCAATAACATAAATTACAAAAAAGAAATTTCAGTAACAAAGAAAATATCTGAAATTTTGGTGTTTCAAAGTTTTAGGGACAGATATAATGGAAATTCTGAAAATTCTAATGAAATTTGTTTAACAATTCAATATGAATTGTCGTCGGTTATTTTAAGCATTTAATAAGCATATAAAGAAAGTACACAAAGATATCGTAGTTTTTTGTTTGCTTGTTTATTTTAAACAAAAGAACGATGGCTAGGCAAGAGGTAACCGTTTGTCAGCTGATGAAAATTGCAAGATAGAAGTCACCACATAGCAAAAACAGGCTTTAGATCGTTCAAAACTTGCTGTTAAAGATTATATAAAAGAATTAAACGGGAAATCTTCCTCCAATCTAAAGAAAGACCCAAACACACACCGGAGGATAATTGTCTAAGAATTTGTAAATAAAATACACGCAGCGCAGAAAATCAAGCATGTAAGAATAAGAAATTTTCTTACCCTTTCAGATCCTGCGAATCCGTAATTGAGGACTCAAAAATTACCTATGTATACTATCGTACATGATGGATGCAATATTTATGCGCATACAGAAAAATCATTTTCCCTCGAACATTTAATAATGAGGATCTTTTATCATAAGCGTAAAGTTTTCAAAATTATTGGGGGGGCCGGGCCCCACAACCACATATATTCACGTCAGTGGCGTATATACATATATGTGAGTTGCAAAAGTCGTAACCCCCTCCCCCCCTCCATGAAAAATTTCTGGCTACGCCACTGATTCACGTACATATAACTTACTCATAGTTGTGAACTACTACGGAATATAATTAACCACTTTTTCTACATGATTTTTTGGCTTAAAATATAGCAAAATTTTTGTGATTGCGTGTGAAAATTTTTAAAAGTACAAGTAAAGGTTTTTTTAAACATTTGTAAATGGCGTGAATACTTTTTTTATATTAGTATAAATTAGTTTTCTGTATTTAATGATAAATTATTGGGTGGGCTCAGCCCCTATTCACAATTTAATGGGGGAGCTCCAGCCCCACGGGCCCATATAACTCTAAGCCTATGTCTTTTATTTTATTGTTTTAATTATAAATTTGATCTCTTTTATTAAAAAAAAAAATGAGCTTAGAGAGAAATTACTTGAAGTCTGAAAGGGTTAAACTACTGATCCTAAACTACTCATAACGGACAAGAATCAAAAGGTTTCTACGACTTATTCCCGTTTGCTGCAAACAGATATAACTTTTCATACAGTTAATATTCATAACTTAAAACTTTTTAAGTCAGACCGGCGGACCAACTATTATCTAATTGCGTCTAGTCTACTCTTGTGCCACGTTGAACCAAGAAGGTTTTACGAACATTGACAGCTTTCAGAAGAAATTCAAATAGTCCCTCAAACCTAGACTATTTTCGTAGAAAAACCTCAGAAATTTTAAGGGCTTGGGGCTCTTATAAGACTTAATACGTTTCTGCATATCACTATATACACGGTAGAGATGAGACGGGCTCGGGCTCTGCAATTCACGATTGGGCTCGGGCGGGCTCGGACTCGTGAAAACTTTCTCCTTTATTGTGAACATACTCCTTGAAACAAATTTAGAAAGTGATTCATAAGGAAAATAAAAGTACTTATAAAAAAAAAAAAAAAAATATCGGCACAGGCGCCTAGAAGGTGCGTAAAGCTCTTTGGGTATTTCAGAACGGCGACTTATATTGCTTAGTTATGAGATCGGACATTATTGGATAAACATGGATATAAAGAATTAGAAAGTGCATTGAGAATTTGCAACTCTATTTGTCTTTAATTTGCACAAACGGCAAAATTTATTGAATTCTATCAATGAAGTAATTGAATTTTTTTAATCTTTAGCTGAAATTGCGGGCTCGGATTAAAAGTCCTCGGGCTTCAAAAACTGAGCCCGAACTCATCTCTAATACACGGGTGTAGCCAGGGCCTTATTACCGCATGGGCAAACAGGGACTTTGCCCAGGGCCCAGGGCTCAAAAGGGCCCCCAACTTCAAATGCTGTTCTGAAATAATCTTTTTTGTATCAAAATTTTATGAAAAATAAGACAAATTTCACAGATGGGGCCCCTTAAATTCATCAATGCCCTGTTGGTCATAGTCGGGCCCTGCGCGTAGGTACAGCTTTCATATGGAAGGGGTCTAGCTGTGTGAGGGGGGGGGGTCTATTCTAACTATAAAATTTGATTGATAGTAAATTTTTCTATAAATAATTAGTAACAAATTTCAGTTGCATTACAAATTTTGATTATTCTTTGTAGTAAATTTTCTTTCATTAAATTATAAAGTTTATAAAATAAAACAGATTTTTAAATGAATATAAAATTTTCAAAATTTATAGAAAATTTGAAAATATGTTCATCGTATACTATTTTGAGGGACGTATGCAAAAGACGGTTATGCTTCCGAAATTAGCGTTTTCGAGTAGACTAAGGGGAAGGCTCTTCAGTCTCCGCACCCCCTAAATACCCCCCCTCCCGCCCTTATATACGCCCATGTCAGTATAAATGCTTTAGCAGTCGATTTGTATTTACATCAGTCGGAGCAGACAGACAAAGTGGAATCATAAACACTTTCCGACTTGGAAAATTTCTTAAGACTATGTTAGTTCAGTGAAATTATGGTACATAATCACAAATAAACTGTAATAATGTCAGGGACTTGAAAACGTTGATAATGCCGCTTCTCAAGCTGTACAACTATACCAGGCGCGTAGCCAGGAAAATTTTTCGGGGGGGGGATATGCGCCTGGAAAAAAATTTCGGGGGGGGATATGAACTTATATGTGTATAAATTTTTCTTAACCCATTTATGCGTAGCGTCCCTTTTTTGGGACGGCATTATCGCTATCAGTCGAAAACGTTATTTATTTTTCCTAGCCTTTATTCGCGAGTATTGAACCTCAACTCAACAAAATATTTTAACATGACCTAGTAGGATGTTGACACTTCAATTTTTATACATAAAGATTTTAAAAGAAATCATCCCTTGTTCAAGAAGTTGACATCAGAAATGTATCTAATACTGCTGATATTGACGAAAATCGAAGAAAGTCGCAAAAATATCTAGGCACAAATGGGTTAAAAGTTTCATAAAAGGGCATCTTTCTCTTACTTGTTACAGACTTGTTACAGATTTTTCTTACTTGTTACAGAGTGTTAATTAAAGGATTGATCGTTCTGATTGTTTTCGAGTTAATTTTAATTTGTGTACCAAGAAATGAAGCAGATTTTGTTTCTTCGAACCAGGCCCCGACTATCGCACGGGCACTTGGGGGCCCGTGACTTGGACCCCACATGCAAAAGACCAAAAATTGTGTTCAGACTAAGTGTACAGTGGTACAAAATTTATAAATGCTATACGGGATGTCTTAAAAGGGTGGCAACGCCTTTATCTACTAGAAGTCATAGCCCGTAGTGGAGGCAATTACAATGGGCGCTAGAAAACACATTCGACGAAAATACGTCTACGGTCAATAGATTTAATCTTCGTCCGCCTAAAACGAATAACTCCAATTTTTATTATATACCCAAATCGAATTTCATGCTCTTCTAGGAACGTGCGGAAACTTTTTGCGTTCGAAATATTTAGTTTGGTGTACACAGCCATTCTTATATCCATGCAGACGATTTATTTGTGAAAAAAAATAAACTTTGTAATCTGGAAAAACTATTTTAAATGAATTGGAATCCCCCAATTGTATGACGTCATTTTCATTTGAATCTGCTCATTTCGTCACGCAAATGATTCACGTTTCGGACTCTCGGAAATAAAAGGGAGCTGAAAAGAGCGAAAAATCGCTTAAAAATGGGGGAACGGGAAGATTTTCCGATTTTTAAGGAGCGCAGATTGTTTACTATATTTTATACATGATTATGAAAAAATTCAAGCGGATCGTACAAACGGTGTGAATTTTATGACAGTTTTAAGCAATAACTTTTTTATGTTTCCATTAATGACGGTAAAAGTTTTGTTTTGAAGTGGTCGGATCGGAATTGTTAGAGAGTGAGTCAGGGATCAGCGTACCTATAGTAGGACTAGTGATAGATTGGCAAATGCGGCTCCAGACTGAATTCTCGGGGGGGGGGGGGGGGACCATTGAACTTTTATATAAGTCTATAAATTGTTCAAAATGCAAATGGAACGTGTGAAATCGTGAAGTATACGAATCTAAAGTTGTAAAACAGAATTTCAGAGGGGGCCGGCCCATGGCCCCCTTACTGCAGCCGTCCTTGTAAAGGTTGGCAATGTAAATTGAATGAATGTTCAAAATAAGGTAAGAAAAAGAACTACATTAAAAGAAATTCTCTCCAATTTTCAAAAAGTTACACTTTTTTAATTTGTATACGACCCCCGTACAAAAAAATCTCAATTAGTAAAATGTGTCCCACATTCTATTGAGGTGGTGCACAAAATTTAAGTCTTTCATCATAAAACGTCTAAGTGATATTAAGATAAATATATACTGACTTAAATCACTTGTCAGTGGTTTTCGGAGGGAAAAAAAATCATGTCGATAATAGTGTTTCAAGGGGCGTGCAGAAATTACGGAAGAAAATCATTTCTTGCGCTCCAGCATTAAACGTTCCGAATCAAATTCATGTATAGCCTCTGATCATCTTTTTTTTAGATATCTCTGAGGTGTTTTATGACGAAAGCCTGAAATTTTGAGCATCATTTGCTGGTCGTTCAGTCGAGCGATGGCAACGGCTGCCCTTTTTTTCAGCATGGGGCCCTCTATCCGGCTGTTCTCGCATTCTTCCACTTTTCAGCAGATGTCGGTGCTATTAAAAAGAATCGTGACCCTTTTTTTTCACGGGAAATGACGTGCAAGTCAATAGCAATTGCAATAAAAAGTAAAGGATTCTCGTGGAGCTCTGTCACCCGCCACTCTTTTTATAGAAATGCAATCTAGTCTTCGTGACTGGCAACAGTCAAAACGTCAGAGTTGGGTGTTGCCAGAGCGGGAACACTGCGCGTTAAAGGGTTATTGCACATACCCCCCCCAACCTTCCCTCCATGAAACTTCTCTAGAAACGCCACTGGTTCTGAAGGAACCCGCGCCATTTTTTTTTTCCCTCTCTACTCTTTTGTCTGAAGTATTTGTGTCATGGACGACCCATTCCACACACTTCAACGTTACCCTTCAATTAAAAGACGCCTAATGTACTCACCTAATGAGCGGACTATTTCTCTTTGCTTTTTTCTAAGCGAGACTGACCTCGCCTCTAATGAGTGGCTGCGACGAGGTGAAAGCATGAATTTGCAGAGAGGGTGCCCTTTCGTGCGCCTTGCTTACGTGCATAGGCGTAGAGTTATATGGGCCCGTGGGGCTCGAGCCCCCCCCCCCAATAAATTGTGAATAGGGGCTGAGCACACCCAATAATTTATCACTCAATGCAGAAAACTCATTTATACTAGCATAAAAAGAAGTATTCAAGCCATTTACAAATGTTTAAAAAACCTTTACTTTAAAAATTGTTTCATCTTTTGATTTCAATCATGATTTAGTATTCATTGTGACGCCCTGTAACACACAATGTGACTATAAGCTGCCGTCGCCAGGCTCTGATTCGTTAAAATCAGATTATGCAATGTAAAGTATGAAATGAAGAAAAGTTCAGAGGTGTCTAAAATGCACTCTCTCCTCGAAAATGTTTTTTTTTTTTTTCTTCCTCCTTTGGATTTTTTACTTTGCTTCTATTTTTAACTTATAACAGGGTAGGAAGATACTAACATGGATACTTACCTTACATGGGTGTAGAATTCTATGGACCCATAGAGATCGAGCGCCTCCAATCATTGACACTTATATATAGTAAGTCATAGCTGCCAACTACTACGGAATATAACTAACCACTTTTTGTAAGCAGTCTATTTTTTAATTATTTTTTTCAAAATAGTAACCAGCTCGCGCGCGCATCACAAAAATGTTGCTCTATTTTAAGCCGAAAAATCATGTGGAAAAAGTGGATAATTCTATTCCATAGTAGTTGGCATTTATGAGTAAGTTATATGTACGTGAATCAGTGGCGTAGCCAGAAATTTTTCATGGGGGGGGGGTTACGACTTTTGCAACTCACATATATGTATATACGCCACTGACGTAAATATATGGGGTTGTGGGGCCCGGCCCCCCCAATAATTTTGAAAACTTTACGCTTATGCTTACGTGTCGTGCCAGAGACCTCGCACTTGCAGGCTATAGGAAATGGCTCAGTTTGAATCAGAAGCTGATCTACATACTGAGAGAGATGCATAATGAACTGACAGGAACTTTCTCGTTTCGAAGTTGGACGATAGTGATGAATTTCGATTTTTTTTTAACCCTTTAACGCGCAGTGTTCCCGCTCTGGGAACACCCAACTCGGACGTTTTGACTGCTGCCAGTCACGAAGAATAGATTGGATTTCTATAAAAAAATAGTGGCGGCTGACAGAGCTCCACGAGAATCCTTTACTGTTTAGCACGTCATTTCCCGTAAAACAAAGGGTCACGATCAGGGGCGTAGCCAGAATTTTTTCATGGAGGGGGGGGGGTTACGACTACTGCAACTCCCATATATGCATACATGTGTGTGATAAGGGAGTGAAGAATATACATTTTGTATGGCCAAAAATCCTCATGGGGGGTACGCCCCTGGTCACGATTCTATTTAACAGCACTGACATCTGCTGAAAAATGGAAGAACGCGAGAACAGCTGGATAGATGGCCTCAAAGGGTTCATTATCCGTAGCACGCACCAAAATCGAACGAAAATGATGCCCGCAGCAATGAAAAGCAAAACAGCTTAACACGGACTTTCCCTGAATGACAGAATTTTAAAATTATTGAATTTTTTATGATTTATCGTGTTGTAAAATAAAATATTTTGGTCCCATTATCAAATCTGTGGTTCAGAGCATAGATATATATACATACAACCTATATGTAAAATTTCATAACGTTCCATTCATAACTTCTTTTAAAATCTTGTGGGAAAGTGCAAAAATCAGAAACTGAGAAAATCAAGTTTCTTGACACTGCCTTTATAAGAAAAGACCATGTTAGCTTTATTGCTTTTAATTGCTGCGGGCGTCATTTTCGTTCGATTTTCATGCGGTTTGTTTTAATATATTCCTAACTATCTGAATTATTTTTTTAAATTATTTTTAAAAAATTGATTTTTTAGACGTTTAAAGGTACTATGTCCCCTTTTAATCACTTGAAATCTAGCAGCCATCCCAGTTACCTTTTCTTTTTGCATAAATCATTAATCTGCTGTGATATTTTTTCTGTGGAGAGGGAGAGGTAGAATTAAGAAAACATATTCGGTTCTTCGAGCCTCGTCAGGGGGAGACCCCACTGAACCCCCCCAATTTTTTAGTTTCATTATTGCCATATTTAAAGGATATTAATGGACTATGCCATTTTATCACTCACCCCTTTTTCTTTTTCTTTTATTCTTCCTTTACATTTATTTCTTCGACTGGAAGTAGGAGGGTTTCCGGATCTTTCCTTGCCATTGCAAACGTGGGTCGATGATCACTGAAGTAACTTGTATAATTTTTAGTATCTATCTTAACACTCCAAAAATTTTGCTTTTCGTTATTGGATGTTGTTGAGAGAGCTTTAGGCGAGTAGGGTTGCTGTATTTCGCCTGGTAACCATTCAGAGTGGATAAGAATCCCAGGCTGTTAGACTTATGTTTAAAATTATTCTTTTTTCCACTTTCACATTCGCTAGCCCAGTGTCCGATGCGTTTACGCCTTTTACAAGTTATTCTTGATGCATCCTTAATTTTATGAGTCAGCTGGCCCGAGTGTTCTCCATAATTTTTATTTTTAGACGCAAGTTTTCTAGGAGCAGCCACGAAAGCACCTGAGTCTTCCGCTTGTCTATCATCGTTACGCCTGACATTGAATTCTTCCACTACTTCTGGCTTCGGAAGCTCATCTCTTGATTCCATAGCACATCGGAAATTGAATCGGTGAGTGCAGAAACCACCTCAGTCACAAAAAGGAAACTATTTTCAGGAGAGAGAAAAAACTTCATAACTCCTCCAAATTTTCAAATATTTAAACTTATTTTTTTCCTCCGTCATAACATGCATTTATGTTTCTGTCATGCAAATATTACCTAATTTATGAAGTTTTATGAAGTTTTTTCTCTCTCCTGAAAAAAATTTCCTTTTTGTGACTGAGGTGGTTTCTGCACTCACCGATTCAATTGTCGAAAGTAGAAGGGGGGCTATATAACAGCATTACAGTCAGCAAGTCATCGTCCATTTCTGAAAGTCTGTCCACTATGTCGAAGAATTTTCTCAAATGGTTGTGAATTCCATTAGACGAGTCGGGTAAAATATATCGAATTAAAGATTTCAGTAATGCAGCTTTACGAGCAGGTCCTTTAGATTGATAGATTTCTCCCAGTTTTTTCTAGACATCTGATGAAGTGTCACAATGTTTTATTTGTTTGAGTTTAGATGGCAATATACATAGAATTAGATCTGCTTTCGCTTTTTCGCCCATTTGGACCCACGTATCGAACTCTTCTTGCGATTTTTCGCCATTTTCCAAAACTTCAGGTTTAGGCTTTGAACCTGATGCATAAATTCAGGCATCATTCTTTATTAAAAGCCCTTTCATTTGCAATTTCCATGTTTCGTAATTATCTTTATTCAGCGTTTCAAATCGCCAAGTTCCAGTCGCCATTTTGAGGATGAATGATGCAGCCTTGAAACGAACATTAAAAATCAGCAAGCAAATAAATGAATCCATCTGGCGTCCATAACCTTTTAGAAATGTTTGCAGAGTTATGGAACAAACATAGTAAGCGTGGGATTTTAACAGAACATTTACTTTATTAAATTAGAACGGAAGAAACAGGCACATCACATAACAAGGTAAGAAGGAAAAAAGTGTAGAAGAAGTAAAAAGAATGCGTGCGCGAGCACAGTTACAGTTAAGTAGATAAATGTTTATTGAGGGATACAGAATTCAGGAGGATAAGACATTGCACAGTAAAAAAATAAACAATTCAATACTCAACAATTTATTCTTACTTTTATGTCGCATTTTGGGGACACATTTTTCGGACAATTTTCAATAAAGGGAGTGAGAAATAAAATGACATTCATTAAAAAAAAAACGATTTTGACTATTTATAACGTGTAATTTAATAACTGAAAAAAATTAGGCATTTACTACATTGAGGAAAATAAAAAACTGAAACTAAATTCACATACTGTGATAATTTAGGGGGCCCTCAAAATTGGGGGTCTGGGGCGTATACCCCTCTTGCCCTTGCGATAATCAGAGCCTGAGCTGATCCCTGACTCACTGACTCTCAAGCAATTCCGGTTGAATCACTCGAAAGTAAAACTTTTACCTTCATTAATCCAAACAGACTAAAAAGTTATTGTCTAAAAACGTAATAGAATATACACCGTTAGTACGATCGGCTTAAAAATTTTCATAATTATGAAAAGGAGTATAGAAAACAGTCTGCGCTATTTTAAAAATCCACGCGTTCCCGAATTTTAAGCGATTTCTCGCTATTTTCAGCTCCATTTTATTTCCGAGAGTAAAAAAAAAAAAAAAAATTAATCATTTGCGTGGCAAAATTAGGTGTTGCAATTAACATTAACGTTAATTGAAGTCACGTTCATAAGGCTTCGAAGGGAAAATTGCGATTCCAAAGCGAATCTTCTACATGAAGCATTGATATAAGGGGGCTGTTCCCACAAAACGAAATCGTTCGAATGCAAAAAGTTTCCGCGCGTTTCCAGAAGAGCATCAAATCGATTTCGGTCTATAATAAAAATTGACTATGAAGTTATGTATTTTAACTGGACGAAGATTAAATATATTGACTATAGACATATTTTTGTCAAGTCTTTTTTTTTTAGCGCCCTTTGTAACTGCCTCCACAACCGACTTTATATTATAGTTTAAACAGAAATTACGTATGGAGGAAAAAAGAATGTAAAATTTAACCCTTAATGCATGAATTTCGAACACGTCCGCTGCCAATCACGCGATAGCCACGACTGTAAACTAAATTTCCTCTATGACTTTTGTGAATAATTAATTAATTTTTCGAAAAGCACGCAGCTTGAAAAAAATATGTGACATTTGTAATATTCACGATATGAATCCTTTATTATCAAAAACTATATTTTAAATGCGAAATTGAGACAAGAAATTAGGCTTGTACTCTAATTTGGCACACAAAAATAAAATAACGGAAAAAAAAATTGTGTGTCAGTGTGCAGAATTTACACACTCACATGAGTAAAAAACATTTAATTTTGTATAGGTGTTCGGTATAGAATAGTGAATATTGAAAAATAAAGCATTCACGCATGTGTACGTCAGTTCAGAACTACAAAAAATCTATATACACGAAGGTCCGCATATGTGCACCTCAGTAGCGAAGATGTTGAAATACACTTTTATCAAAGTCTGAAGCTCCGAATTTTCCTCCCATGGTAGAGGTTCCTTCATAGGCGCACCCACGGAGGGGGGCTATGGGGGCTAAACCCCCCCCAAACCCGGAGAGTTAGATGCGAAAAGCTTTAACCCTTTAACGCGCAGTGTTCCAGCTCTGGGAAACTCTGACGTTTTGACTGTTGCCAGTCACGAAGAATAGATTGGGTTTCTATAAAAATAATGGCGGGTGACAGAGCTCCACGAGTATCCTTCATATTTTAGCACGTCCTTTCCCGTCAAAAAAGGGTCACGATTCTTTTGAACAGCACTGACATCGGCTGAAAAAGGGAAGAATGCGAGAACGGCTGGATAGGTTGTCCCATGCTGAAAAAAGGGCAGCTGTTGCCATCGCTCGACTGAACGACCCGCAAGAGGGCGGACGATTGAAACGTTCATCGCGTGCCATAGATCGAGAGACCCTTTTTTGATGACAGCTGGCTGTGCGGCACAGCCAGCTGCGTCAAAAAAAGGTCTCATTAAATCGATTTTTTCCACATTTTTCGCAAATATCTCGTTTCCTATGGTGTTTACGCTGTTTGTATGCATTACCAATATTGTAGAGGATAAAATTCTCTACAACTTTTGTTCCAAAAGTTTTTTTATACGTTGAACCGTTTACGAGATAGAGGGCAGTGAGCGCGCAGTGTTGAACTATGTAGAGCACCATTTAAGGTCAGCCGGTAGTCCTGATCAAAAACACGCTTCATTAAGTTTATAAATTATTGATAAATATATACTTATAAATAATTTTAATTTTTTTGTAAATATTACATTATAATTAATAACTTTTTTCATTAATTAGTAATCTATCTATTCAATAACACTTATAACTTATAACCTATTCATATAATTAAAAAAAATTATTAAGGGAAATACTTTAATTACATTTTAATTATATTATCATTTACACTAATTACATTTTAAGTAGAAAATAATTTAGCACATCTTTTTTAAAAACCGTAAGCTTTTAAATTCTTTCATAACGTTAAAAATCATACCTGGGAATTATACGTGTTGACTACCGAATAAAGAATATTTCTACGGATTAAAAGGCTTTGAATTACGTCTATAATAATGAAAACTGTACTCATCTCTTCTCAAATGATCAATTTGACTCAGACGAAAGGAAAACAGCCCTCATAATCTTTATACCATTTAATTGGTGATGAATAAAGGATAGCGAATTACAACTTATATATATAAAACGAATATTGGCTTAAGAGAATCGAAAACAAAACAACTAAAACTGTCTTTCTTCGGCAGTGCCTTTCCGTGACGTTACTCCATTAGTTTTGATTAATATCTTGGTAAACATGATTCATTTTTTGATCATTTGATTCATATCTTGGTAATAAATCTGTAAAAATTAATGATAATAAAATTTCAGTAGATCCATTATTACTCTTCCAAAGAATAACTGTGAGCAAGCAATTTGAAAGTAATCTTGAAGAATATCTTCAATATGAATTGAGCCCTTATCCAACAGCACTATTTGATAATGATGGCATTGGAAAAACTACAAAATCGTCGTTGTATGGCAATATGACACCTATCGATTTTGATCTCCAAAAAAATAATGTAACGTTCATTATTGATGGTGGATTTCTTCTGCATCGAGTTGTATGGAGTAGAGAAGATACTTTTTCTATTATTTTAGATAAATACGTAAAATATTTACAAACACATTATGGTTCTAAAATTTTTGTTGTATTCGATGGATATTCAGACTACAGTAAAAACATAAAAGCAATGGAGCAGATGAGAAGGACTGCTGCACTTTCAAAAACATGCGACGTTTGTTTCGACGATACAATGGTTGTACCAATTAGCCAAGAAACATTCCTATCAAATCGAAGTAATAAAAAGAAGCTAATTAATATGCTTATTGAGAAATTATAGCTGTTAATATATCTCTACAAAACAGGCCAGAGATGATGCGGATATTCTTATCATTGAAACAGCTATTGAAGAATCGAAACATGAAAAAACAGCAGTTATGATAGGAGAAGATATAGATTTACTTAAGTATCATTTTAATTGGGCGTACGCTATCCTACCAACAAGAAATTTTCTTTAAAAAAGTTGGCAAAGGGAATGTAAAAACTTAAATATACTCCTCCAAAAGCTTCGATAAATATCCTAATTCTAAAGACACATTTTGTTTCTGCACGCATTAAGTGGATGTGACACAACTTATGCGCTCTTTAAAAAAGGGAAAAAAAAACTTTAAGAACATTTGAGAAACTGCCGAATTTGACTCAACTTGCTGCAGCATTTGAAGAAAAAAACTGTCCGGTACAAAGATTATTTGAGAATGGAATGCAAACCTTGTTGGCAGTCTATAATGCTCCAAAATCTGTGGACAGTATCGATCACCTTCGTTACGCCCAGTATGTCAAGTCAACAAAACTAAATAAACCTGTGCAGTTATCAAATATTCCACCAAGTGCAGCAGCTCATCAACATTTTAATCGTGTTTATTATCAAGTTCAAACTTGGTTAGGGCATGATTTGGAACCCCAGGAATGGGTTGGACAATGTGTAACGAATTCCTGGAACCTATCACCACAATTTTAACAGCTGCTCCAAAGGAATTGCTAAACACAATATTCTGCAACTGCAAGAATGGTTGTGGTTCGCGATGTGGATGTAGGAAATCGGTCTCATGTAGGGATGTAGGAATTGTCTCAATGCTTTGCCATATCAGAGTGATGCCAATGAAGATGGAACCTTTGACCCTGAAATAATGGAAGAGACAAATGTCTTTGAAGATAATGAAGAGGAAGCTGAAATTCTGCAGCAACCGGAAGACGACGATGATGAAGAAAAAGAAAATTAAAATTAGAACTTTTAGTTCTTATAATTATTATTCAATTGTTTTAATTTTGACAGTCATAAATGTATGGAATGATACTTTTTTACTGAAAGCATTAATTAAAAATTTATTTCTTTTCTTTTTTTATTTATTTAAGTAATTAGTATAACTTTGATTAAAATTAAAGTATAATTTAAGTATTTCCCTTAATAATTTGAAAAGTACACGAGCAGGTAAGTGTGATTAAATAAACTGATACTTAATTAAAAATAAATACGTAATGAAAAAAGTTATTAATTATAATGTAATATTTACAAAAAAATTTAAATTACTTATAAGTATACATTTATCAATAATTTATAAACTTTATGAAGCGTGTTTTTGATCGGGACTACCGGTTGACCTTAAGTGGTACTCTACATAGTTCAACACTGCGCGCTCACTGCCCTCTATCTCGTAAACGGTTCAACGTATAAAAAAACTTTTGGTACAAAAGTTGTAGAGAATTTTATCCTCTACAATATTGGTAATACATACAAATAGCGTAAATGCCATAAGAAACGAGATATTTGCGAAAAATGTGGAAAAAAATCGATTTTTGTGACCTTTGACCTTAAATTTTGACAGACGCGGACACTCTACCATATGCAGGTTTTGAGACAAATTTTAGGATGTCAAAATAAAAGTGTATACAAGTTTATAGCTGGGTATCTCGAATTCCGAGGTTAAACTACTAAGATGACTGGACTAATAGGCCTAAGACCCTAGTGCAGTCAATCGGTCTTAATCCAAAAACAAACAAACAATGATACTCAGAAATAATATAACTTTCAATCAGTGAAAAAAGTTTTAGAATCGGTTTAGTAGCTACAAAATTTCCATAGAGCGCAATGCATTAGAATTATTTTGAGTGTCTTTGCAAAAGAATTATTTATTCTATATGCTTGAAAGGCTGCCTGTATGTTAATCCAGGGCATAACCTATTTTCATTACAATTTTTTCAAATTCGTTCAGCCATTTTTGTGTGATTCAGTCAAAAACATCCAAACACACAAACGTACACATTTATATTATTGGTAGGATTTGGAAATTTATGAACTTTAAGAAACACATCTGGACTTTTCTTGGTACTTACGTATTATCCCGGCGGTCATTCCCGCCGAACCGTTTTTTCGTCAAATGAGTTGCCAAACTGTTGCCAATCGTATTCAAAACCATTAATAATTTTATGTGCCCGGAATTTATCTCGGCAAAAAATCGCTCGTCTTGGCGGACCGCCGGGATAATACGTAAGTACACTTTTCTTTATTTATGCTTTTTAATTTGGCGTAAAATCAACATAATTTCCATACTAATTTATGTTTTCCAAATGCATGTGATTTTGCAAATAGAATTTCTGCTTTATTTCAAAAGCATAAATCATTTTGTGCGGGCGATAAAACGGTTTTTAATTAATAGTCAGAAAAGTAATTAAAATTTCTGAGCCTCAGGTACACTTTACCGAAGTCATGGGCCCAGTCATGCTCAAATTCTCAAAGCTCTGCTTTCTGTAGATTTGTCTGGAGAACATTCATTTTTATTATTATAGATAGATAGATTTGGCATAAAACTGGCATAATTTCCGTATTATTTAATGTTTTTCAGATGCACGTGCTTCTTCATTGAAGTAATAGCATCCTTGTTAGCTCAAAACATGAATCACTTGATACGGGCGAAACTCGCCAAGCATGGCAACGTAAAAACAGTTTTTAATTAATAATTAAAGAAGTAATTAAAAATCTAAAATTCTAAGTAGCCTATAACATAAGCGTAAAGTTTTCAAAATTACTGGGGGGGCCGGGCCCCACAATCACATATATTCACGTCAGTGGCGTCGCCAAGGGGGGGATAGGGGGGTCATAACCACACCCTATGAGGAATTTTTTGCCAGACAAAATGTGTATTCTTCACTCCCTTATCATATACTCGTATACATTTATGTGAGTTGCAGAAGTCGTAACCCCCCCCCCCCATGAAAAATTTGCTTGCACTTACTATATATAAGTGTGAATTATTGGAGGCGCTCGAGCTCTATGGGTCCATAGAATTCTACACCTATGTAAGGTAAGTATGCATGTTAGTATCTTCCTACCCTGTTATAAGTTAAAAATAGAAGCAAAGTAAAAAATCCAAAGGAAGAAAAAAAAAAACATTTTCGGTGAGAGAGTACATTTTAGACACATCTGAACTTTTCTTCATTTCATACTACACATTGCATAATCTGATTTTAATTAACGAGAGCCTGGCGAGGGCAGCTTATAGTCACATTGTGTGTTAGGTGGCGTCACAATGAATACTAAATCATGATTGAAATCAAAAGAAGAAAATTTTTTAAAGTACAAGTAAAGGTTTAAAAAAAAAAAAACGTTTGTAAATGGCGTGAATAATTTTTTTTTTTTGGTTAGTATAAATGAGTTTTCTGTATTTAGTGATAAATTATTGTGTGGGCTCAGCCCCTATTCACAATTTATTGAGGGGGCTCGAGCCCCACGGGCCCATATAACTCTACGCCTATGACCTATAACCTTCTCCAGGGTCCCATCTATACCTAAAACCAAAATTCATCATAATTTATTCAGCGGTTTAGGCGTGAAAGCGTCATAAACAAACAAACAAACAAACTCACTTTCGCATTTATAATAATAGTTAGGATAGTCGAGTTGCCTCAAACCATTGAAACAAGACAGATACAAAGCGAAGGAGAATGTTAATACAACAAAGTCTAAGCAGACAAGGGTCATTCATTCTCAAAACACGTTACAAATCGTGTCCTTGCATTCAATGACATTCAATTTTTTTTTTGTTGTTGTTGTTGTTACAGCTTTTACATAAAGCATTTGAAAAAGAAGATAGTCTTAGAATATAATTCGGTGCGTTTTAATATTAAAATTCTTTAAAATAGCGTCCGAAAAATATACATAATATTCAGTACTTTCACAAAATCCCTTGTTCCTGTGCATAGTGATGTGCCATTTGAATGATTTCCATAATAGATAATTACTATTCGAATAGTATCGAATAGTGAATATTTGCGCTTTTCACTATTCGAACAGTATTCGCGATTTCACTATTCGAATGATATGCAAATGCATTCACGATTAATCGCAATTTTACTATTCGAATAGTATTCGAAATTTCGAATGCTATGTGCTGAGTGTTCGATTAGATTTTTCAAAATGGATTGTGTCGATTGGATTTAATAATCGATTAATTTTAATAGTTTCATTCATTCATGCTCATCAGTACCTGTACATAAATTTTAAAGCAAAAAATCAAACAGTGATAAAGTTGTAAAAAAACAATAAATAAATAAATAAAACGATTTTCTATCAATGAGGCATCTAAAATGAAATATTATCATTCCGCCTCTAAAAATTCTGCAAGCTTCTATCTAAACCATCTTAAACACTGAAATAAATGAAAAAAAAAAAAAAGAAAAAAAGTTGCGTTTTTTACAACACTCGGATAAAATTCTTAAACATGAGGTACACTGCTAAATTTTTCAAAATTGGCACAATCTACACAGTTTTCATTTTTGATTCTAATATATATATATATATATATATATATATATATATATATATATATATATATATATATATATATATACTTATTTCAGTGTGTATAATACAGATCTTGAAGAAACATTCCAAAATTTTTTGAAATGCTTGACATTATTATCACTATTATTTTGTACTTATGTACCAAAATCACATGATTTTTTTCGAAACACGCCGTTAATGTACTGGAACTGCTCGAAGGAAGCTTGAACGTTGTACTTCAAAAAATCGCGTGATTCGGGTACATAAATACAAATAAACTAATTATGTAAAGCATGAATCTTTCTTTACAAGGCGTATTATACAGCGAAACAAACAATAAACTGTGTGATTGCAAAACTTTTAGAAAAATTTCTTAAAATTTGAAACTTTTACAAACCGCATCACTTCTACTGTGCAATTGTATGTGTAAGATTTTTTTCTCAGAGTTTTATAAAAGGCACCGTTTTCTAATTCGTTCAGCTTGGGGTTGAATAAGAGAGGAAGATTTGTTAAGGGACTCAAGAGGCCATAGGATGATGTCTGGTCAGGAGTTATCTCTCCGATTGTCAGTGGGGCTGCATTGTCTTCGCCCATCACAGTAATAAGACACACACAAACATTATAATAAGATCTTTCCTTCTCTCAAGGTCACGTGAGAAACGAGAGAAGGTGTATCCCCCCACGTTTTTGTCTTTCTCGGTTTTTTAACCTCGCCGCATAATAGTATGCTGTGCAGCAACGACTGCCATCTGGCAACCTGAAACAACTGTGTTGGGGCTTTTCCGGTCAAACGAGCCACATTGTTGCAAATCAAGTAAGGGAAGGGGTCGTTGTCTCCCTTAAAAAAAAAAAAAAAACTTTTCAGTTTATTTTGTTAATAATTTTTAAAAAGTCTCTCAGCTATTGACTACGCATGTTTGCTCAGGAGATGGTCGCTCATCAGGGCCGGTTTTGGGTATTTGTTTTTTGCGTACACAATAAGTTTCTTGCATTTTTCTAAGAACTAAGAAATAACTTTTTAAGTGGAAAATGTGGGTTTTTTTTTTTTAAACCTTTCATTAGTTGACGCATATACGTAAGAAATAAAATATACAATAGGTACAACAACGTCAAATCAGAGTGTTTTTAAATGTTAGCGTTTTATTTGTTTCACATTCATCTATTTTTATTTCCCGAATTTAAGAACTTTAGTAATTACTTCAGTTTTCGTTTGATTGTAGCACTGAACGACAAAGTGACAACAATGGACACTATTACTGTAGTAACTAAATGGATATATACTAAACTAGAAAATGAATTTTATTACTCTTTGACAAAATTTAACATCATAGTGTTGAAAGTGCATCAGTAAGTTAAGTGCTAACAAGCTTTGATAAAAAAGAAATAATTGCACAACTATCAAGATTGTTAAAACATGAAATATGGATCCAGATTCAAACTGTGAATCATTTACGAGACTAAAATTTTGATGACAATCAGATAAATGTATAATTAAAATATATTTAAAATTTATTATTTTTTTCCATTTATGTTTGTTGGTTTAACCATCCTTATTTCGTGTTAAGAACGGGTACTTCAGCTAGTACTGCATAATTCTGAAAAAAAAAACATAATTTCATAAAGTACGCATTTGTATTATGTCTTTTCTTGTAAAAGGAAAAGTTTACCTCACCATGGCACAGTAGTTATGCCACTGAAAATGGTAGATGGCCGAAGTGTGAGGGTCCCGTCGCGCGGCTGTCGATCGAACGGTCTGGAGTTTTGGTAGGTTTTCTCCAGATGTAACGTGAATACGCGTTAAAATCCCTTTTAACCCCCTAAAGTCCAGCTACTAAGGCACCCCTCCCCCTGGCAGATCGCCCTAGTGTAGCGTTGCCGTAATCGCACACAACATTTCTCGTAAAGGGGCTTGTTAGCCTGATAATTAGAAGGAAAGAACCTTCTAAAATCCTAGCCACTCACGTTATCACACATTCAATCTGCATCAATAGGTGAAGTTCAATTTTTTCCCCCTTTTTTTCTCCCTCTCTTCTTTTTGCAACTTGTAATTACATCGAAACTGGTACGAACGAAGAGGGGAGGGGATTGAATCGCAGTATGGCAAGGAATTTGTGTTACAGCGGGATTCCATTCCAAGGAGATGAGTAAGAATTCCCCCCCCCCGTTTATTAAGGTGCGGCCTTCTGCTATTCAACCCTACCCGCCCACCCCCTTCCCCCTCCTTTCCAGATGCACAGCACAGCCTGTCGTATTACAAATATGACACAGTTTCTGGAAAAGAAACGAGAACAAATCGATTCTTTTTATTACTTCAGTTCCGCTTAAAAAAGTTAATCTATCTAGCCAAATACTCTTACTTCGTGATTAACTAAATTAAATTAAGGGCTCCTAACTTACACAGATTTAAGTTTCGTTTGAAACCTTACCTATTTGTGCATTTTGGATACTAGCTTCATGCAAATATTCCCTTTTTTCCCTCATCTTCTAATTCTAATGACACATGCCAGCCCATGGTGGGCCAGGCCCTTCCCGAGACCTTTCTTAGCGATTGTTTTCCAGCTGTTAATGCTTAAAATTTACAAATCTTCCTTTACACAATCAATCCATGCCTGGGAATAATAACTTACTCTACTTCTGTTCCAGTAGGTTTATAGTTGAAGATCTTTAACCCTTTGAGGCGCAACCCTTTCCCAATGCTGAAACGCTCGACTGAACGACTAGAAAGAGGGCGGACGATCGAAACGTTCATCGCGTGCCACAGATCGAGAGACCCCCTCTTTTTGACGCAGCTGGCTGTGCGCGGGCACAGCCAGCTGTCGTTAAGTCGAGCGATGGCAACGGCTGCCCTTTTTTCAGCATGCGGCCATCTATCCGGCTGTTCTCGCATTCTTCCACTTTTCTGCAGATGTCGGTGCTGTTAAAAGTAATCGTGACAATTTTTACGGGAAATGACGTGCTCAAAAGTAAAGGATTCTCGGGGATCTAGATCACCCGAAACTATTTTTATAGAAATCCAATCTATTCTTCGTGACTGGCAACAGTCAAAACGTCCGAGTTGGGTGTTCCCAGAGCGGGAACACTGCGCGTTAAAGGGTTAAATGTGAGAAATAATGGCCCATTCGGCAAATGTAGCCAGCAAATTTCAAAAGATTATTTGGATGAATTGAGTGATGTCTGCGTCCTTGAAAAATAAATAAATAACCTGTATATAACCTGTATATAACAAAATTGTAAGATCGTTAATTCCATAAGTTATCTACACTTACAACACCAAACATTTTTAGGTGAGTCAATGGCATCAAGCAATTTACAAACCACTGTGCTTTTAATCTTTCCACGAAACTGTTTTCTCTATGTTGTTCTATATCACTCTGTAATATACTTTTCGTACACGACTATAAATAGATATCATTATTTATTTTCGCGAAATTTGTCGGATAGTTATATCTCTTACTTTTATAGACACTAATTAGCAATTTACAACATGTAGTTCCCGCGCTACATGTTAATTATCTATATTCATGGGCGCCGGCAGCATAGGGCAAGGGGGGGGGGCAATGCCGCACCCTAGATTTTTGTATGCAGTGTTTTCCCTTGCTTTTTTGCTCTTTCCAACATGGTAACCATACGTTGAAGTAGCCTTTGCCCCCTCTTGAGCAGTCTTTGCCCCCCCTGGAGTAGTCTTTGCCCCCCCCCACCTGGGAAATATTCTGCCGGGGCCCATGTCTATGTTTTGAATTTTACCATGGTTTTGGCAACACTCTAACTTTTGATTTGGCAGTGCGCCGCCGCACAGCCAGCTGTGTTAAAAAAGTTCTGTAGA
The DNA here is from genome assembly GCA_038373885.1 of Cheiracanthium punctorium. Lineage (NCBI taxonomy): Eukaryota > Metazoa > Arthropoda > Arachnida > Araneae > Cheiracanthiidae > Cheiracanthium > Cheiracanthium punctorium. The sequence continues at coordinate 696,383 of JAWZYV010018023.1, forward strand.
TCTGTGGCACGCTATGGGCGATTCGATCGATCTCCATGTAGCTGGTAGTTAAATCGAGCGATGGCAACGGTTACACTTTTTCAGCATTGGGCAGTTTGTCTAGTTTTTTTTTTTTTTTTTTTTTTCTATATCGATGCATATTTTCACCATATTCACCAGCTCTCAGCGGATGCCTGTACTGATAAAAATAATTCTGGCATCAATTTTATAAATAATCGATGATTTTATAGTGCTCAGCAGAAAATGATTCTCAGGTGACAGTGTACTCCTTAAGTATTTTATTGAAATCAAATTTATTCTTCATTAATCCAAGCAGTCAAAGTATGAGAGTTGCGTCCTCACGGCGAGGACACTTGCGTGTTAAAGGATTGATGAAACATTAACATTAAACTTTCTTAATGAAACATTAACATTAAGAAATTATTTAAAATTAACGGCCTCCGGCGACTAGTTGTTCCGCCATCTTAATAAATACTGTGCGGAGAGAATCCTGTTCCTCACCGGCTTCCTTGGCACTGAAATCTCTCAGATTCTGAATGGAATTTAAAATTAAGATGGTTACAAACAGGAGCGGTCCTAGGGTAAGTCGCGCCCCCTGCTAATATAAAAAAGACGCCCCCTTTTATGCTCTACTTAGTTTTTGTGTTCGAAATGACGCCCTTTCGAAGCTCCCAGATGCGATGCTTACTGTTTCAGGCCGTCCCTGGTTGGAAAAATAAGATGATTTAATGATAAAAACCTACAAAAAGGAACAAATTACTTTTTTCCTATATTAATTCTGAAGAGCTTCTGGACATATTGGCCTTTATGAAAAATGGAAAGGAAAAAAACTAAATCTGAAACACTTTCAGATTTTAAATACGCACTAAAGTGCTATGTATTAAAAGCGTATTATAATCTATGGGTCTTCCCTATTTTCTTTCCTTATTAAGTTGGAAAGTATATCATTATTGATGAGTGTGATTAAACACAATTAAAATTGATATTTCTAACAATTTTCTTTCTGGATGTAATACATTAGAAATAGATGGGGAAAAGCTGCGTAGAAAAATGTACAATTCGAACTGAAATAAAGTTTAAAAACTCATTCAGGTGTATTCATAATTCAAGTAGCAAAAGCAGACGATAAATAGTGCTTGGCGCTAGAATCACATATTTTCAAAATTGCACATCAACCCTTTTATTTTTCGCCAAATTAAAACGTTGCACATTTATTTTCAGAAAATTTGCAAATTCTATTTTTCTTTTGAGTATAAATCATTTCATTCCTGCTCTAATTTCACATGCACACGATATTTTAATTAAGAAATAACCTTACAAATAATCCATACCAAAAAAAAAATCGTTATTATTTTTACTTGAGTCTGAATCATTTAATAAACTTGCCAAATATGGCAATCTAGATATGCTATATTCTCTCTTTTTCCACTGCGGGGTTACAATTGCGAAATGGGGGAGCAAAAATTAGCCTTTTGCGACATGTTTTTTATCGATATCTCCTAAAATAATTCGAATTTTGAAAAAATCGCTTCGAGGTGTGTGGGGACCCGTCCTGGAGAATTTCCGTACAAAATTTGGTAGGTCTAGGATCACCCGTCTTGGAGCTAGGCGAGACACAGACAAACTAACTAACTAACTAATGGACAGTTTACACATTGCTTTATTTATATAGATGAAGGCTTGGTACAGCTAATAATTTGACTTCTTCATAATATTAGTGAAAAAGATAAATTCCTATTTATTGATGCCCTATTCTAACTTTGAAGTCACTTAGAAATCCTCAACCATTGATTCCCTTTTATCCGAAAAAAACTTCAGTGGGTCTGGCAAATTACTGTGTTGTCACTGAAAATCTAACAATCATCCTAATTATAACCTTAGTTGAAATCGTTAAACTGTTGCGATGTTTTTTCTATGAGGAGGTAGAATTGAAAAATGAAAGTTTTGATTATTTGTAATAGGTAAATTCATGACTGAAAAAAAAAATTAGGCATTTACTATATCGAAACGAGAACTTAAACTAAATTCACATTCTGTAAAACTTTATGAGCCCCTCAAAATCAGGGAGGGGGGGGGGTCTTGGGGCACGTGCCATTTTTGACCCTGCGATAATCAGAACCTGGTCTGGAATTGGTCTGATGTTTAATTAGTGTAATGCCTATTAACACCGAAAAGATTTCCTTAAGAAAATCCCACCGTCAAACCTCTAAACCATGTGCAAAAAATTAACCTCACCTATTTTTCCACGGGGCAATTTCTTTAAAAAGAGGAGGAATTTTTTTAGGATATCTTTTTTTATTTCCCCGGACGTGCATGTCGCAAACCGCGGTGTCAAACAGGAAAAAGAGAATTGCAATTTACTTTTATCAAAACTATTTTGATAGCATTATCGAGATTAAAAGAGAAGAAAAAGCACTAGAGGCTTGGTAAATCATATTGACACACTAAAATGTATACTTCCTACACATGTTTATTTAAAAAAAACAAAACAAAATAAATCTGGATTACTTCATGCAGCACTTAAAAGATAACAAGTGACTGAAGAATGCGCGATAATAGAATTATTGTTGCGAGATACGAATAACTCTCTAACAATAGTAAAAAAATCGGAATAAAAAGCGTTATTAGCGGAGACAACCAAAAAAACTAGACATCAAGCCGTCAAGCCAACTGACCATCTATTTTTAGTGTTTCATGTACTGCACCAAATCCAAAAACAACAAACAAGTGATTGAAAAGTGGTCACAGTCAGCATATATTCATCTTCACATCTCTGAGAAGTTTTATGATGAAAGGCTGAAATTATGCACATCACCTCATTAGTCGTATGGGCCACCGTCTTTTTTTTCTTTTTTTTTTTTTTTTTTTTTTTTTTTGTACGTGTGTCGTTTACAAATCGGAAAATGTAACTTTTTAAAAATTTACGAGAGAAATAGTTTCTTAATGCAATATTTCCCCTACCTTATTTTAAACAATTTACATTGCCTACCTACATCTAACAGATAAAGTATTAAAGCGTTTTACTTCCTTTTGAGGACAACCCTGTATAAAATTTTAACAGTCGATGCCTGTTTCCCACATTTAGATCACGGATAGACAGAGAAACCGATATTGTAAGCACTTTTCAACTTTATTTGAAAGTGCTGGAAAGGGTCCACTCAGTGACATTACTGCGAACTGTGCTTTTCTATTTCGGTTATAAAATATTACAGCAAACGTATTATTTATAGACTAACTTAAATCTTTTTTTTTTTCCTTTCTGTTTTCTTTTTTAATGTCATTGGTTTCCGCTGGACATGTTTCATTTCTCTACAACAATGGCTTAATTCCATAAAAGCAGTTGTTCTTGAGAAGATTGAAGCATAAGTAACTTTTACGAAAGTTAATGTAAGTAGTAATGCACTAACGCATTACTGAATCTATTAACTACATGGCATCAGCATCCTAAGATTCACGGATTTGTTTCGCAATACAGGATTAGAAGAAGAATTATTCTCATAAACGGCACCATTGTTATGAGAGCCAGTTTTTGCCATTGTTAGAACGAATTAAATCACTTTTGCCCATAATTACACGTTTAATATAGATACATAAAAGTACTATTTTAAGGGTTCAAGGTTAAGTCCTTTCCGCAGTTAGATGAGGCTTCTTAACCCTTTGAGGCGCAACCCTTTCCCAATGCTGAAAAAAGGGCAGCCGTTGACACCGCTCGACTTCACTACCAGCAAGAGGGCGGACAATCGAAACGTTCATCGCGTGCCACAGACCTAGAGACCCTTTTTGGACGACAGCTGGCTGTGCGGGCAATCTATCCAGCTGTTCTCGCATTCTTCCATTTTTCAGTAGATGTCAGTGAGGCTGTTAAAAAGAATCGTGACAATTTTTTTTTACGGGAAAGGACGTGCTAAAAAGTAAACGATTCTCGTGGAGCTATGTCACCCGCTACTATTTTTATAGAAATCCAATCTATTCTTCGTGACTGGCAACAGTCAAAACGTCAGAGTTGGGTGTTCCCAGAGCGGGAACACTGAGCGTTAAAGGGTTAATTGCACAGTCACTGTGAGTTTGATAAGCTGATTGAAAAATGTAAAATAAACCTTACATGGGTAAATAATCGGCTTGCCAGCGGCAATTACATTTCAGTTGGATATTAGTGCGCGGAGAGGAAAAGTTGTGTATAATCCCTCTTACAGGGGCGTAGCCAAAGGGGGGTTAGGGGAGTCATAACCTCCGCCCATGAGGAATTTTTTCCACACAAATTGTATATTCTTCACTCCCTTATCACACACATGTATGTATATATGTGAGTTGCACTAGTCGTAACCCCCCCCTCTCCATGAAAAATTTCTGACTACGCCCCTGACCTCTTATATAATTTATTTTATAAATTAATATATACAGGGTGCCCCAAAACACCGACTTAGGCTTTTATTCCTTCAATATTGATTGTAGACATATGCAATAAACTACAAAGTTACGTAAAAAAAAAAGTACGAAATAATTTTATAATATCAATTAAATTTTTCAGGAGATTAACTCTAAATAAATACAAAATTTAAATTTTTATAAGGCCCCCCCGTTCAAAAAATTCCCAGTTTGTAAAATATGCCACACACATTAATTAGGTGAAGGACAAAATTTGAGCATTTTAGCCTAAAAAGTGTCGGAGATTTGTAAATAAATATACGCTGAACTAAACCATTTTTCAATGACTCTCAAAGAGGAAAAATATCACGTAGAATGATCTCGTTTCAAGTGTCGTACAAAAGAAAATTATGATTGTATATATACATAACATTTTTGCTATCGTTGATATTGTATTAGCCCCTCACCAAATTTGTTTAAACATATATATCTGAACAATTCTACGACGAAAGGCTAAAATTTTGTACGTCACCTAATTAATGTAGGGGACACATTTTACTAATTCCCTTTTTGCTGTTGTTGTTATTATTTAGGGGACGCATAAAAGTTTAAATTTTGTATTTATTTAGATTTGATTTGTTGAAAATTTTAATCGATACCATAAAAATCTGTATTTGTACATATCTATCTAAGTACGTATATCTGTACATTAACTTTATAATTTTATAGTATATATCTATGATCAATACAGCGTGTCAGAATTAAAAGTAACCAAAAGTAATGGCTTATTATGACCCATTAGAACGTAATAGACTGCTCCTCCATGGATTGCAAACCCCTCCAAAATTCATTGCTGCGATCGTTTGATTTTCAGTGACGATCCTGCTTTCACACAAGTGGACTAGTTAATAGGCAGGACATGCATGAACAAGAACGGGATACCCCTAAGTCAATGTGTGGACAGGAATGCACATCATAGGACCTTTTTTCTTCATAGACCGCACTGTTACGGGACATGTTTATATCGTGGTATTCTGGAAAATTTTGCAGTTCCACAAATTCCACCAGGTTACCACCTCCGCCACACTATCACAGCGATGCTACCAACTTTTGGAATACGACATTTCCTGCCCGTTGGATTGGAAGAGGGAGACAAATTGCCTGGACACCAAGATCTCCAGATTGGACTCCATTAGACTCTTTTCCTTGGGGATTGATTAAATCTGTTAAGTATCAACAAAACATTCCAACTGTGGATGCGGATCATTCAGGCTGTTGGTCTAATATCTCCTGATATGCTACAAAACACCTGGAGCAAACTCGACTACTTTTTAGACGTTGGTCCCCAGACAGCACATAAGCTTAAATCAAGCTTGACATTTCTTTGAATTGGACGTATTAATACAAGCTTGACAGTTCAATTCATTTTAAGCTTGCAGCAAGCTTGGGGATTACAAAAAAAATGAGTCAGCCAATATTTTCCCGCCGAATTGAAGTCATTTGAACTGTCAAGCTTGAATACAACTGGATGACTGCTTGATTTGGAAAGCCACATCCACAGAACAAATAATTTATCATCAGTCATAAATGTACTTCACCATAGAATTAAAAACAAAAGATTCCATATTTCCAAATATTGAAATTATTCAAAATAAAATATAAATAGACTACAAAATGGATTTCAAAATCAGTCGTTTGTCTCGATTTTGGCCAATATTGCCCAACATGAGTGTTGCAATATTGAAAGTTTCCAAACGTGTGCTGCTTTTAAGTTTATAGTATGCTTATTTCCTTATTAGTAGAGTCTATAAATCACACATAACATTATTTTAATTTTGATTCATCCCATGGAAAAATAAAAGAAGCAGATCCCCAGCAAACACACACAGGTTCTCTGAACGTCTATTAACGTTCAGAAAACGTCTTCTGAACGTTAAAAGACGTTCAGAGAACCCGTGTGTGTTTGCTGGGTCGGCATCAGCCATCGGCCAATACTGATCAATCTCGCCAAAAAACGGCGTGACAACCGTAACAGTCACTTCAAACTTTAGCCGTATCATCTCCAGTTAGATTGGCATACTGGTTAGGGAGCTGGCTTCCCACGCTTTACGTCCCGAGATCAATCCCAGTCGCGGACGCTAGACCTAAACAGATTAAAATAACTTGAGGTTCCAGGGTAGAGGAGAAAATGCGTGGAAAAATAAAATATATGGGGCGAGATCGCAGACCGGCGCCCCATGTATTAAAAACAATTTTTTAGGAAATATTTTTAAGTTTGAATTAAGCTTGCTATGTCAAGCTTGATTCAACTTTCCTATGTCAAGCTTAATGCAAGTTGGGCAAGTGTAAACTTGAACACTTGATGCAAGCTTGCATTAAGCTTACACGCTTGGAATTTTCAAGTTTACTGACTTGATAAATCAAACTTGCTGCAAGTTTGATGCAAATTTGCTGTGCTGTCTGGGATAGAGGTAACACTGGGTGGGCCCATAGTAAAATGGCCAATACTTCGGGCCTTAGTAGTGACGAATGACACACTCTCTCTGTTTTCTCAACAAATAAAACAGAAGATGAGGATTGGGACTACTTTAATAAGTCAGAATGCCTTGCTAACTTCTTCATCTTCATTACTGCCCCCTTGTAGAACCAAATGGGTCCATTTTTCAAGCATTTCTTATTGCCACAACGCAGGGTGTCCCATAAATAACGCCTAAACTCTTCGTTGGAAGTCAGAGGCGTAGCCAGAAATATTTCATGGGGGGGGGGGTTACGACTCCTTCAACTCATAAATATCTATAGGTGTGTGTGATAAGGGAGTGAAAAATATACATTTTGTATGGCAAAAAATTCCTCATGGGGGGGGGGGTTATGACCCCCGTAACACCCCCCCCCCCCCTTGGCTACGCTCCTGTTGGGAGTACATAAATAATCCTCGAAGAACTATACCTCTACGACCCATGGTTTTCGAGAAAAGTGGCAGAAAAAAGCGAGGAAAGCGGTGTAATGGCTAACCGTCCACGTTGCATCAATCGGTTGCCAGCATGAATTCACACAGCATGGACGGCAGGGACACAAATCACTTTTTGTTGTAATTAGGTCTGGATCAGTGGCGGCTCGTGGGTTCTTTAAAAGGAGGTTCACAAAACAATTTTCGAAAATTAAATAGGAAGATACGACGCACCTTACACGTTAAAATAGATTTGCATTTCCAGAAGTTAATGCAAAACAAGGCACGCGAATGAAAGAAAACAAGTCATCTTTGCAGGGCCGGACCCAGAAGAAAAAATTCAGGGGGGGGGGGTTACCAAGAGGTGGAAAAGGCGAAATTTTTCACAAAAAGGCTTCATTATTATTGTTTTGTTAACAAAATTTTAAATTTGGGACCCTTGGTACGGCCTTGCATCTTTGGTCTTACATTTCGTCACCAAGATAAGTTTTAGCAAAGGTACTGTCTTGATTCATTTTATTTCCATTTTTTTTCAATGGATACTATTTAAAAATGCCATTGCTTTAGCTCCGAAACACGTCTTCTAATTTACTTTACACTAGTTTGTAAAAAAATTATGTAGAGGAAAATGATAGAAATAAAGAAAATATTAAGAAAATGAAAAAAAGAATTAATTAACTACCGAATGTAAAAAACCAATTGAAAATCCGGAAGCTATACGGCAAAAATTGGAGCTGTGTGCACGATGAAATGGTGCGAACCGAATGATTTCATCCGTGCCGTACACTTTCCCAGCTGTCTCGGCTTCTCCTACCAGAGACCGGTTCAGAGGGAAAAAAAATTCCGTTCGCACGTGCGATGGATTCAAGACTGCTGTAGTAACCTACACTACAGTGCGTTAGCTATAATAAGCCTATTTAATAATCGTGGGGGAGAGTAAAATTCATGTTTTAAATTCACATAAATCTAGAAGTGTGCATAATATTTGTTCTAAATTTAATTAGTCTATTCTTTAGTTTTTCCTTTGGGGGTTTACGTGCGCATGCGCTCAAATGGAGGAGCCGCCACTGGTCTGGATAGATCAATTCTTTCAAGCATTTTCATTGGAGGCAATCCAAAGGTGCCAGATCCGATGAGCTGCCATAAAACCGAGTCCCTAATATCTGATCCTGGGCTAATTCAATTTTTTTTTTCCTTGTGCAGGATCTGAGTCATCATTTTCCTTTCGTATTTTTCTCGAAAATTATGAGTCGTACAGGTATAAATTCTTTGGCCATTTTTTATGTGCTCCCAACGAGGAATCAGGCTGAGTAGAGTTTGGGCAGGGTGCGAATTGAACATTTTCTCCAGGGGGGGGGGACATTTGAAAAAGAAAAAAAAGGAGGGAAGACGTAAAATGCTCCACACACATAATATATTAAGTATTACATGACAAATGCAGTCGCCAACATATCTGGGAAGGGACTTAAATTCAAGCAAAAGTCGACCCCCAATTTTCTGTGCACATATATTCCTGCCTATGTCGAGTCTACGTCTACCCTCCAATTCGGCTCGTGGCGGAACAGCGCTTGCTCGTTCATTTCGCGGTCTTAATTTGTTGCAGAATGACAAGTGGCATGTACATATCGATTTCAAAGGGATGTTTGTAACTTGCTCCTTTGCCTAGTAAATAAAAGAATTTCTATTTTCGATACTTAAAATCGTTAGGTATTGTTGAATCTTGTAAGGACAGAGACTCATTTTAACATTTCTCCAGCAGGGGATAAATAGTATCCCTGCCAGGGATCCATTCATATTTCTCTAGCCAGGGATATTACATTCTTCAGCCGGGGACCATCCCCGGTACCCCCCCCCCCCGTCAATTCGCACCCTGAGTTTGGGTGGTATTTATGAGACATCCAGTATGTCTTTCAAATATAATTATTTAAAATCCATTTAAATTTGAATCAAGTCAATGGAAGTAAATTCATCTTCATTTTAATACTTCCAGAACATTAGTGTTTAAGTTTAAGAAGGGAATAACATCGTTTTTTGCACAATTCTTTTATGCTTGCATTTATTCTGGTAAACTTAAGTCTGAGATAGGCACGTGAATCAAATAGAAAAGGTGTTTGTAGATAGAAAATACATCTTAATGATAAATGAACTCACAGGTTTTGATATAACCTCAAGATTTATGAATGAGTCATGTTGAAAATTAGAGCAGCAATCACATTCTAAATCGAATTCCAAAAGAAATGTTAATTTGAAATAAACAGAAATAATCAGTTTTGTGCGTATAGTAGTCCAGACATACGCAATACGTATTTATCTTTCAAACTTCAAGCCAAATCAGTGGCCGATGCAGAGCTTTCTTTTAGGAGTGGCGAATTTTTATAAAACTTTATTTGTCCAAAAAATTAAAAAGGGATACACACACACATTGAAGGGGGCTCTTAATTTATTTAAAAAAAAAAAACTCATTTGACCTAAACAAAGTGTGGAAAATATTATCCTTTATCAGAGGCTTTAGCCTTTCCCCTATAAAACAACATACGTGTCTTGCGGGAATTTTCAAATGACCTCTGGAATTACATTACTTCCTTGTGCGAAGTATAAGGACGTAATGTGATCGAGAAAAATTTCGGTAGCCAGAATTGGATGAAAAAACCGATTTTAACTAACTCTAAATTTACCTTAAAGAGTTTTTGCGATGCATCTCATCACACGCATGCATGCACGTTCCTGTAAATGCGTGCACAACCCATTTTGACCACTGCAAGTCCCTTTTGACCAGTTTTTCCCTCACGTCTGTACGTACATCTTTATATTTAGGATTGTTGTAACATCTAGTTGTGCACCTCCCCTTTCGGTCCCATTCGACTGGATAGTTTATCTACAGGGCCACCCAAAAGATTTGGAACACATTTACGCTCTATGGGCAGAAATTCATTAAAGCGTATTTTAGAGATATTAGGCTATTTCAAACGACTCAGAAGTGATGTATGTTGTGAAGGGTTACAAAATGAATCTCTCCATCAAAAATAGTATCTTTATCACTTTTAGTTCTTCGACAGGAACACTCAAAAACAGCTCAACACATTACGGTCAATGGCAGTTTTAGAGACATTCATCCATTTCAAGCACAATACCGTCCTACGATATAGTTAGGTAATGGTCCGACCACGGTCACGTGTCTCCCACAAAAATTACGCTCAAAGTCGCGACGCTTGGCGAATTTTGGTTTATTTAACTCTCATATCAGAAAAATTAAGTCGTATAATGTTGAAATTTCATATATAAGATTGTTGTAACATCTAGTTGTGCATTTCGATTTTTCGTTCCAATCTACTGGAGAGCTTATTTACAGGACCACTAAAAGAATTTCGATACATTAATGTCTATGGACTGGACATCTTCAATAAATTAGTCTGCAGTCAGCCATTGTTTGGTCCATGCCCAAAATCTCGCCATTTGTCAGCGACCTTGGCGAGTTTCGCCGAAATTTCGCCAAATTTGGCGTTAAAAATAATTTCATATTTCTCATAACTAAAAATTGTAAGCGTAGAAGTTTGAAATTTTGTATTTAGAACTAGTGTAACAGCTAACTGTGCATCCCTTTTTTTGATTCCAATCGACTGGGTAATTTATTGACAAAGCCACCTAAATGACTTTAAATAAGGTGTACGGATACGTTCAATTCGTTGAAAGCCTGTGGTCAATTACTATTTTGGCCTTTGGCTATCCCCCAAAACATCTCACAAACTACCTCAAGCCTGTCGGCTTTTAGCGAAATATCGCCAAATTAAGTGTCAAAAAGAAATCTTTCAAATTAAATCCAGCTGGGCGATATCGGAAATATCCGGCAAAAAATTGCTAACCTTAATATCACCAGTATTTTATCTCCTTCAAACAAACTAAGTTTAGATGAAGTGCGCGGAAAATATTTTTATTTAATAGACGTGCAAGGAAGTCATGTGTAGTCCACATCAGATATTTTTAATTAAATGCGGATGCGCACACGATTCTACGTTCTGGGATGTATCGACTGCCCAACTCCCTAGTTATATATATCGATAAACATTTTTATTTACAGACAGTCAATAAATAAATAAGAAACGCTTAAAATAAAATTGTGTTCGAGAGTGTTTTCTATTTAATGACTTGGAGATGAATTATCTTCCTTGTTTAGAACACACTTTGCTTCTTACAGCAGATTGATTTAAAATATTGAAGTTAATTAAAAGAGAAAAAAAAGTTGCTGCTATCATGTAAAAATAAACTACTTAGTTTAAGTATTATGCAATGCAGATTTAGTTCGTTGGCCTTTTCTATCTTCTCTTCATAACACCCAACATCGTGACGGGAGGTTTATACATTCTTTGCTTATAGTATGCGCTTTGTAGGCGATAGGCGTTTTCTAGTTTTTTCTTCTTCTTCTTTCCTTTTCTTTTCTTTTCTTTTTTTCCTGGACTATCAGTTAATTGGATGCTTTTAGGAAATCGACTCTCCTCTGACATACAACCACTAGCAAATTGTGTTGGAAGTGCATCAGGAAGATTTCCAGTCGAATATGAAAAGGGTGTAGGATCACCTGTGTGAAGTTGGCACTCCCATATTAGAAATTAAAAAAAAAAAAAAAAACAATTATGCCATAATTTTGCCCAAGTTTTGCCCAGTTTTGCCCAACCATTTAATTAATTTTGCCCACCTTTTATAAAGCTGTAATTTAAATTTTAAAATTTTGACCTTTTTCCCATGTAGCACCCCCATATTGGAAATTCCAAAAAGCAACTATGCCGTAATTTTGCCCACCTTTTTTAAAGCAATAATCGAAAATTTCAGAAGTTGGCACCCCCATATTGAAAATTCCAAAAAACACCTATGCTACAATTTTGCACACCTTTTTTTAAAGCTATAATTTAAATTAAAAAAACTATGCCATAATTTTGCCCACCTTTTATAAAGCTGTAATATAAATTTTAAAATTTTGACCTTTTTCCCATGTAGCACCCGCATATTGGAAATTCCAAAAAGCAACTATGCCGTAATTTTGCCCACCTTTTTTAAAGCAATAATCGAAAATTTCAGAAGTTGGCACCCCCATATTGAAAATTCCAAAAAACACCTATGCTACAATTTTGCACACCTTTTTTTAAAGCTATAATTTAAATTAAAAAAAAAACTATGCCATAATTTTGCCCACCTTTTATAAAGTTATAATTTAAATTTTAAAATTTTGACCTTTTTCCACGGACTATATTTTCTGCTTCTTCGGAAAAGCCTATCACAACACATTCTTCATAATTTTCTTCAGACTACGTGGTAAACGTTTTCTTCTATCCAATAAAAACTCTCGTTTATCGGTAGAAATTAAATTTTCACTGTTTTCATTCTCGCCATCATATTCTTTAAGTGCTACGATTAAAGTAGATGTCAGTAATTCCGCAAATTGATTTAAATTATTACAAGAAGACATTAATGCAAAAGAATACATGTTTTTTGTCATTTCCAATATGGAGGTGCTACTTGGAAAAAGATCAAAATTTTAAAATTTAAATTATAGCTTTAAAAAAGGTGGGCAAAATTAATTAATGGTTCGGCAAAATTATGGCATAGTTGTTTTTTGGAATTTCCAATATGGGGGTGCCTACTTCACATTTTGCGAAAAAAGAAATTTTCGCTTTTCGCTTTTCGCTTTAAAAAAGGTGGCCAAAATTAATTAATGGATAGGCAAAATTATGGCATAGTTGTTTTTTGGAATTTCCAATATGGGGGGTGCTGCATTGGAAAAAGGTCAAAATTTTAAAATTTAAATTACAGCTTTATAAAAGGTAGGCAAAATTAATTAATGGTTGGGCAAAATTGGACAAAATTATGGCATAATTGTTTTTTTTTTTTTTTTCCAATATGGAGGTGCCAACTTCACACAGGTTGTAGGATCTCTGGGGAAGATGCGCTGACTACGTTCAAAGGAATAGCTGTGCGGTATTAGGAATTCATACTTCAAAATCAAGATTTCGATGCAGAAATATCTCAAAAAAAGTAAGAAATATAAAATGAACTCATTGATTATTTATCACTTTCCAACACAGTCTTATCTTCTATACTATTAAAATCTGTGCGCGTCTGTCTGTGTGTGTGTGTGTGTGTGTGTAGCATCATCTCCTCCTAAACGGCTGGGAGTTGAGTTTCGACCTAGGTATCCACGAATTCGGAAAATTTCGAGAAAGAACCTCCGCTAATTTAAATTTCGAAATTCGAATTATTTTAAGAGATATTGATAAAAAACCCCGTCAAAAACGCTAATTTTTGCTCTTCGCAATTCCGCGATTGTAACCCCTGTAGTGAAAATGTGAGAAAAAAGCATCGAGGTTGCCATGTTTGGCTATTTTATTAAATTATTTAGACTCCTGCAGTAAAAATAAAAGAATAATGATTTTTTTCTATTTAGATTATTTACAAAGTTATTTTTTAATTAAAGTATTGCGTTCATGTTAAATCAGAGCAGAAATTCAATGTTTTTTATGTGTAAAAGAATAAGGGATTGGGAGATTTCCGAGACTAATATGTATATTTTTTAGTTTGGCGAAAAAAAAATGGCTGATTTGGTGATTTTGAGAAAGTAGTAGATTCTACCGATTTGCACAGTTTTGGGCTTGGCGCAATTTACTGCGAGCAAACCGAAATAGGTTTAGGTTTGTGTGTGTAGGTTTTATTAAAATACGGCGTTAAACTTTAATTTTCCATGCAGAAATAGTGCAATTATTAAGGCGATTTTAAGCAATCGATCTTCTGAATTTTCCCCAAATTAAGTAAATTGATTTACCTTGAGGGAATGCCGCCAAATTTCAAAAGAAATGAAATTCTCGCATTCGGTAAATTGGAATAAATAAAACACGTTATAGTAATTAAAAATACTGCTATGCTACTTTTCAAATAGATTCCTGCATTAATTTTTGGCGATGGAACCATACACAAATAACTATTTCCTATTTTGATTGCTGTTAAATCAGTGCTTAGAATCATTCTCTCAGAAAAAAAAAATCTCGCAAAATGGCATACGCAGATTCCTTCTTTAGTACCTTTCTTAGAAAAGTTGGCGATAAATATTCAAATGTAGTGTAACTCCGTGTTTAATAGCGTGTGTTTTTTGCGTTTGTATTGCTAATTCTGTGGCACGATTGAGATGAGCCAATGTTACGAACGGATGGATAGATAATTTTTTTTTAATCCCGCCAAACAGAGTATAGTAAAATAGGAATTCTGTATAAATACGAAAGTCTTTGGAGATGAACGAGAATGCCTATAAATATTGCATTTACTGTGAAGTTAAATTTAGGATACATTTTGGCTATTTGCCATCGACTATAAGCGCTAATTACGCCAATATGGCAGTTCTAGCAAGCATAAATAAATTTCATTTCATGTTCTATTTTAATATTGCTGCAGTTTCCGTAGTTACGGAATCCGTTGTTGCCACTCAAGCTGTTAAATTTAACAATTAAGTGAAAACACTCATTTCTACAGCTCTTGACTCGAAAAATGAAAACGCATTGGATATGACACAATTAGAATATTATCACAATCGCAACGTCAATAACGCGAACCTGTAACTTTGGTTATTTTTAACTAAATTCATTTTCAAGGTCTTTAAGAAATCCTGTGTACTATGTCAAAGCCTCATGTCATAATTCCGATTAGTTTGCAAGAAAATTGATTAATCAGTATAAACTGAAGCAATGAAATTTTGTAAGCGTTTTTCTTGAAACGAGGAAAATGCTGATTGACGTCTTTGGTGTAGAAGTGGCGATAGGGAGAACAACTTAATTCAGTAACCTTAATGGGGAATGATAATTGAATATGCGCATGCACAAGGACCCAAAAATCAAGAGAATATGAAAAGTCAGGAATATGAAATGAAAATCAAAAATAAATCAAATAATATGAGATATAAGTAATAATAATACGAGAATGACATTGCAATCATGTGTACAACAAAGGTCCCAATTGCTTATAATATTCCCCTAGCAATGACTTAGTCCGACCAGTGGCCGAGCGCTTAGCGCTCTGAACTGGGAGACGGAAGGTTTCTGGTTCCAAACAGGTCGCGTCCGCCGACCTAACCGTTCGGAGTTTACCTGTATTCCGTTCGGAAAATAAAACTGTACTCGCAAAATGCATATGTTAGGAAACATATATGTCTGGTTTCCTCCAAAACGTAGCGTAAATACCGGTTAGGACCCCTTAGAAAGACCCCTACGGAGGACAACCCCACCCCTTGACCTAGATCCCATGTGTGGAGACTAGAAGCAGGATAGTCTCCAGATTTGTAGAGAGTTCAATTGAACGCCCAGCGTCGTGTGCAACTTATAGAAGCAGTTCTACGATACCGGATCCATCGAGAAAAAGCCTGGGCAAGGTCATCTAAGAAAAGCTGCTTCTTTTTTGATCCCAGTCCAGTGACATTGACGTAGTTTTTGTGCCATCATGTTGCAGTCATCTCAGATTTGCACTCATGACGTCAACGTTTCATCACGATTTAAGTAATTTTTTACTTTTAGATTCCGCATCAATGGGCTTAATTCGAATTATATGTATAAGGAAAATGTTCTTTTCCTACCGTTCGGAGAACGGGTACGCAGCTAGTATTTAATAAAATCCGAGAGTAAACATTGTATGTAGCTATGTAGGTAGGTAGATAGGTAAGTTTGTAACCACCGATCTTTTTGCGCGCGTCTCTCGATCGCATTGCGCCGAGACGGTGGGTCGCAGACCTACCGAATTTTGCATACGGCTTCACTGGGACAGATCCTAACACGCCTCGGAGCGATTTTTTCGAAATTCGAATTAGAAAATGTTTTATTTTAAGTTTTGTCCAATTTTTAGCGATTTTTTTCGCTTAATACGTAATAACGCCGGTAATTACACTCGCAAGAAAACGAAATTTACATCATCGGATAGAGGAGAAAATTTTCATTTAAAAATTGTTTGTTCGGACTGTGTAACATAATTTTCAGAATTTTGGGAATTTTTCAAATAAAATTAAATTGGACGCTGACTTTCGTAAAATATTTTTAAAATTGCTGCATCTTGAATTCTATCCGTCATAACTTTTTTATATTTTGTCAAATGACGGAGCATACATTTCGCCCTCTTTTAAAAGAAAAACCAGAGGAAAATATAAATTAGGAGATTTTTTACGAATTTTTAAGTAAAGAATTATTTTCATTTCAATACCAGCAGCTTAAAATTTTCGGTATGATATCTTGCGTTTTGGTTGTCTTGGAGACAGTAACAATTATTAAAATTGCCAGTTGAAAAAATAAATAAATAAAATGACTTTAAAATAACTGAGTTTTCGCATGTGAAAAGTGCGTGATTTTGATGTCATACGTTTAAAACCTCTTTCGAACGGACTCACAAGCAAAACATACGCCACGCATGAAATAATTCTATATTTTACTTTACGTTGCCAGATAAATAATTGAATGCTGTTTTTTCACCAGTGAATTATCCAGCATTATTTTCGATTGAGATTTTAAACGGGTCACGTTTTCGAATAGCAGGAAATATATTGCGGTATTAAACAGGGCCTGATTATGACCGACAGGGGCCCCGGGCATTGATGAATTTTGCCCCCCCCCCCCATGTATGAAATTTGTTTTATTTTTCATAATTTTTTTTGTAAAAAAAGAACAACATTTAAAATTGGGGGCCATTTCGAGCGGAGGCCCCTGGGCAAAGTCCCGATTTTCCCATGCGATAATAGCGCCCTGGTGCTAAATACACCAATCTGACAAGAACTATGCGTAAAAATTTATGGAGAGCAGATTTAGTGGCAACCATAAACTGAAATGATTATCGTTTATGCCAGGGATGGGCAAACAATTTCGGTTGCTGGACAAAAATCGAAAAAAAAAAGTTTGGAGGGCCAAAATAAATTTTTCTAAAATTTTAAAAACAATATACAAGTATTAAAATTTAAATAGGTTAATGAGATGAATGAAATTGCGATTTCATTTTTAAAAGTTTCTTATATGGAGGTTCGAAGTGAGATGCACTCATTATAAGGAACGAGGCTAAATGCTCATCTGTCAGTCTACTTCTGAAAGAATTCTTACTAAGGTTCATAGTTGGAAACACTTGTTCGCATATATAAGATGAAGCAAACATAGCACTGATTTTCTGGGCGTGAGATATTCAATTTGGGAAACTTACTTTCGATCATGATTTGTAAAACTCTAACTTTGGCATATTTAGAAACAACTGCTTGACATGATTGTTAGATTGCAACTCAATTCATTCAAGCTGCAAATCGGACCTCACTGCTTCACAATTTATGTTGAAAGGCATGGTAAAAATATCCAATTCTGTTTGATTGGCACTGAAATCTTGAAATCTGCGTTCGAACTCAAAATGCAGTTTTTTTCAAGCCATCTTCATAATTCTTAATATGGAAATATAATATATAAGTATATACGTATTTTCTTTTATTTTCCGTCGGACCAGCCAATTAAAATTCTATCCGCGGGCCGGATGAAACCTTCCGGCGGGCCGGATTTGGCCCGCGGGCCGTAGATTGCCCATCCCTGGTTTATGCTAATGCGTAAATTGCAAAGAATCACCAAAGAGTAAAAGCCTACATTCGTGGCAAATATCTAAACCATTTCTTTAAATTAAGCATTAACGGTTGCAAAACGACAGTATATTGTATTGGTATCAGTAAAAGATAGTACAATTAATAGAAAGTAGATATGATAAGGCAATATTGATCAAACCACAATATACCGCATTAATAAATATTTTGTGAAAGTAAGTCTTCTATTCATTTTTTAATAGCCGTATTACATCACAGCTAACAAAACATTAAGTAATTCTACGTCGCGTTAATATATCACGCGGTAGTTTCAACAGAAAAGACTGTAACAGAACTTTCTTTTTTCTTGGAGATTCTGTTTTGTCACAAGTAGTTATGATCACATTTTAGGGAAATGTTCTTCTCTTGCCTTGCAAAGAGCGGGTACACAACTATTTAATTATAAAATAAAACGGTTCTCCACTTCATGTAGTATCTAAGGTATTAATGGCATAACTTAAATCTAAAAAAGAGTATGATGCAGAAATGAGACATTTTCACTGAAAATCGTCACGCTTTTCTTTTCTGATCGCGAATGACACCGACATAGTTTTTTGCGTCATAATATTAACAAGGGTCACAGGTCAGTACTTATACTAACTTTACGAATAAGTAATGAGTAACTTTACGCGAAGAGTCAAATCATTTTGCTTATTTTTAGATTCCAAATCACTGGAATCAATTCGAACTATACATGTAAGAAAAAGTTTCGTCCCCTACCGTGCGGAGAACGGGCACGCAGCTAGTATGAATATAAGTGATGTGCCATCTAGACCGTCCGTACAAACTCCGCGCAGCAGTGCCGTAGCTAAGGGCTGGCCAGATGGGCAGCTGACAAGGGCGCAAACCCCAGAAAAGGGCACTTTGCAGACTTTTCCCAGATAACAGTAAGAAAAAGTCTAGGGACGCAAAATACAAATCTTGCCAGGGGCGCACATGACTCTAGCTACAACTTTGCTGCGCAGCCAGATTCCTTTCTGAGAATGCATAAAAATGTCAAAAAAATAGTATCGCCTCTAGCAGGAGTGGCAATGTTTTATCGGGGGGGGGGTTACTTTGTTAAATCTTGGATATTTGGAAAGCATAATTTTATTCATTAGTAAATTTTGTATTTTAGAATCGATATAAACTGAAACATGATAAAATTCAATAAATATAGTTGCTAGCAAAATTCTTGGAGGGGGGGCCATTGAACTTTTTATATAGGTCTATAAATTGTTCAAAATGCAAATTGAACGTGTGAAATCGTGAAGTATGTGAATCTAAAGCTGTAAAACAAAATTTCGGAGGAGGCCATGAACGCCCTCACCGGAGCCGCCCTTGCAATCAGGGGTTCTTTGTGTGAACTTGTATGATCAATGTAAGCGTTGTATGGAGGTGCAAAGCAATTATGTTGAATACCTGAAAGTACGAAATTTAAATAAAGTTATCCGTTTTGGCGTAATGTTGTGGCAATCACATTCCTTATTTGGGGCCACACTTTCAAGTCATGAAACAATCGGAATGATCCTGATCTCCTTTCTTCCCACGTTAAAAAGAATAAGGCGGTTTTCCAAATCATTTACATGAATCAGCCCTATTTATCTATTGTTAACGAAGCTAAGCGGAACGTCATTGTGTCACGGGTATAAATATAACTTTCTTCTGACTGTCAACTTCGCTTCCTGCTTCACTTATAAAGACTTGGTGTGTCTGGCAACCAGAAGCCGAAACACGACGATGGCAGGTGACAAATGACATGCGACAGTCAACTCGAGGTAGATGGCTGTCGATATGTCGTAAACAAACAAATAAAATTTGCAAATGAAGTAGGAAATTTCAGACGGAACACTCTTAGGAAAAACTCGTCTTTATACTAACTAAGGTGACCAGATTTTTGAACAAAGAACTGGGGATAAATTCAGCGTAGTGTTTCCAATTTTGAAAGAAAAGTTGGGGGACATTTTGTAAATTCAATGCTTTTCTCAAATAAGTTTCTATTAGGGATCGACCGATAGTATCGGCAACCGATAGTATCGGCGCCGATACCTCCTATTTTTTTAGGTATCTGTATCGGTTCTTCCGATTCTAAAAGTATCGGGAAAGTATTGGTTTCTGTTGCTTTCATCCATTTTCACCGATACTTTTCAACCGATACTTCGCTTTTCAGAAGAAAAGTACGCACGCGCAACCATTCTGGAATCTTTATTTTGGTAATGAGATGAGAGGCGTCGTTTCATTGGCACATTTGTTTGCGCGAGTGTTTTCGAACTGTTTTCTTTTCTTTTTTTTTTTTTTTTTTTAATTCTAACCATCGCTATGGATGTCGTATCACCAAGTGTGGTCGAAATTATGGACAAAGAATCGTTATCGTTAGATGGCAGTTTAACAAGACAATAATCTATTCTTCTAAATTATTTTTAATTGGTGCCCAACACTAAATACGCTATCTACAAGGATTGCAAAAACAAATTTCGAGAGGTAGGCTAGAATTTTACTTCAGTTTTATAAGCGTTTATTTTCTCACTGTGTGGACTCGAAATAGAGTTCATTCATATATATATATATATATATATACACACACAATTGAATCTCCCTGTAACGAACTCGTTCGGTTCCAGTTGAAAAATTCGCTATAGAGAAAATTTCGTTGTACAAAGAGATTTTTGCAGTTATTTCCGACTATGCAGTTTTTGCAGCAGATTTTGCAGTTATTACAAACTTTTTACTTAATTCGATGTTTAAAAGTATTAAATTATGACTTTCAATTAAAAATAAATTGGTATTTATTATAAATTTGTTAAACTTACTATTCCTTACATTTCATTACGTAAATGAAATTTTCAAGAGTAAAGACAATCCACGAATTTAGAGAATAAAATATGTAAATGCACTTCAAAATTCCGTTATTTTACATTGTTTTGCATTCTGTGATTTTAAATTTTGATAAGAATATTCACATTTTAAAAGTCTGCTGAAAATAGTGAGGCACATTTTCTTCCATTTGGAAACCTCTTTTTGATGGTTTTGAAAGGTTGAAGTTTTAAAGTATGATGTGGTTTGGGTCGTGAAGCGCAGGGCCTTATTATTATATGGGCAAATCGGAACTTTGCCTAGGGCCCCCGACTTGAAAGGGCCCCCAATTTTAAATGTTTTTTCTGAAATATTTTTTATATCAAAATTTTATGAAAAATATAACAAATTTCATAGATTTTGGGGCCCCCAAATCTATCAATACCCGGTGCCCCTGTTGGTCATAATTAAACACTATCAAAAGAACGAATTATCAAACATTTAATGATTTTATTATCTATCAGATTAATGAGAGAACTTAGGATTTGTGTATCATTCTGTTTTGAGAAATGTAATAATTATCTATATCTAATAATTATTTATATTGTTAATTTAAAAAGTTGAGGCTGTATTAGTATAATTAGTAATACTAATTATTATTTAGTTTATTTCAAATTTTGGGGTAAAAAACATATTTCTTGTGAATAGTATTTATATATAAGGAAAACACAGGAATAATCGGCGTGTATCTGTTCTTCCTACGGAAAAGATCAAAGATGGTAAAGTAATTAAAAAACTTTGTAAAAAACACACATAAGAAGTAAAAGGAAAGAGGATACGCGTTTCGTTCAAAAATTGTTTTGAACTTCTTCAGTCCAAGCCCTTCGACGTAAAGAACACAGGGAACTGAAAAGAGAAAAACAAGCAAGATGTTGCCACAAGGGGCAAAGAAAAGTCGAACAAAACCACGGAGAGGGGAGAAAAAAAAATTAAAAAAGGGGGATAAAAAGGAAAGGAAAGAAGCACAAAAAATACAGAAATAAAAAAGGAATAAAGAAAAATAATAAAAAAGGGAACACACAAGTACAAACACACACACAAAAAAGAGAAAACAGAACAAACAAACAAAAAACAAATAGCACACTTTTTTTTTTTTTTTTTTTTTTTAATAAAAACCACGAACAGGACAGCACAATAAATATATATATAAATATATTTTTTTTTTTTAAACGAAAAAGAAAGACAGTAACACACGTACATACACATTAAAGAAACAGGGGGAAAAAAGGGGGGGTAGACGAAGAAAGTGAAAAGAACCTTACAACAGCAACTTCCAAGCAGAATGAACGAAAGGAACGGAAGAACCATCGTTCACAAGACGATCTAAGTGCTGGGTAATGGAAAAACCTTCCAAAAAATCCAGATGGGACAAAGACTGAGGTTTGCACAAAATCTTAGCCTTAGAAAACTAAAATCGATGATTGGAATTCCAACAATGTGAGGCAATAGAAGATTTGGAAAGTTCGTGCTTAGAGACATATCTCTCATGCTCTTTGAGCCTAAATTTGAGAGCTCTTCTGGTCTGACCAATATAGCCCAAATCACAAGATTCACAAGGAATATAATAAACACCCCAACGGTTCTCAGTAGGAATAGGATCTTTAAGGGAAGAAAATTTAAGTTTATTAACAGGTTTAAAAATGACTTTGAAACCGAAATTTTTGAGAAGTTTAGAAATTTTGTAGCATAAAGGTGAAAAGAAAGGTAGTACAATTAATTCGTTGTGAAAATTAATAGTATTAGTAGAAGAATTAGGCTTATTAAATTTAGAAACAGCTTTATCAATAATAGAGGGGCTAAAACCACGAGAAACAGCTAAGGATTTTAAGTAACTAATTTCATTATTAAGAGAAGAAGAATCAGAGCAAATTTTGATAGCACGAAACACATAAGTGTAAAAAGCAGAAAGTTTTTGCTGGTAAGGATGATTAGATAGGGCATGAGGAGGTAAAGATATAGAAAAGGGCTTGCGGAAAACAGAAGTAGAGAAACCGTCAGGATTCCTAGAAACAAGAACATCCAAAAAAGGTAAAGAATTGTTGCACTCCTCTTCAAGAGTAAATTGGATACACGGATCAACAGAATTAACGATCAAAAGTAAATTAGAAATATCACAATTGGAATCCACTAGAACGAAAGTATCGTCAACATATCTGACCCAGCACGGAAAATTAAAGACCTTGAAGAGCTTCTCTTCAAAATAATGCATATAAATATCACATAAGAGAGGTGAGAGAGAATTACCCATAGCAAGACCCTCGGTTTGTTTATAGAAAGAGCCATTAAAAATGAAAGCAGTTTGTTTAATACAAACGCTTACTAAAGCTATAAACTCTTTAATCTCAATAGAAGAATAATGAAACTCGCGTAAACGCTTTTCCAAACAGTCAATCGCACCTTGGATAGGAACATTAGTGAATAAAGATTTAACATCAAGAGAAAGCATTTTACAATTAGTAGGAGAAGGAAGTTTAACTTTGTTAACGAAATCATAAGAGTTTTTAACAGTGTGGGTATTACTAGCAGTCAAAGGTGAAAGAGTATGCGAGAGGAAACGTGCAAGGTTATAAGAAGCAGTACCAATGTTAGAAACAATGGGGCGAAAGGCAAGAGAAGGTTTATGAATTTTAGGAAGGGCATAGAAACGAGCACAGTTAGCAATAGAAGGAATAACATAACGTTTAGTTTGAGCATTTAAGATTACAGAGGACTTCACAGTGTGTTTAATTTCAGAAAGGTGACTGTTAGTAGGATCAGAATTTAATTTAGTGTATGGACCAGTGGTTAGCATGTTATTAATACAATCAACATAAGAAGATTTATCAAGTAAAACAGTCTGGCCGCCTTTATCAGCTTTAGTAATGAGTAAATTAGGGTTAGAATTAAGTTCTTTGAGAGCAGTTTTTTGAGAACGAGAAAGGTTAGATTTGGCATGCATATTATTTGAAGAGATAGTATTAGCAATAAGATGTCGCAAAGTATCAAGTTGGTTAGAAGAGAGTTTACTATTTTTAAAGGAGTTTTCCATAGGAGCAATAAGTTTGGAAACCGAAACGTTACTAACACGAGAAAAATTCAAACCTAAACTAAGAACATCTCTCTGAGAATCAGTTAAAACATGTGAAGACAAATTAACAACAGTGTCCTGAACAAGAGGACTAACAGAACCGAGGGAAGACCTAACCGGAAGAAGAGCTTGGAATTTCTTATCCAAAGTAGCTCTGTGAGAAATAGAACGTTGTTCAACATAAGCGAAATTCCGTTTTTCCCAGTTAGCAAACGCAGGGTAAGACTTACTCAAAAGCAAATGGAGATCATAAAGATCAGATTCAAGAATCGAAACTTTATAACGAACATCCTGAATAAAAGCCCGTAAAACCGCCCGCTTAGACCTATTCAGAGCCTTATCAACACGAGAAGAACCGTGAATATTGCACTTAATGTCAATGAACTTAGGAATGACATTACTGCGTTTGTATCGAACAAGAAAACCTAAATGATTCAAGAAACGAGAACGTTTCAATCGTAAACGGGAAAAACGGTTAAACAAAGATGAATCCATACAGAAAACACAAAAACAGAAAAGAAATAAGTAAGAAAAAGCACACGAAGAAGGAAGGAAGAAAAGAGAGAACAAAAGTGAGTGTTAATAGTCCAAATAAACAAAACAACTGAAAAAACACTCAAAATACTGGTGTTAAACGATAAAGTAATTAAAAAACTTTGTAAAAAACACACATAAGAAGTAAAAGGAATAAGAAGGAATAAGAAAACATAAGAAGTAAAAGGTGTTTATCGTTTAACACCAGTATTTTGAGTGTTTTTTCAGTCGACAAATTCATGGATCATCTGGATTAATTGTGACTTAACCCTGTCCGGAGAATCAAAATATACGGATTTTCAAAAAGAACTTAAAAATGATCATATGAGTTCATATTAAAAAGAAATCTTGTTAAAACATTTAATAATTCACTTAGTGGTTAAATAATTGGAGCAGATAAATAAAACATTAATTAATGTGAACTTATTATGCATTCTAAGGGAAGAATTTACATACGTATTTAATGAACAATATGTAAATACATATGTACTTACATAGTACTGTACAGACAGATTATACATTATCACAATTTAATGCAGTTTAAGTAATCTAAAAAATATTTTCATATGTGAAAGAATTATAATTAAAGAAAATGTAAATAAAACTTGCAAGCTTTGAAGTTGAATAAATTTCATGTGTTTACTTTTGTAAGCTCAAAATCGAGGTATGAACCAAAAACAAAGACACATATAGTAAGAGCAAACAGGAAGCTGTTTTGGGTCTAATATGAAATCCTTTTATCTGGCTCATAGCAACAAACAGGCGACAAAATAGAGGTTTAGAAAAATTGATTTACATATTTGCACCAGTCGGCACCGGAAATGGATTCTCTTATTAATATATCCCTTTAACTCCCCCTCCCCCGTGTTTCTGTTCTGTCAAGCCTAAATGAGGGGCATCTACCTATGGGGGGCTTGGGCAGAGGACTTTTTAAGGGAGTCTAATGCATATTCACATAACATCTGGAGAAAATCGCCCCAAACCCTAGACCATTAGATCGACAGCCACGCGAGGAGAAAGAATTCCGAACCCGCACGCTTCCCAGTGCTCAGCTTTTTATAAATTCGGCCATTCGTCGGCATGATTGAACAGAAAAGAAAAACTAGAACTACTGTAAATTCACACTTCAAAATGTATCCACTGCTGTTTCTTTTTAATGCTTTCTACTGGGCTCAAATTTCATCATGCTGTTATTCATTTTAACGCAAACTCCACTCTCGTTACAAAAACTATCCAGAATACAGATGCAGGTTTAAATGACATTAAATTATGTAAAGTATCGGTATCGGTTAAGTATCGGTATCGGCCGATACCATAACTTAAAAGTATCGGTATCGGCTATTTCTAAAAATGAATTTATAGGTAAAGTATCGGTATCGGTCATCGGCGAAAATGTGGTACCGGTCGATCCCTAGTTTCTATTTTTTCGACTAAAGCATTATTAACATTCATAAAATGCAGGAAACATGATGATTTTTTTAACCCTTTGAGGCGCAACCCTTTTCCAATGCTGAAAAAAGGGGCAGCTGTTGCCATCGCTCGACTTAACTACCAGCAAGAGGGCGGACGATTGAAACGTTCATCGCGTGCCACAGATCTAGAGACCCTTTTTCGACGACGCGATGAACGTTTCGATCTTCCGCCATCTTGCTCGTCGTTAAGTCGAGCGATGGCAACGGCTTCCCTTTTTTCAGCATTGGACAATCTATCCAGCTGTTCTCGCCTTCTTCCCTTTTTCAGCAGATGTCAGTGCTGTTAAAAAGAATCGTGACCATTTTTTTGTCGGGAAAGGACGTGCTAAAAAAGTGAAGGATTCTCGTGGAGCTCTGTCACCCGCAACATATTTTTATAGGAATCCAATCTATTCTTCGTGACGGGCAACAGTCAAAACGTCAGAGTTTGGTGTTCCCAGAGCGGGAACACTGCGCGTTAAAGGGTTAAAATTTGGAAATAAATAACTATTATAATTAAAATTTTGTCCCCAATTTCTGTTTTACAGTTCGGGGACTAATTAAAAAATAATAAAAAAAAACTGAAAATAGGAGACGTTTGGTCACCTTACTTTATGCACTGATTCATCCCTCATTTTTCAACGAATAATTTCTGTACTCTGTAGAAACGTAATACTTCCGTGAATTCTTCTTCCCGAAACCTGAAGAGAAAAAAAATTCCTTGAATCTAAAGAAATTTCTTCAATAAAGAAGAGAAAAAAAGAAACAGATATTCGTCAAATAGCGGAGATGCCAGAAAACTTTCCGTGAATTCAAGAAATGATTTTTAAGAGTGAACTATCTACGGGTATGTCAATGTTAAATTTCAAAACAGACAAGTAGGTGAGATTTTAAATGAAAAATTCATGAAAATGTGCAACTGTGTTGTAACTACCATTTCAAAAAGTTAATATCAAAGTGTGAAGCCACAAATGTGGGTTGAAAGAATCGATTTAATATCGGAAGTTTTCTAATTAACCTAATTAATATACTGAGTAATCCTTGTATTGATCAGTTTAAAAAAACGCTCATTAATCATTTCTAATAACACTGCAAACGTCAATAAAATAACATTTTTGATTACGCTTTTCTTAGATTTAAAAAAAATGAAATTTCCGTGCGTTTTAAACCCTTGTGGTCTATTTACTGTTCCTGCGGCTTCAATGTAGAGCAATACGAAGAGACAGCGTGGAGGGATATCACAAAATTTCGCAGACTTGCTAGCTATCATAGGCGTAGAGTTATATGGGCCCGTGGGGCTCGAGCCCCCCAATAAATTGTGAATAGGGGCTGAGCCGACCCAATAATTTATCACTCAATGCAGAAAACTCATTTATACTAGCATAAAAAGAAGTATTCAAGCCATTTACAAATGTTTAAAAAAACCTTTACTTTTAAAATTTTTTCATCTTTTGATTTCAATCATGATTTAGTATTCATTGTGACGCCACGTAACACACAATGTGACTATAAGCTGCCGTCGCCAGGCTCTGGTTCTTTAAAATCAGATTATGCAATGTAAAGTATGAAATGAAGAAAAGTTCAGACGTGTCTAAAATGCACTCTCTCATCGAAAATGTTTGTTTCTTTTCCTCCTTTGGATTTTTTACTTTGCTTCTATTTTTAACTTATAACAGGGTAGGAAGAGACTAACATGGATACTTACCTTACATGGGTGTAGAATTCTATGGACCCATAGAGCTCGAGCGCCTCCAATCATTGACACTTATATATAGTAAGTCATAGCTGCCAACTACTACGGAATATAACTAACCACTTTTTGTAAACAGTCTATTTTTTAATTATTTTTTTCAAAATAGTAACCAGCTCGCGCGCGCATCACAAAAATTTTGCTATAAAGCCGAAAAATCATGTGGAAAAAGTGGATAATTCTATTCCATAGTAGTTGGCAACTATGAGTAAGTTATATGTACGTGAATCAGTGGCGTAGCCAGAAATTTTTCATGGGGGGGGGTTACGACTTTTGCAACTCACATATATGTATATACGCCACTGACGTAAATATATGGGGTTGTGGGGCCCGGCCCCCCAATAATTTTGAAAACTTTACGCTTATGCTAGCTATATGAAAAGGAGATACAAGAATTATATACATCTATTTTCTATCCAATCAAAGTTGGTTTTTGGAACGAATGTCAGAGTCCATTGTAATGCACTGATAATAATGGAAGAGGTAGTTAAAAAATAATGAAACGGGGAAAGAAACAATGAAAAGAATTTAAAAATTCTTTACAACGTCTCATACTCCTCCACTCGAATATACTACTGTCACGGAAAATATGTAAGTAATCAGGTTGCTAAGCACCCTTTACCATTTCCGTAAAACTTCTATGGGCGACCACCTCATCGAACGACCACATTTTTAGCGATCACCCCACTCTCTATAAGCGACCGGACCAGGCCCCCTTTCCGAAACTTTTCTAGCATTTTACCGGAAGTTAACAAAATCCGCATTCAAACCAGTCGCTCCACTGCAAATCGACAGCAGGTGCAAGTACACATATACATCACGTACAAATCTTGTAAGAGAAGAGACATGTCTAAAAAGGACGAGGGATTTTACTGTTGGGGCAGCGCATTGATGAGATCGATTCCCACGAAAAGGGAAATTCGGAGAGGAAATTGGCGGTTACTTTTGGCTGTGAGAAAACCCAAAAAGCAAATAGATTTTATTGTGGCAAATTCAGAATGCATGAAGTGTATCAGGGTAAAAGCTCTTTTGTCAGATGCAAAATAATAATAATAATAATAATAATAAAGAGGTAAGAAAAGTAGTCTCATAAAGACAAAAAGGAATGAAATAATAAAAAATTTCTAAATATTTTATTAAAATTTAATTTTAAAAATATGTTTGTACAATTATATAATAGTATGCAATTTCGTAAGTAAGAAAACAAACAATATTTTATAGCATTTTTTTTCTTGGCTGTTAAATGTTTATACTTCTTTGAGTGACCGCCTCTCTTAACGACCGATTTTTCGCGGAACGTGATCGGTGATCGCTCCCCAGAAGTTTCACTGTATTTCAAGTGTAACATTCTCAACAGGAGAAGCTGAACGGGAGTAAAATTCCTCTTGATCAATGCACCCTCATTTGTACTCCAGCGTCGTTTAGGAATTGTTTCCCACTATAAACGACACGGCTGGCGATCTGCGACTGAAAACGTCGTTCGTGCAGAAAACTCCTTTTTTCTTGAGTGTGATTGGCATCTGTGGAATAACAGGTTGGTGAAGGGATGCTGCTTTTAGTAACCGAAGGGAGTTATTCACGAATACGTAATTGTAGTCACTTCTCATTTTGAAAGCCTTTCTTATTTTTGGCTCCCTTCTATTTGCGAGCAAGGTTATCTGCCTAAAATAAGAATTTTGGTTACATACCTATATACAGGGTGGTCATAAAAACGATATATGGACCTCAAGCATCTGCTGAGAACTGGAAGAATACGATCGAAATACATTGATATAGAAGAACAACATGGATAGACTACCCAATGCTGGAAAAAGGGCAGCCGTTGTCATCACTCGATTTAACTACCAGCAATATGGCGATCAGTCGAATTGGTCATCGCGTGCCACAAATCTAGAGACCATTTTTTGCTCATCTGACTGTGCGCGCACAGCCAGATTTGTCTCTCAGCTGTGTCTCTAGATAATGTTTCTGAGATCTAGAGACCCAGATGGCTTCTATATCTGTGGCACGAGAAGAACGATTCGATCGAACGCCCTATTGCTGGTAGTTAAATCGAGCGATGGCAACTGCAACACTATTTTCGGCATTGGGAAATTGGAGCGCTTCGAAGAGTTAAGTATTCGTAAGCACTGGGCATTTGGAGACGGGAAGAAAAGCTTTGCAGCTAAAAATTTTGAGTTTCTGCAGCTATAAGCGTAGCCGTAAGCACCATTTTGTTGCTGTTCATAGAATCCCGAGGTCATAACTTTCATCAACTACATCTGAAATCTTAATTTCAGCTGACAAAAAACACGCAAAAACATGAAATAATGAAAAACTTTGCAGAATATCACAGCAGTAATTTTTGGTCGTTCAAGTACATTTTATTGTGTTATTTATTTGCAAAGGGTTTTATTACTTTATCTCATTTCAGTTGGTTCAACAGAGAGGTCGCCAAGAAGCTCATACATCGGAAAAGTTTTTTTGGTAACCATCCTGTATATGCTATTTAACCGTGTTTAGACAAATTGTTAATAACTGTAAGTGCAAAGAACCGAGTTAGTCTAGTGCAGGGATGGGCAAACTTTTTCGGTCGCGGGCCAAAAATCGAAAAAAAGAGAAGTTTGGCGGGCCAAGATAAATTTTTCTAAAATTTTAAAAACAATATGCATGCATTACAATTTAAATATGCTAATGAGATGAATGAAATTGCGATTTCATTTTTAAAAGTTTCTTATATGGACGTTCGAAGTGAGATGTACTGATTCTCAGGAACGAGGCTAAATGCCCATCTGTCAGTCTACTTCTGAAAAAAATTCTCTCTAAGGTTTAAAGTTGAAAACACTTGTTCACATATATAAGATGAAGCAAACATAGTACTGATTTTCTGGGAGTGAGATATTAAATTTGGGAAACTTACTTTCGATAATGATTTGTAAAACTCTAACTTCAGCAGAGGCGTAGAGTTATATGGGCCCGTGGGGCTCGAGCCCCCCCAATAAATTGTGAATAGGGGCTGAGCCCACCCAATAATTTACTACTCAATACAGAAAACTCATTTATACTAACATAAAAAAAGTATCTCACACATTTACAAACGTTTAAAAAACATTTATTTGTACTTTTAAAAATTTTCTTCTTTTGATTTCAATCATGATTTAGTATTCATTGTGACGCCACGTAACACACAATGTAACTATACGCTGCCCTCCTCTGGCTCCAAGCTCTGTTAATTAAAATCAGATTATGCAATGTAAAGTATGAAATGAAGAAAAGTTCAGATGTGTCTAAAATGCACTATCTCATCCAAAATGTTTGTTTTTTTTCCTCTTTTGGATTTTTTGCTTTGCTTCTATTTTTAACTTATAACAGGGTAGGAAGATACTAACATGGATACTTACCTTACATAGGTGTAGAATTCTATGGACCCATAGAGCTCGAGCGACTCCAATAATTGACACTTATATATAGTAAGTCATAGCTGCCAACTACTACGGAATATAATTAACCACTAACCACTTTTTGTAAACAGTCTATTTTTAACTATTTTTTTCAAAATAAGTAACCAGCTCACGCGCGCAGCACAAACATTTTGCTATATTTTAACCGAAAAATCATGTAGAAAAAGTTGTTGATTATATTCCGTAGTAGATGGCAGCTATGAGTAAGTTATATGTACGTGAATCAGTGGCGTAGCCAGAAATTTTTCATGGGGGGGGGGTACGACTTCTGCAACTCACATATATGTATACGGGTGTATGATAAGGGAGTGAAGAATATACATTTTGTAGGGCAAAAAATTCCTCATGGGGGGGGGGGTTATGATCCCCTTAACACCCCCCTTTGGCTACGCCACTGACGTGAATATATGTGGTTGTGGGGCCCGGACCCCCCAATAATTTTGAAAACTTTACGCATATGAACTTCAGCATATTTAGAAACAACTGCTTGAGATGATTGTTAGATAGCAACTCAATTCATTCAAGCTGCAAATCGGACCTCACTGCGGTAAAATCATACAAGACGGTGCCCCTCATGTAAACACGGCGATAGGCGCTGGAGCCTGGCAATCGCCAAGTGCGAGCGCTACGGATCTTGGCGCCAAGCTCCAGCCACGGCGCCAAGCCACCCTGGCGACCGCCAAGCTTCAACAGCTATCGCCTT
This sequence comes from Cheiracanthium punctorium, assembly GCA_038373885.1. Taxonomy (NCBI): domain Eukaryota; kingdom Metazoa; phylum Arthropoda; class Arachnida; order Araneae; family Cheiracanthiidae; genus Cheiracanthium; species Cheiracanthium punctorium. Next base: position 728,090 of record JAWZYV010018023.1, read on the forward strand.
CTTGTGACGAATAAACACAAGTATTTACCACTAAAATTTTTACAAAGAAACCCAAATTCTAAGTAAATGACACTATATAAAACAGTCAAATCCACAACAAAACATTAGAAAAAGTAGATTAAACAAGCACTTACCTCACCTTTCCCACCTCATTTTTACTTCCTTGTACGTAGTATGAGGAAGTAATGTGATCCCGAAAAATTTTGGGGGCCAAATTTCGACTAAAAAACCGATTTTGACTACCTCTAAATTTAATTTAAAGAATTTTTTCGATGCATCTCATCGTAGGCTAGCATGCACGATCATATAAACGCGTCTGCAACTCATTTTGACCAGCGGCCGGTCTATTGTGGTCAGTTTTTCCATGCCGTCTGTACGTACGTACGCACGTATGTATGTAACTCGCATATCTCAAAAACTATTGGTCGTAGAATGTTGAGATTTGATATTTAGGATTGTTCTATGATCTAGTTGTGCACCTCCCCTTTTGGTTGCAATCGAATGTATAGTTTATCTATAGGACCGCCCAAAACATTCGAAATACATTACGCTCAATGGGCCGAAATTCATTAAACTCGCATATCTCAAAAACTATTAGGCGTAGAATGTTGAAACTTTATATTTAGGATTGTTGTAACATCTAGTTGTTCACTTCCCCTTTCGGTTCCATTCGACTGGATAGTTTATCTACAGAACCGCCTAAAAGATTCGAAATACATTACGCTCTATGGGCCGAAATTCATCAAAGCGTTTTTTAGAGGTATTGGGCTATTTCAAACGACTCAGAAGTGATATATGCTGAAAAGAGTTAGAAAATGAATTTCTCCATTAAAAAAGGTGTCTTTATCATTTACAGTTCTGCTACAGGAACACTCAAAAGATTTCCAATACATTACGGTCAATGGCAATTTTAGGGGCATTCATCCATTTCAAGCACAATACCGTCTTACCACATAAGTTAGGTAATGGTCCGACCACGGTCACGTGCCTCCCTCAAGAACTGTGCCAAAAGTCGCCAAGCTTGGCGACTTTTAGTGACGTGTGTGTATATTTAACTCTCAAACCTCAAAAACTATTATGAAATTTTATATATAAGATTGTTGTAACATCTAGTTGTGCATCTCGATTTTTGGTTCCAATCTACTGGAGAGTTTATTTACAGGACCACCGAAAAGAATTTCAGTACTTTAATGTCTATGGACATCTTCAATATAATACAATTGCAGACAGTGATTGTTTGGTACATGCCCAAAATCTCGCCGACTGTCCTGGACTTTGGCGAGTTTTGCCGAAATGTCGCCAAATTTGGCGATAGTCAGTCATTTCGTCCATGCCCAAAGTATCGCCATTTGTCATCGTTCTTGGCGAGTTTTGGCGAAATATCGCCAAATTTGGCGATAATCTGTCATTGTTGGTCCATGCTTAATATCTCGCCAAATGTCGTCGACATTGACGAGTTTCGCCGAAATATCGCCAAATTTGGCGCCAAAAATTATTTCGTATTTTGTATAACTCTAAAACTTTAACCCGTAGAATTTTGAACTTTTGTATTTAGAACTATATTATAATATCTAACTGTTTTCAATATCTTTTTTGACAGCAATCCACTAAGAATTTATTTATAGGGTGAGCCAAATGACTTTAAATACATTAAGGTGTATGGATGCATTCAATTCATTGAAAGTCTGTGGTCAATGACTACTGTGGCTATCCCCAAAATCTCGCAAATTATCTCAAGTTTGTCGGCTTTTGGTGAAATATCGCCAAATAAAGTGTCAGAAGGAAATCTTTCAAATTGAACTCAGCTTGGCGATATCGAAATATTTGGCTAGAAATCGCTAAACCTTACTATTATTGATATTTTATCTCTTTCAAACAAATAAGTTTAGAGGAAGTGCGTAGAAAACATTTTTATTTAATAGACGTGCAAGGAAGTCATGTGTTGGACACATCAGATTTTTTAATGGAAGGACCGGGAACATCCATTACAGCGATGAAATTCCCCAAGACGAAATTCCTCGAGACGCTCACTAACTTACGATAAAGGCTCCGTAAAACGGAATCAAAAACACAAGGAAAATCCAACACAAACTTATTCCACTCAGAATCAAAGAACACCAAACTTCAATCTTCGTGCAATTAACACTAAATGAAAATTCTATACTTAAATGCACCGCGTTTAATTTTCAGAATTGCCAGTCAAATTCTGATTAAAAAAAAAAAAACGATTTTCCAGACCAACATGTGATAAAAAATCCAGACGATTTTCAAGTTTATGACGTCAGCTTTACATATGTTCTCCAAGGGCGGAACCAGAAACTCTTTCGGAGGAGTGCGCAAATTGTGAATATTCATTTATCTAGTGTAAAGCCTGCTAAATATTGGTAAAAGCCCCATTTATGTAGTGTAAAAACATTTTTCTTGGAGGGGGCGCGCGCCCCTCTGCGACACCCCCAAAAAAACATCAGTGGGTCCGGCCACCGCCTCAAAAGGGCCCCCTCGAAAATATGCTAACGCGGGCCCCTCTGCGAGACCCCCAAAAAAAACATCAGTGGGTCCGGCCAACGCCTCAAACGGGCCCTCTCGAAAATATTCTAACGCGGGCCCCTCTGCGAGATCCAAAAAAAACATCAGTGGGTTCGGGCGGCCCCTCTGCGAGATCGCAAAAAAACATCAGTATGTCCGGCCACCGCCTCAAGGGGGCCCCCTCGAAAATATGCTAACGCGGGCCCCTCTGCGAGACCAAAAAAACATCAGTGGGTCCGGGCGGGCCCCTCTGCGAGATCCAAAAAAAACATCAGTGGGTCCGGCCACCGCCTCAAGGGGCCCCCTCGAAAATATGCTAACGCGGGACCCTCTGCGAGACCCAAAAAAAACATCAGTGGGTCCGGCCACCGCCTCAAAAGGGCCCCCTCGAAAATATGCTAACGCGGGCCCCTCTGCGAGACCCAAAAAAACATCAGTGGGTCCGGGCGGCCCCTCTGCGAGACCCAAAAAACATCAGTGGTCCGGGCGGAGCCCCTCTGCGAGACCCAAAAAAAACATCAGTGGGTCCGGCCACCGCCTCAAGGGCCCCCTCGAAAATATGCTAACGCGGCCCTCTGCGAGACCCAAAAAAAACATCAGTGGGTCCGGGCGGGCCCCTCTGCGAGATCCAAAAAAAACATCAGTGGGTCCGGCCACCGCCTCAAGGGGGCCCCCTCGAAAATATGCTAACGCGGGCCCCTCTGCGAGACCCAAAAAAAAAACATCAGTGGGTCCGGCCACCGCCTCAAAAGGGCCCCCTCGAAAATATGCTAACGCGGGCCCCTCTGCGAGACCCCAAAAAAAACATTAGTACAAGTTGAAGCAAATTAGAATAGTAGACGAAAGAACAGGAAAAAACGAAAAATAACAATAACGCATGCGCAAAACGCAAATTAACAGCTTAGTGACGTCAAATTGAGCAAGCGAATTCGTTACATTCATCTGCTTACGTCACACAGTAGCTAGATTAAAAAACAACTATTACGCATGCCCGAAAGTGCAAGAAATTTCGCATCTTTCAATAGTTCTAAATTATCCAATTTACAATATTTGACGCATTATCATTCCTTCAAAAAAAAAACGTCGCCAAGCTCTACACATTTCTTTATGGTTGCCAGTCAAACAACCATCGGCAGTGTACTTTACTAACGTTGAACATCGCTCACGATGTCGCCAGAACCAAGGGGCACCGGATACGGAACATAGACCCTCACTGCTTCACAATTGACGTTGAAAGGCATGGTAAAAATATCCATTTCTGTTTGAATGGAATCTTGAAATCTGCGTTCGAACTCAAACTGCAGTTTTTTTCAAGCCATCTTCATATTTCTTAATATGGATATATAATACAGGGTGTCCCAAAACGACCGCATAATCTCTGCACAGCTAGCTTCCTCGTTGGGAGAACATAAAAACTGCCCTAAGAAGCGTTCCTGTGAGTGCCATATTACCGGCAGGGCAAACGGGGCAACCGCCCAGGGCCCACAGATTTTAGGGCCTAAAAATCTTACATCTTACACTTTTATAATTTTGCAATAAAATTACAAAAGATAAAAAAAATGTCAAAAGTTAAATGATTTTTTTATTATAAAGTATGAACAATGAAAATAATTCAAATTTACATTTGTGTATAAATTAATTTAAACTTATTTTTAATTCTTCGAAATGCTCTAGAGTCGATATAGCATGGCAATATGCAGGAAAATAACTAACCCCATTTTGTAAAGAGTAGTTTTAGTGTTAAGAAATAGCAAACTTTTTGAATTATTTGTTATTTTAAGAAATATTTGCGAAAATGACTGTTTACAAAAAATGGTTGTATTCCGCACATGTTAGCAACTGTGATATAGCATTTCGATGTAACTTTTAACTATCTGTTTCTTTGACATCATGTAACTATATTCACTTACTTCAGATGACTTAAAACAAAATTTGTGTTTGGAAGGGGTACGATATTTAAACTATCAGTATAAACCAATCATAATCTATTTTTTTAAAGGGGGAGGTTATTGCAAGGGGCCCAATTTTTTTTTTCTTCTGCCCAGGGCCCACAGTGTTCTTGATCGGGCTCTGGTTCCTGTACGATCCATAGTTTACGAGAAAAATACGAAAAACAAAGTATGACGTCACTGCCGGTGCACGAAAAGAGCCTTTATTGGAATCATGAACATAGTTTTTTTTGCATATGCTTTCATAAAATGATGCACAAAATGTCCACTGTGCATATTGAGGCTTGCATGCGTGTGCAGTGTCATGCCCAACTGCTTACGTTCCATCTGGTACCCGCATAAAAACACCAGCACGAAGGGGAGGGCCTGAATCACTATTTGTTGTATTTTGGACTCGATAGATCCATTCTTACAGTCGTTTTCATTGAAAGCAATCCATAAGTGCCAGATTGTAGCGGCCCTAACACCGAGTCCCCATATGTAACCCAGTGACCACTTTAATGTTTCTAGTTGTTTTTCCTCGCATCGGATGGGACGTCCAATTTTGTTTTTCCTATTTTTCTCGAAAACTACGGATCGCACAGGTGCAGTTCTTTGGGCATTTTTTATGTACTCCCAGCGAGGAATCTGCCTCTGCAGAGTTTGGGCGATATTTATGGAAAACGCTGTATAGTTACGCTGATCCCTGACTCGCTGACTCTCCGACAATTCCAGTTCAACCACTCGAAAATAAAACTCCCAGCTAGTAATCTAGCTGTGCAGAGTTTATGCAGTCGTTTTGAGAACCCTGTATATAAATATATATTTTCTTTTAATTTCCGTCGGACCGGCAAGTTTAAAATTCTATCCGCGGGCCGGATAAAACCTTCCGGCGGGCCGTAGTTTGCCCATCCCTGGTCTAATGGCTGAATCGACAGGTCAGTAACCGGGCAGCAGGTCCTCGACTTAAACATCTAATACAGAAGATCACAAATGTACGTACATGTTGAGTCCGTGCACGCTCAATCCGAAAATATTCTCTGCTGTCGCTACCAGCATTCCAGGAAATTACGAAATTCAGGAGCGCGACAAAATAAATTAATAACTAAATAAACTTGTCTGTTTGCCTGTTTTTTATGACCTGAAAAAACTAAATAATTTACAAAATTTGTCCCACACCAGCCTCTATAAAAATTTTCAAAATTTTTTATTTGTGCTTGAATAAGCTTGCATCTCATCAGTGTATTCAGAGATCCCGGGTCCGACTAAGACATTTTGGTGGCCTCTATATAAGGTTATACTTTGGTGAAACTTATAGTTTCAAGGCACAAATATTTGTTCGGAGTAATATACATGAGGGAAGGGGGAAACACATTTTTGTGAGCAATGAGGATTCAGGTTAAACCCTCCCCCCAACTCCTGCTCGAAAATTTTAAATTTAAAGTAAGCACATTTTTAAAGCACAGAAGTTGTACTTAAATGGCATCACGTGGATGTATCCTCCATGGTGGAATGCTTTAATCCTTACCATGACGTTTGTTTTATAGCGTAGTTTGTTATTATATAGCGTAAACAAATACTTTAGCACGACGGCATGTGTTGTAAAAGTACATCTCATTATTTACTGTCATTAGCCTAACCCAGGTCTCGTCCGTCGACCTAGCCGTTTGGAGTTTTCGCGTTTTCTTCGAAACTTCGCATAAATACGGGTTAGAATCCGTTCGGAATCCCCCACGGAGGGCAACCCCCCCACCCCGTTCGGCCTAGATTCCTCGCGTAGTTAATTGACCGTAATATCAAAATCTATCACTAGCCGCCATGTGATGCAGTGGCTAAGTTGGGTATTTGTGATGTCCTTGTTAGGGATAATGATGACCGCTCATTGGGTATCTCTTCACAAATAGCCATCACGTTCGGCGACCCTCCGATCAAGCTTTGGTGAGCCAGTTCTGCGTCATTGGGGGAAAAAAAATTACTGCCATTAATGTTTTTCACGCTAATTGTCTTAAAAATATAACTTAAACTATTTCAATCGTTTTGGGGCTCCTAAAGCTTAAGGGGCTTAGACCGAGGCCTAATTGGTCATGGCCAGTACGGTAATAGGCCTAACAACGATGCATGCTGGAGAGCAATACTAAGCACAAAAAATATAATCTTCGCTGTTTCATCTTAGCCGCAATTTTCTACGTGCATTATTAATGCATGTCTCTCTTATGCAACTGCCTGGATTTATGTGAAGTGAAAGCAATTTCACATTTTTTTTTTTTTTTTTTACCTTTCCCGGAATGCTCAAAGGGTTAACAGCAGAGGTGTATCAAGGATATGGCAGATAGAGCACGTGCCACGGGCAGCATTTGAAAAAGGATGCAGATTTTCACTTTCAGAGTCAGATTGTAGCAATATTTGTTTCGGATCACTGTTTTAGAGCCTAAATCTACGAGAGTCTTTTTAATTTGCGTAATAAACCCTCAAGTCAGAAACCAATATAAATGGTTATTCTAAATAAATTTTGAGAATTACTGTACAAACACAAAGATGAGTGTCGTTCTTACTAAGAGAAAGAGCGCAGTTTCTTTGTCTGCCGTGGGCGCCATTTCAGCTAGGTACACCACAGGTTAAAAGAGATCGAGACTGTTCTACAAATTAAACTCATGTCGTCTCGAAACACTGACATAAAACTTTCTCGGGCAGAAAGCGCTTCGTCTTCTTCAAGATCAGCAAGCGAATCGGACCGGTTTGCGTCTTTCCGAAAGCCATTAGCCATGGAAAATTGCCGACCGTCAAAAAGCGTGTCAAACTTCCTCAAAACAAAAAAGAAAAGAAAAGAACACAGCACTTTCCATGGAGTACTACTCATTGTGCCTAAGGGGTTTGCGCAATTATATGAGTGAGACAGAATGATATCTACAGCTCACGCTAGAGGCAGACGAGAACATTATTCAAACTCGAAAAGTACGAATTTGACTGAAAGAGAAATGGTTGATACTTCAGTTTGATGCAGTAGAACATGTTTAAAATGGATTTGTCCTGCATTAGTTTCCGTTTTCTTCCTAAAAACCATTATGTAGACATAAAGGTGTGATTAAGTAAGCACTAAAAAAAAACAAAAACTCAAGGGATAGTAAATGAGATTATCTGGCCGGAGGTCTATTCTCAACACAACCCACCACACAGCGTCTGTATAGACTAGAACAGCAACATAACAGCAAAAGCGTCCGCGTTTGACTTGCACTGAGCTAGCAGCGAAATTGTTAAAGACGATCTTGCATTACGAAGATGGTTATATTTAATATACGTGCTCTATTAACGCATTTTTTCAATTGTTACCATCTCATAGCTGAACATGGATGCAATAGGAACTGTAAGGGAAATAGGTATATGAATTCCGTTCGCGAGAAAGCAGCTTTGGGGTTTCGAAGATTGACTGAAAACCCTGTTTACATACGCCCAAACGCAGGTTCTTGGGATAGGATTAATGATTTCGTTCAATGCAGAGAAAAGAAGTATTTGTTTTGACCATATAGACATGTGGTTTTGACTGACAGATTCCCGTAACCTCTAAAACGCGGATTCACATATAGGGATTGTCAATCTGTTTCCTTGATCTCTGTGTAGCTAAATTTGAGAAGCACGCAGACACAAACGGAGACTAAGAATCCAAGCTGCACATTATACAACCTAGGATGATTCCATAAATGAGAGTGGAGTGCTCTACTGGTACGAATTGGATTACTTGAACAAGCTACTGGATATTAACCACTCGATTCTCAGCGTTTTATATGCGAGAGCAGAAATCTAGTACCCAAACTTCAAGGCCGAGCTCAGCAGATTCCAGCAACATTTTTTAAAAGTTTTAAACATTGTACATTAACAAAACAAAGGAAAAAAAGCAATTGTTACTTTTACAATAGAATAACAGTTGATACTTTATTACATGTAATGAATTTTTATGCAACGGGACACAAAAAAAAAATTCGGCTGTTCGAGCCTCGTCAGGGGGAGATCCCCCTGAACCCCCCCCCCCACACCTCCTTAATTTTTTAGTTTCATTATTGCCATATTAAAACGATATTCATCGACTTTGTCATTTTATCGCTCCTCTTTCGCCTATTTCGCCCGGTAATCCTATGTTGCAATTTTTATGAGTGTCACCTATTTATAGAAAAATACATGGAATGCATATTCTACAGCTGACGAAATAGTGTAACAATAGATTGAAGCTGTTGTGAACTAATAGTATTTAAATATCTGTAAAAAATACATATGAAGCCTATTCTACAGCTTACGATATATTGTAACAATAGATTAAAGAGGTTGTGAACTAAAAGTATTTAAATAAGATTAAAGCTGTTGTGAACTAATAGTATATAAATACATGTAAAATTATGTTGCATACTTTTATGTCGCTTTTTTATGTCGCATTTTTGGGACCCATTTTTACTTCCTTGTACGTAGTATAAGGAAGTAATGTGATCCCGAAAAATTTTGGGGGCCAAATTTCGACAAATAAACCGATTTTGACTACATCTAAATTTAATTTAAAAATTTTTTTCGGTGCATCTCATCGTAGGCTAGCATGCACGATCCTATTAATTCGTCTGCAACTCATTTTGACCAGCGGCGAGTCTACTGTGGCCAGTTTTTCCATGCCGTCTGTACGTACGTATGTATGTAACTCGCATATCTCCAAAACTATTGGTCGTAGAATGTTGAGATTTGATATTTAGGATTGTTCTATGATCTAGTTGTGCACCTCCCCTTTTGGTGGCAATCGAATGGATAGTTTATGTACAGGACCGCCCAAAAGATTCGAAATACATTACGCTCTATGGGCCGAAATTCATTAAACTCGCCTAACTCAAAAGCTATTAAGCGTAGAATGTCGAAACTTCATATTTTGGATAGTTGTAATATCTAGTTGTTCACCTCCCCTTTTGGTTCCATTCGACTGGATAGTTTATCTACAGGACTGTCCAAAAGATTCGAAATACATTACGCTCTATGGGCCGAAATTCATCAAAGCGTTTTTTAGAGGTATTGGGCTGTTTCAAACGACTCAGAAGTGATATATGCTGTAAAGAGTTAGAAAATGAATTTCTCCATTAAAAAAAGTGTCTTTATCATTTAAAGTTCTGCTACAGGAACACTCAAAATATTTCCAATACATTACGGTAAATGGCAATTTTAGGAGCATTCATCCATTTCAAGCACAATACCGTCCTACCACATAAGTTAGGTAATGGCCCGACCACGGTCACGTGCCTCCCTCAAGAACTATGCCAAAAGTCGCCAAGCTTGGCGACTTTTGGTGTACGTGTGTGCATATTTAACTCTCAAATCTCAAAAACTATTATGAAATTTCATATATAAGAATGTTGTAACATCTAGTTGTGCATCTCGATTTTTGGTTCCAATTTACTGGAGAGTTTATTTACAGGACCACCGAAAAGAATTTCAGTACTTTAATGTCTATGGACATCTTCAATATAATACAACTGTAGACAGTCATTGTTTGGTACATTCCCAAAATCTCGCCGTCTGTCCTCGACCTTGGCGAGTTTTGGCGAAAGTCAGTCATTTGGTCCATGCCCAAAGTATCGCCATTTGTCATCGTTCTTGGCGAGTTTTGGCGAAATATCGCCAAATTTGGCGATAATCTGTCATTGTTTGGTTCATGCTTAAAATCTCGCCAAATGTCGTCGACATTGACGAGTTTCGCAGAAATATCGCCAAATTTGGCGCCAAAAATTATTTCGTATTTTTTAGAACTATTGTAATATCTAACTGTTTTCAATATCTTTTTTGACAGCAATCGACTGAGAATTTATTTACAGGGTGAGCCAAATGACTTTAAATACATTGAGGTGTATGGATGCATTCAATTCATTGAAAGTCTGTGGTCAATGACTACTTTGGCTATCCCCAAAATCTCGCAGACTATCTCAAGTTTGTCGGCTTTTGGTGAAATATCGCCAAATAAAGTGTCAGAAGGAAATCTTTCAAATTGAACTCAGCTTGGCGATATCGAAATATTAGGCTAGAAATCGCTAAACCTTACTATTATTGATATTTTATCTCTTTCAAACAAATAAGTTTAGAGGAAGTGCGTCGAAAATATTTTTGATCTAATGGACGTGCAAGGAAGTCATGTGTTGGACACATCAGATTTTTCAATAAAGGGTGTTGAGAGACAAAATGACATAGTCATTAATAATTATAAAAGTAAATAGAAGAGCTGTGTAATAAAAGAACTAAACTGATGTAGTATGCATAGATGAAACATAAAAAGTCTAAAAAATAACAAAATTAAAATCTGAAACACTTTCATATTTTAAATACGCACTAATGTGCAATATATTAAAAGTATATCATGATCCATGAGTCTTCCCTGTTTTTCTTCTTTGTTCCATTAAGTTGGAAAGTGTATCATTATTCCTGAATGTGCCTTTTTGATCTTTCTTGTTCAATAAAACTTATCTTTGGAATCGAAATCTGTCTTAAAATCGTATACTAAAACATTTTTACAATCTTCGTCAAGCATATTCCAACTATACCCCCGCCATTTTAAATACTGTTTGGAATGTGCATCATAATCCATGAGAGTGCCATGTTTGTATTTCTCTTTGCGTAAAACACATCTTAATAATAACACAAATCTATACTAAAATCGCCTACCAAAACGGTTTAAAAGCCTTCGTCAGGCGTATTCTAACTATACTTCACCTTTATAAATACCAGGAAAATGCATCAAAATTTATTGGTGTAACGTGTTTGTTTTCCCTGTTCCCCAAAACACTTCTTCGGAAATGGAATACTAAAATCGCCTACTAACACTATTTTGTAATCTTCGCCAGGCATATTAAAACTACTTTTCTTTTGTAATTAACTTTCGTGCTTGCCAGTAAAGTTTTCGTGCAGCCAAATTTGGAAGATATCTCCAAGTTTAATTCGGTTTTGAAGACATTAAAGTCACCTTAACAAAATTGTTTAAAAATCTTCTCCAGGCGTATTCTAACTATACTTCACCTTTATAAATACCATTTGGAAAATGTATCGCAATCTATCGCAATCTATCGCAAATGTACCGTATTTGTCTCTCTTGCCTTAAAACACTTTCAGAATTGAAATGTAAATTAAAATGGCCTACTAAAACTATTTTACTATCTTCTCCAGGCATATTCTAACTGTACTTCATAATAAACTGTCGCGTTTGTCAGTTTCTAGCCAAATTCGGAGATATCGCCAAGCTGTGTTCGGTTTTGATGACATCAAACTTCACGATCAATTATTAAAAATTGCAAACGTTGTGCGGCTTTCAACATTTTATCACCCCCCCCCCTCCGCGTTATCTGGCAAACACATTTGGAAAGTGATTTGGTGCTAAATCTAAAAAAGTGATTTCACACTAAAATCCTGCTTGATTTTAATGGCACTGCAGTGCTAATAAAAGGAATACACCAGTTTCTTACGAAATTCGTTGTGCTCAGCTAAAGATCATCAGCAATTTTCGGGTACTTCCCAACACAAATGCCGACATATGCGCCAAGATGATAATAATAATGAAATACGAGTACTACAATATGATGTATGTCTATCATATTGTTACAGGAAACTGTGCTTAGTTTCCGAGTTCGTAACTTAAAAGTCCAGTGTATATGGAAAGTTCTAGTAAACGGTCCATTTCACAGGACTGAACGAAAATTTTATTACACCTAGAACTTCGTCGAACAGTCTACTATACACAGCTCATAGGCATTAACAGCCAGTAACTTTCTCTATAACAGTCAGCTTTTCACGGAAGCTTTCTCAGATGCTCCACTTCTCACTCAATAAAATACTTTCACAAGCTAAAATTCAGATTAAATTCTCGAGGATAATTGACATAATACTAAGGGCATAATACAAGGAAGCAAACATTACAGGCCCCATTGGTAAAATCGCACAAAATGTCCAAAATGCCGCCACGTATGGCGACATTTTGGCGAAATTTCGCCAAACTAGGCGCCAAAAATAAGTCTCCAAAATGGAAGTCAGCTAAGCTCCTACATCAATATTTCTCGGTAATTCGAAGAAACCATACTTTGGGGACAACCAAAACTCCCAATCTCGCATTTTTGTTAGTCGATTTTAATTCAACAAAATTCAAATTTTAAGAAGCGTGAAATACAAATATTAGACTACATTTAACCCTTGAAGGGCAGAACAGCGCAGAAATTCGTAACATTGCCTCTTTCAAAATGACTGCACGTCCTGGGCAGTACGATCCCCAGTTAGGAGATCGCACAAATATTTACAATATAAAATTTAACAATAGACCTTAACAACATAATTTCAGCAAGCAATCAATACACATAAATAAAAGAATCATAATATGGAACAAGAAAAATAAGCACGGAGCACTCATCGATTATGATGCATATTCCAAACAGTATTTTATAAAGGTGAAGTATAGTTAGAATATACCTCACGAAGATTGTAAAACAGTTTCAGTAGGCGATTTTAATATAGATTTCAATTCCACAGAAGTGCTTTATAGAATAAGGAATAAAATACAGCATACTCATGAATAATTATACACTTTTAATATGTAGCACTTTAGTAGTGCGTATTTAAAATATGAAAGTGTTACAAATTTATTCATATTTTTTTCTTTTCAGCCGTTCTATTCAATCTTGACCCCAAGTGTAACATGTTTGCTCAGACTATTATAGCAGACACACTAAACATGGGTTTAGCAGGGGCTTAACCCTTTGAGGCGCAGTGTTCCCGCTCTGGGAACACCCAACTCGGACGTTTTGACTGTTGCCAGTCACGAAAAATAGATTGGATTTCTATAAAAATAGTGGCGGGTGACAGAGCTCCACGAGAATCCTTTACATTTTAGCACGTCCTTTCCCGTCAAAAAAATGGTCACGATTCATTTTAACAGCACTGACATCTGCCGAAAAATGGAAGAAGAGAACAGCTGGATAGATTTGCCCCATGCTGAAAAAAGGGCACCCGTTGCCATCGCTCGACTGAACGACCCGCAAGAGGGCGGACTATCGAAACGTTCATCGCGTGCCACAGATCGAGAGACCCTTTTTTTGACGGCAGCTGGCTGTGCGCCGGAACGTTTCATGACGCGATGAACGTTTCAATCGTCCGCCCTCTTGCGGGTCGTTCATTCGAGCGATGGCAACGCCTGCCCTTTTTTCAGCATTGGGAAAGGGTTGCGCCTCAAAGGGTTAAGTGCGATCAAGGGGAGGGCGATCGCCCTCTCTTGGAACGTGAAGTAAAAAGAAAGAGCCAACAATGACAAAATTTGGCATTCTATGGTTTAAAAAATACTTTGTATGTAATAAATTCTGATCCCCCCCCCAGACTAAATCGTTGTGCGCCAGTGAACTCCTTATATATCATCGGGTGATGACCGAAATGGAATAACCATACAATAAGACGACGGCTTCGTAAAAAGAGAACATATCGTTAGTTATGGTTGTTACACATAGTGAGACTACTCCTCCAATGTCAAGAGATAAGATTGATTTTTCGTGTCTCAAAATATTGCTGCTTATTCGTAAATGGGGCTTTTATAGATACATTTACAGCATTACGATCGCGCTGTGCTTGGGTGTGTGAGACCCAAATGACCTCAAACACGCAACTTCGGAAGTAATAGAAATATGCTATTAGCATACTCAGGTCCACTTATAGAACAATCCATTAGAATTTCCCCTTTTTCGCTGCCTGATCAAATAGATTATCTGGTATGGGAAAGCCAATAGCCATATTTCTGGGACACACCTATTTCAGTAAGGTGTTACTACACAGCAGTGGCGTAGCCAGAAATTTTTCATGGGGAAGGGGGGTTATGACTAACTGCAGTTCACGTATATGTATACGTGAGTGTGATAAGGGAGCGAAGAATATACATTCTGTAAGGCAAAAAATTCGTGATGTGTGGGGGTTATGACCACCCCTACCCCCCTCTTGGTTAGGCCACTGCTACTAAGGAGTTAACTAAGGTCTGCTGTGAAAAGTAGTTAAATTAGAGGCCTCATTTTTACGACATTTTTAGAAAGTTTATTTTTAAATAGAAATACTCTAAGCATAGGCGTAAATAACTAAGGAAAAGAGGGGGGCAGTTGCTGCCCCCCTAAAATTAAAGAAATTCAGACAGAGCCTATTTGAAATTATTTTTCAATAGGAAACATTCTACTAGAAACGTTGCTCGAGCTATCATCGTCCGGTGGTAACCCGAGCAAAATTGTTAGTACGGTTGCCCCTACCCCGAATGTTTCATGCCAATGATGTACGTATTATTCAACAAGAACGATAAATCATGCTAAAAATATAGATTATGAAATGACGAATTATTAAAGCAAATAAAATAACCTCGCAAAAGTATTTTTTTAAATCACTAGGGACCAAGGCCCCCAGACTCGCTACGCTCGCTTTTCGTATGAGGCATTCGGCCCCTAATCAGGCTTATTCGTAAAAAAGACAGAATTTCAACAGACAAAACCCGAAGATTGGATCAGACAGAATGTTACTGAGCTACACATTGCTTGGTTCTTGCATGTTCATTGCTACATAAAAATTTAAACTTCACACTACAGTAGAACCCTTCCCCCTCATAACACGGGAGATATTTTGTTATGGGAATCCGTGTTGTACGGGTCCTGAGCTACACTCCACCAGGAGTGCGGACTCCGCTTATAATCGCTGGAAAAATTATTTGCACTCCTCAGAAACACAATGATATTTAATGTTGCCATTCAAAAGTTATATAAATTAGGAGCTAAAGCATAATAAAATCAAAACATCTGTTTCAGCTGTATTTTTAATAATGTAAAACCTATTGGACACCTTGCGAATTTGCCACCCATGGCGATTTTTCATTATTTGGCGACTTGCGTACATGTAAAGCTAATAAAAGCTACGGAACAGATAGGATAGCTTGCCACCAATGGCGACTTTTCATTATTTGGCGATTTACACATGCTCACAACCTATAATTACTGTTCATTTAAGGTTACCGGAAAATCGTTATCCATATTTTCATTTACATAATTGTTTGCAGATTGGCGTACTTAGCACCACGAATTATACCATCTCGTCGCGCTAGCAAATATCCAAAGTGTACTGTAACTGCTATAATGGCATAGTTAACGTCGCCAAATATTTCTACTGGTAGCAAATAATCCAGCTGGACCGAACCGGCTTTAAAATAATCTGAATTTTAATTATTTTTCATTTTCAAGATATTAGTTATTCTGTTTTGGAAAAACGGATAATCGCTAATTCTAAACTTCTGTTGTGTAAGCGGACTTACTATTTGAAAACTGTCAACTTTGTGTCACACATTTTGAGTTACTTATTTCGGTACTTACGTATTATTCCGGCGGTCATTCCTGCCAAACTATTTTTCCGTCAAATGAGTTGCTAAACTGTTGCCAATCCTATTCAAAACCATTAATAATTTCATATGCCCGGCATTTCTCTTGGCAAAAAAATCGCTCGTCTTGGCGGACCTCCGGGATAATACGTAAGTACCCTTATTTCATATACTGTTTAATTTGGCGTAAAATGGGCGTAATTCTAACTCATGTTTGTAAATTTCACGCGATTCTAGATACTTGGAAACGCTTTGTTGCAAAGGAATGAATGATTTTATGCCAAATCTGGCAACCATTATGTTTATTTTTTCAGTTTTTTATTAATATCTTCTAAAATAATTCGATTTTCGAAATTTAAGTCAGCTTAGCAGGTTCCTCGCCATTTTTCGAATCTGTGGGCACCTTAGTTGAAACTCAAATCCCCATTTTTTAGGAGGAGATAAGCGAACAAGCTTTTGACAGTGGCGACGACAGCGGCCTTTACTTTTTTTTAGAATAGAGAGAAACATCACACTAAAGCATATTCTTTTGTACGAATTGCTGTAAAATCCGATACTCAAGGTTTTCAGTTAGTCTAAAATTTATATTCTAAGCAACAAGATAGTTAAAATCTACAATTCTTGTTAGTATATGGGTTAATTATATTATCAGTTGTACGCTGATAATTGAATTTCTGTCAGTTAACATTTGGATTTGACAATAACTTTCTAAATTTAACTGATGCTGCAAATTTAAATAGTTTTGGTAAAACTTATTTAAGCATTCGTATAATTTGGCAATATAATGATAAAAGCCGTCAAGCTTGATGAAATTTCAAATATGTTCTCAAAAAGCTGTAATTTTATTGGTGTGATTTTGCGGGATCCTGTACATGGGCGCCGGCAGAATATTTCCCAGGGGGGGGGCAAAGACTTTTTCAACGTATGGTTACCATGTTGGAAAGAGCAAAAAAGCAAGGAAAAACACTTCATACAAAAATCGAGGGGGGGGCATTTCCCCCCCTTGCCCTATGCTGCCGGCGCCCATGATACTGTAAAATATTTATAAATACTACATCCATGCTTTTCGATGGTGACATATATCTCTACAAATGTTGACAATTTAGTAATTGTCGGTAAATTTAGCGACTTGATTTTTTGGGGATATTATTTCTATTTTCGGATTTGTGGCATTTTTAGTAATATTTGTTCTCTGATTTAGGGACTTT
Source organism: Cheiracanthium punctorium (assembly GCA_038373885.1). NCBI lineage: Eukaryota > Metazoa > Arthropoda > Arachnida > Araneae > Cheiracanthiidae > Cheiracanthium > Cheiracanthium punctorium. The sequence goes on from JAWZYV010018023.1 coordinate 745,132, forward strand.
TCGCATTCATTTGGGGTATTTTTTTTAAAATTTCTTTAAATTTTTCAAACCCGGTCAGTTGTATTTTAGAATCAAACTGTGAACATCACATAAGACGTTGGTTTGTGCAAAAACGAGAATTTTATCGCGCTTGTCGGTACTTCTTAATTGAAAATAAACTCACATGTAGATTTGTGACTTTTTAACGCCCCACCATGGCCGAGTGGATAAGACACTGAACATGGTAGATGGCCGAAGTGTGAATGTCCCATGTTCGGGCCTACGTGTATTTTTCGATGTAACCATCTGGAATTTTCAGCGGTTTCCCCCCAGATCAGATATAACGTGAATACGCACTAGGCCCCTTAACCCTTTGAGGCGCAAACCTTTCCCAATGCTGAAAAAAGGGCAGCCGTTGCCATCGCTCGACTTCACTATCAGCAAGATGGCGGACGATCGAACGCTGTGCAGCACAGCCAGCTGTCGTCAAAAAAGGGTCTCTCGATCTGTGGCACGCGATGAACGTTTCGATCGTCCGCCCTCTTGCGGGTCGTTCAGTCGAGCAAAGGCAACGGCTGCCCTCTTTTCAGCATTGGGCCATCTATTCAGCTGTTCTCGCATTCTTCCATTTTTCAGCAGATGTCAGTGCTGTTAAAAAGAATCGTGACCATTTTTTTTTTATGGGGAAATGACGTGCTGAAAAGTAAAGGATAATCGTGGAGCTATGTCACCCGCAACTATTTTTTATAGAAATCCAATCTATTCTTCGTGACTGGCAACAGTCAAAACGTCCGAGTTGGATGTTCCCAGAGCGGGAACACTGCGCGTTAAAGGGTTAAAAAGTCGGTCGCCGTAGGCAGATGCCCCTCGCGTAGGCTTACCATAACACAAAATATATAGATTTGGATGTTAATTTTACTTTTGGAAAAATTATTTTAGAAATAGTTTAACAAAGAGAAGATTTAGCAATTTTTTATCAGAACCTAGTGACTTAAGTCACTATTCTGTCAAATATTCTGTTAATTCAAATTAACAGTTAAGTCAAATATTCTGTGGTATGAATTCATACCACAGAATATTTGGCCATATCTCAGGCGCCTCTTTATCCAACACGCTATCAATATGGCGTACCAAGTAACGTGTCGTTAGGAAAAAAAGCAGCAGTACTGTAAAAAAGTCCTATATCTCAACAAACGGTTAAAAAATGTATAATCGAAACTATTACACGTATAACAAACAAACAGTAAGTGGTACGCGTAATTAAAGAAAAGTACAAGTTTTTTTTACCACTATCGTTCAACAGCTGTAATGATAAAGAGTCGGGGAAGTGAAACTTCTAGAGAAACTGTGAAGATGTAAAGAGATTCACCCAAAGTAATTTTTTTTATTATTATTATGTGAAAAAAAAGCAGTTGGGAAAATTGTCAAATTTACAACATAGATAATTGCTGTGTGATACCATTTTTTCAGATAGGAAAAAAAAAAAACCTATACAATTTTGTTGGAGGCAAAAATTATTCAGTTTTGGTGAATCTCTTTACAACTACACAATTTCACGGGGAGTTTTTCTTCCCCACATTCTAACATTCTTTAGTTTAGTGTATCGCTTACTGTAATACATGTAATAGTTTAGAAAAGATAATTTTTTTATAATTCAATCATTCATTTGTTTTGCGCTGACCTTGTATCAAGAAGGCTGGTTATATATAAGGGGTAAAAAAGGAGGTAGTAACACGTTTTAATTCTTTATCTACAAGAGATAAGTGAGCACTGTAAATCGAAGAAAATTTTACAAATCAACTCGGGAAAAATGACTACGTTAAGAAAAAATTCCTCACGTTACTTTTCAAAAAGTGACACTTTCGAAAGTTGCATACAGCCCTTGTGCAAAGAAATTCCCATTTACTAAAATGGGCCCCCCTACACTCATGAAGTGATGTATCAAATTTCAGCCCTTCATCATAAAAAGTCTCACAGATATCTTTAAAAAAAATATGATCACAGGGGCTTTACATGGATTTGAATATGAAAGTTTAATACTAAAGTGCAAGAAATGATTTTCTTTTGTAATTTCTGTATGAAGCCTGAAACGCGATCATTCGACGTGACTTTGAAAAGTGGTTTAAGCAGTGGCGGCTCCTCCATTTGAGCACGTGAACCCGCAAAGGAAAAACTAAAGAATTAACACATAAAAAAATTAAATTTAAAACAAATATTAAGCACACTTCTAGATTTATGTGAATTTAAAACGTGAATTTTATTCTCTCCCCCTTCCCCCACTATTATTAAATAGGCTTATTACAGCTAACGCACTGTAGTGTAGGTTACTACAGCAGCGGTTCTCAACCTTTTAACGTCGCGCCCCCCCCCCTCTCACATTTTTCAGTATATATTCAGATTTTTAATCTTTAACAATGAATATTGAGTCGAATTTTTTACAAAATAATGTTATCAGTCAAGTTTGAAAAAACATTTTAAGTAAAAATGAGAATAAATAAGATGATTTAAAAAAAAAAACATGCATCACTACTTGCTCTTTGGTTTTACACGCGCCCCCCTGCAAACGCCCTGCGCCCTGTTTGGGGGTCGCGCCCCACAGGTATAGAAACGCTGTACTACAGCACAGTCTTTAATCAATCGCACGTGCGAACCGAAAATATTCTCTCTGAATCGCTCTCTGGGATCAGAAGCCGAGACAGCTGGAAAGAATTACGGCACTCATGAAATCATTCCGTTGGAACATTTTCATTGTGCACACGGGGCCATTTTTTTGCGGTATCGCTTCCGGATTTTCAATTGGTTTGTTACATTCGGTTAGTTAATTAATTTTTATCTCGTTTTCTTAATATTTTCTTTATTTCTATCTTTTTCCACTACATTCTTTTTTTAAACCAGTGTAAATTAATTAAGATGGGAGTCAAAGACGTGTTTCGGAGCTAAAACAATGGCATTTATCAATATGATACTTTGAAAAAAAATTGAAATAAAATGAATCAAGACAGCACCTTTGCTAAAACTTATCTTGGTGACGAAATGTCTTGGATTTACACAAGATGCTCCGTGAAATTGTGCAAATTGCTCCATCAAAATTCAAAAGGCCGTCAAAGTGCTCCATCCTAGAAAAAGTTTGAGAATCCCTGTAACCAGCCTACTGCCTAGCTTCAACTTCGTTACGATACATAAAATTGAAGCAAGAAAGCTAAATCAAATCAAACGCATTCGTTATAATGCATTTTTCAATCCAATCTTGTCTGGGCAACTTCACATGTTTTGTTTACCTGCCACAGTGATGCCGACTAAGAAAAGCCATAGCCCAATCCGGCACAAAAAGCTTTTCTAAGCTTTTATGAACGTTCAAAGTACTTTCAATAATGTTCTTTGGACGTTCAGAGAACACTGTTGTTGTTGATCTGCCTGGGGATAGGTACAGAACAGGAAGATCATTTCTGCCACTGGGTCTTTACAGCGGACATTTTAATCATTGCCCATAAATTTAGACACTATTTTGTTAAGGGTGCGCACCTTCGAATCTCTTACATTAGGTGACGCCTATACGTGAAACCATTAAATATTTTCCCAAAATTACAACAAAACTTATATATAAATTACCATCGAATATCTTTTTAACACTTTGCGGATAATCTGAAACGCATTTCCACTTATTTCTGCTACAGGTGGACTGATTCAGGGGGTTGAACTTCAAACACATTTTTATTGTCCTTTTTTTTTTCTTCGTATGATACGAAAGATGACATTATTTATGAAAAGATGCCAATCGACATTCCCAGTCTGACTTAAAATAATAATAACATGGCGAGGATAAGGAGAAGTACCATAAGACATTCTTATTGTTTTAAATTTTGTTCGTGGCATAATTCTCTCCCCTCCCCCTTTTCAAAACTTATCAAAGGATATATATGCACAGCGCTTAAAACGCTTCCTGGTATGACGGCAAACAAAAATTCCGCAGAGCATTGATGCTTTTTGTCTGGCGATGGTAATCGAACAAAAAATGCCATTTCCACGCTCCACATGCGAAGAAGTGAAGCGAAGCACTGGATATTTTTGTGAGAGACTCATTCCACAGGATCAGACAAATTTTTATTTTCTTGATTTTCTGCTTAATCTGGGAACAAAGTAGATACGTGTTCGCTGCTCAGCATTACAAGAATACATGTTTCAGGAGCATCTGGATTTGTGTACATGAATGGCACTTGCCTCCTTTTTTATAAAAAACAATTTAGTATTTCCTTTTCGAGTGCGACACATTTAAGTTTTAAAATCTCATCAGTATCTATGCTACTATGCTGCAATCTCTTCACCATAAGCGTAAAGTTTTCAAAATTATTGGGGGGGCTGGGCCCCACAACCAAACATATTCACGTCAGCGGCGTAGCCAAGGGGGGGGGTTAGGGGGGTCATAACCACCCCCATGAGGAATTTTTTGCCACACAAAATGTATATTCTTTACTCCCTTATCATACACCCGTATACATATAAGTGAGTTGCAGAAGTCGTAACCCCCCCCCAATGAAAAATTTCTGGCTACGCCACTGATTCACGTACATATAACTTACTCATAGCTGCCAACTACTACGGAATATAATTAACCCCTTTTTCTACATGATTTTTCGGCTTAAAATATAGCAAAATTTTTGTGCTGCGCGAGCGAGCCGGTTACAATTTTGAAAAAAATAAGTAAAAAATAGACTGTTAACAAAAAGTGGTTAATTATATTCCGTAGTTGTTGGCAGCTATGACTTACTATATATAAGTGTAAATTATTGGAGGCGCTCGAGCTCTATGGGTCCATAGAATTCTGCACCTATGTAAGGTAAGTATCCATGTTAGTATCTTCCTACCATGTTATAAGTTAAAAATAGTAGCAAAGTAAAAAATCCAAAGGAGGAAAAAAAACATTTTCGATGAGATAGTGCATTTTAGACACATCTGAACTTTTCTTCATTTCATACTTTACATAGCATAATCTGATTTTAATGAACCAGACCCTGGCGAGGGCTGCCTATAGTAACATTGCGTGTTACGTGGCGTCACAATGAATACTAAATCATGATTGAAATCAAAAGAAAATTTTTTAAAGTACAAGTAAGGTTTTTTTTAAACGTTTGTAAATGGCGTGAATACTTTTTTTTATGTTAGTATAAATTAGTTTTCTGTATTGAGTGGTAAATTATTGGGTGGGCTCAGCCCCTATTCACAATTTATTGGGGGGGCTCGAGCCCCACGGGCCCATATAACTCTACGCCTATGCTCTTCACTATCTGTGTTACTAGCCGCCCCATACCTTTACTGTTCTTTATATCAGTGCAGTGTTGACTCAATTTCTGGACTCCTTTCAATGAAAATCATGTTTCTTTGTTTTAACAGTATTTGTCATTCAATTTATTCAGGTTAGGGTTGCTATACACATTTTGGGTGTCATCCTAAAAGCCGATGTTGAAACAGCCAATGTCTAAAATGCGCTTTAGCCCTATGCAGGGTGACATTTTTTAGATGGGCGATGAATGCGTTAAGTATTGTAAATTCGATATTTTAAAGCTGTGTACATTATTTAAAAGCTGTTTCGACGGCAGCTGGCTGTGCCGCACAGCCAGCTGTCGTCAAAAAAGGGTCTCTAGATCAGTGGCACGCTATGAACGTTTCGATCGTCCGCCATCTTGTTGGTAGTTAAGTCGAGCGATGGCAACCAGGCGCGTAGCCAGGAAAATATTTCGGGGGGGGGATATGAACTTATATGTGAATAAATAGACGGAATTTCATCACTAATCCAAAAATTTCGGGGGGGGGGATATATCCAACGCCCCCTTGAGAAGAAAGCCTCGGCGCTGACTTGTGACGTCACACCGAGTAGGTAAAGCAAAGCGTTTCCATTGGGTTTCTCGTCTCTCCCGCGGCGCGGGAGAGAGCAGAAACCCAATGGAAACGCTTTGCTTTACCTACTTGGTATGACGTCACAAGTCAGCGCCGCGGCTTTCCTCTCTAGGTAGCGTTGATATATCCCGATATTCCCCCCCCCCCTCCCCCTGGCTACACCCCTGTTGGCAACGTCTGCTCTTTTTTCAGCATTGGAAAAGGGTTGCGCCTCAAAGGGTTAAGAGTAAAAATCAAAATGTTTTTTTAAAACTCAACAGAATTCGTGCACCGAAACGGGGGGGAAAAATCGTCTTGTCACAAATATATATTGACAAGTTTTCGTGTTTATGACCAATTGTACTGTTTCCTTCCAACAAGAATTTCAAAGATTCATAATTCGCACTCTAATAAATCGATTTACATTCAGTAAAATGCAAAATTTGATTATTTAACGCATAGTTGTGGGATTACGACCCGTTATTATCAACACGTGGGATCTAGGCCAACGGGTAAGGTGCCGTCCGTGGGTGTCTTTCTAAGAGGTCCCAACCCGTACTTGTGCTACTATTTAACGCACAGAGCATTAATTTTAAATTAAATTCAACCTTATGGGAGCAGATATTCCTCCATAGATAGCCGGAAAGATACCCTCCAAAGATCTGTAACATCGCTTCTTTCCGAAAGAATTCTGCCAGGCAGTCGAATCCCGCTTAGCAGGTCATATTTATCATAGTTGATTAATTGAAAATGAACTGAAGATTTATACAGCATATCAGTGCCATATTACCGTCAGGGCAAACGGGACAACAGCCCAGGGCCCACAGATTTTAGGGGCCCAAAAATCTTACATCTTACATTTTTATAATTTTGCAGTAAAATTACCAAGAATAAAAAAAAATGTATTATCTTTTGTAATTTTAGTACTATGTTAATGATTTTTTAATTATACCGTATGAACAATGAAAATATAATTCAAATTTACATTTGTATAAATTAATTTAAACTTATTTTTAATTCTTTGAAATACTCTATAGTCGATAAAGCATACCATCCTATAGGAAAATAACTACCCACATTTTGTAACGAGTATTTTTAATGTTAAAAATAGCAAAATTCTTGTGTAAATTATTTGATATTTTAAAAAATATATACAAAAATGACTTTTTACAAAAAGTGGTTGAATTCCGTACAAGTTGGCAACTGTGATATAGCATTTCGATGTAGCATTTAACTATCCGTTCCACTGACATCATGTCATTTATTTCAGATTACTTAAAACAAAATTTGTGTTTTAAAGGGGTAAGAAATTTAAAACTTTCAGTATAAACCAATCAATCTTTTTTTTTTTTTTAAGGGGAAAGTTATTGCATGGGGCCCAATTTTTTTCTTCTGCCCAGGGCCCACAGTTGTCTTGATCGGGCTCTGCAGCATATACTGAGAACATAGAAGCACATAAAAATCTTTTATCCACTAAGCAATTTTTCGCAATCTTTAAGTCTACTGACTCCTTTATACCAAACAGTTAGTTTTGTTTTGCCTGCAGAAAATAGTTCACATCACCAAATGTGTCATTTAAGAGTCATTTACACATTTTCTGGATTTCCCGCCGTAAATTTTATCCTCATCAGAAGGTGGACTTCTGAATATTGGCATCCCTCGGAAACTGCTAGCAGCCCCCGGAGAGGACTTCCGGAAATACGGATTTAATGTGCACGTACACCACATATACACATCGGGATTTAGGCGAGATTCAAACGGAACAGAATTCGAACGCTTTCCCTCGCGAGCGGTGAAAACTATCGAATGAAAGCAAAGTTTCTTATTCAAACGAAACCAGGCGAACGCTTTTTGATCACAGGATCGTTTTGTCTAATTCGAACATTTTCCCGCCATCTTTAGGCCGTAGGTCGAGAATGGATTAGCAGCTGAAACTCTCGTTATCTTAAATAACGAGGAAATACAATGGAATTTCAGTAAAATCAGTTCTATAAAAAGAAACCAACAAAATGATCCGCCATACCCATGTTTAGACCAACACAATTACTTCATTTTGTCTAATGCGAAGATAGCTAATCCCATCTCTTTGTATTCATATCGCTATGTTTATAACACACTTTGAAATTTTTGTAATCAAAATTACACACATTGAATTGTAATAAGTGAACACTACTATGAAAATTAAAAACTTTTTTTTTTCACTATCTATC
>JAWZYV010018024.1:0-32114 GCA_038373885.1 Cheiracanthium punctorium
TGTTGCAGAACGAGGTGGTTCCATGTTTTCAAACAATGAAACCTTTGTTTTATATTCTGCAGAGGCCTATTAACCCTTTAAACGCGCAGTGTTCCCGCTCTGGGAACGCCAAACTCTGACGTTTTGATATTTGCCAGTCACGAACGATAGATTTGATTTCTATAAAAATACTGGTGACATATAGCTCCACGAGAATCCTTTACTTTTTAGAACGTCATTTCCCGTAAAAAAATTGTCACGATTATTTTTAATAGCACTGACATCTGCTGAAAAATGGAAGAATGCGAGGAACATCTGGATAGATTGCCTAATGCTGAAAAAAGAGCAGCCGTTGCCATCGCTTGATTTAACTACCAGCAAGATGGCGGACGATCGAAATGTTCATCGTGTGCCACAGTTATAGAGGCCCTTTTTTGACGCAGCTGACTGTGCCGGCACAGTACTTCGTACTTATTCGTAAATTTCAACAAACAAAACCCAAAGGTTGGATAAGATAGAATTTTACCGAGCTGCACATTGCTTGGTTCTTGCATGTTGCTTGGAACATAAAAGTTTAAACCTCGCACTATTTGTAATTATGTGAAACCCATGGAACGCCTTGCGTTTTAGCCAATTATGGAGAATTTTCATAATTTGGCGACTTGCGTATATGTATAATTAATTATTAGCTCTAAGAAAACAGTAATTAATATGTTTTCTTTGATAAAAACTACGGAACAGGTAGGATAGCTTGCCACCAATGGCAACTATTCATTATTTGGCGATTTACACATGCTCACAACCTATAATTACTGTTCATTAAAAGTTCCCGGAAAACCGTTATCCATATTTTCATTTACATAATCCTTTGCAGATTGGTGTACTTAGCACCCTACCTCGGAATTATACCATCTCGCCGCGCTGGCAAATATCCAAAGTGTACTCTATAACTGCTATAATTGCATAGTTAACGCCGCCAAATATTTCTACTGGTAGCAGATAATCCATCTGGACCGAACCGGCTTTAAAACAATCTGCATTTTAATTATTTTTCATTTCCAAGATATTAGTTATTCTGTTTTGGAAAAACGAATAATCGCTCATTCTAAACTCCTGTTGTCTAACCGAACTTACTATTTGAAAATTGTCAACTTTGTGTAACACATTTTGAGTTACTTATCCTAACTAATATTATGAATGCGAAAGTGAGTTTGTTTGTTTTGTTTGTTTGTTATGACGCTTTCACGCCTAAACCGCACCCTCCGAGCGGCCTGGAGTTTGCCTAGTGATAACTTCAAAAAAGTTCCAGTGTATGGGATCTGTATCTCTCGAAAATGCACAAGAAAAACTTGCTTCCCCCCATTTCCGCATGGAAGGCGTGGGGAACAAGGTAATTAACAAACTGCCGACGTGACAGCCTACCTACCGCCTGATAAATTACTTTGTATTGTAGGAGCACATGTTCGGTGAATCTGACCAACTGGTCTCCCTCACCTCTTTCCCCCCTAAATACTCGGGAATCTACGCAACGTTGTTGGAAACCAAAGTTCTTTTCTCGGTGGCTTACATGGACACTCACCCAGAGCCAGATTTTTGTCTGATGAAGATTGGAAAAAGAGATATTTTGTTTTTTGTCCCCTCTCATAATGAGCAGGTAGTGAGAGTGACGCTTGTGCTCTAAAAATAGTAAAATTAGTGATTATCTTTTTACTATACTTCTTTATCTGAAAAATTTCTTTATAAAGCTTTGATAATGAACGAAAAATAATATATCTAATGGGCCCCTTTCAAGATGAGGCCCTGGACACAGCCCCGATTTGCTCATGCGATAAGACCCCGTGTACATATTTTCAATAAAGTGTCCAATATCAGATATATCTCATTTACCTGAACCTTATATAAGACCCTGTCCTTCATAAAATGTGCAAAGTGTTCCATATAATTATTATTATTTCTTATATTTTTTTCGAACTGTGCATTTTTTCATAAAAGTTTATATGGTTAGTTAGGAAAGAGAAATAGGAAATTTGGCTTTCACTCGATCATTTTTGAAGTTGTAATGCAAAAAAAAATATGACAGTTAAAAAAAAAGAGAGAGAGAGAGAGAGAGTATAATGTACTTGAGTGTAGGGTAATAAAGCTTTCATTTTAAATTTTCTCAAGCGTACGAGAAAAATAAAAATTAAAAATTCTTCGATGTTTCATTTAAAGGACTTGCTTAGTAAATTTGTTAAATGAAATATCTATATCAATCTTTGTTAGATAATAAACGTTTTTAACGACCTTTATTTATGTTCTGCATATGCGAAAAAATTCCAAGAAAAATTAAGAGCACGAATCTGAGAAAGTAACACACCTAGGATTCATGCCATCTGAGATTTTTACCAAAAAATTCCCAGTTGTTATTTATCTTATTAATGTAGCAAATCCAGAATATTTTGTCTCAAAGTGAGTTGTTCATTTTTTATGGCCCACTAAAAAAGCATACCCGTAGCCAGATTTTCTATTCAGAGGGTGCACCCTCTTTTCTTCAGGGGGGGGGCACCCTAACTTAAGTGGGGTGGCATCCTATATTTTTTTGAATGATAACATTTTTATCTATATTTCTCTTCATTAAATAATAGCATAAGTTTATAATTAAATAAATTCTGAAAAGTCCAAACGGCTTCCAAGAAGTAAAAGTTCCTTGGCTTAAACAGAACGGATTTAAAGTTGCCAAGATCATATTTGGAAGATGAGAACACAAAACAAAAATGACAGAGTATTACAAAGAAAAACTTTGTATATATAAAGCTTTGATATATAAAACTTTGATATAAAACTTTGATAACTTTACCTTATATACAAAAATTTTTCAAAGCATCTGCATTAAACTTTTTTTATGTGAAATTTTCTAGGGGGGATGGGGCTCAGCCCCACCTGGCACCCCTTTGGTTAAGGGCCTGTAAAAAAGTCCGTGCAGCACACAAAAGTGGGCGTTTTTCTCAGACATAGAAAATGCTGTGGTCAAAAACTCTTTGCGGGAACATCTTGCCATGATATTTATTTCACATCTATAATGTTAGACGATAGAACTTCGTGAAATATATGAGAAATCTGTGGCAGGTTATCGACGCAAAGTCACTGAAGGTCACAAAAACACACATTTTCTTTCTTTCTTTCTTTCTTTCTTTTTTTTTTTTTTTTTTTTTTTTTTTGTCATTTTTAAGGCTTAACCATAGCTTGCGCCTTCAAGTTGCTAAGGCAAAAGAGGAGTCCTTTGAAGGCACAAAAAATGCATGTATAGTTGACGCAAGTTGAATGCGCTTTTAGATTTATAAGACCAAAATCTGAAAATTTTCGATTTTGACTGAAATTCGAAGTTTCATAAATTCTTGCGGCAGAAGTTTATTGAAAGTAATTCTTTTGGATCGTTTTTATGTGAATATATTGTATTATTTGAATGCTCAGCGCTTATACCAAGTTTTGCGCGCAAGATTAGGACCCACTGGCGCATTGACTTAATTTGAATTAAATGAATTTAATTCAATTTAAATTATCTATATTTAATAATTTTAGCGACTTAAATTGCTAAATTTAAGCGGGGCCTGATTATGACCAACAGGGGCCCCGGACATTGATGAATTTTGGGGGCCCCATCCATGAATTTTTTTTTATTTTTCAAAAAAATTTGATATAAAAGAAGACTATTTCAGAACATTTGAAATTGGGGGCCCTTTACAAAGTCCCGATTTTCCCATGCGATAATAAGGCTCTGAATTTTAGTATTTTTGGGGAAACTGGTGGATTTTCAAAATTTTAAGATCGCCTACGTCTTCTCTCTATCATTTTGCGCATCTTTATGCAGTTAGAGGTAGTAATCAAAAGCGAAGCGCTGTTAATTTGTCAACGGTAATGGTTAAAAAAACATGAGTACAAATTTTTGTCAATTTTAAATGTATGACGTACAACTGGCGCCATTCCCACATGTAATCCAAAAAAAAAAAAAAAAAAAAAAAATCCTTCGGAATTGGACCACTGAAATGCTTAATATATATTAATCCTTATATCAATGCTTTATTTAGGCGAAAACAATTTATTCGTTTTAATATTCTTAAAAGAAGTAGAAGTTTAATAATTTCGAGAAGCTATTTCAAACGATTTAAAATCGCAAAAATTTGCAAACCTATTTAGATTATGACGTGTAATTTGTTAGAGTTAACCTTTTAACTCATTTGGAACGCTTTCCTTCTTAGAAAAAGTCTGCATTTTAAATTAAGCCTTTCTGCTTAATAATTTGATTTTTTTTTTTTTTTTTTTTTTTTTTTTTTTAGCCGAATACTGACAGCTTAGCAGTACGGGACTGATTTATAGCTATTATGCCAGACTTGGGGATCGTCTAGAGCGTGGAGAATCTTTTTCTCCCTACAATTTATCACTCTTAAAAAAAAAAAAAAAAAAAAAAAAAAATCAGTTGATTACCAAGAAATCTCTAGGAAACAATGATTCCATTACTTGTTACTTTCCGAACATGCACAATGTAAGGCAAGTATTGTAATCATGAAAAAATTCGACTTCGAGACTTTGATGTATTTATACGTTTTGAGGTCTTCTGAATTCATTTATGCTGTTTTTACGAGATGTATGTATGTATGTGTGTGTGTATGTGTGCGTGCGTGCGTGCGTGCGTGCGTGTGTGTGTGTGTGTGTGTGTGTGTGTGTGTGTGTGTGTGTGTGTGTGTGTGTGTGTGTGTGTGTGTTGTGTGTGTGTGTGTGTGTGTGTGTGTGTGTGTGTGTGTGACTGAAAACGATAGCTCCTAAACGGATCATTCGATTGAGCTCAAATTGGACATACATGTTATAAACCACCGTCGCAAGACCGGTACTGATTTTGGTGTATATAGGACTTATAGTTTTTCTACAGGGCTACGACAAAGATTTCTTTGACATTATAGTGTATGGGGAGAAAGTCTTGAAAGTGTGCTAGCGTTTAAATGGTGCATTCACTTGAGTTTCAATTTGGTATATATGTTTGAATTATTCATCGATTAAAATTTATTTAAATGCTTGGTAATGATCTAATCGTAAGTCTTCGGAAAGTCGAGTGGAGGTACTCCAGATTTTTTTAGTATGATGCCATAACTTTTCTTAGTATTACTACTAAATAAAGCAATGTTTGCCAATTGATTTACATGACTTTTTTTAGCAGCAATACTAAGAAAAGTTATAGCATCTTTGTTTCAAAGAGATTTCTTAGTAATCCACAAAAATTTTTTTAGTGTAGGGCATCACCCAAAAGGATGTTATTTCCGGATCCGCAACTCTCATCCGTATACCAGCCTATATACAGCTAGAGGAGCTGCGGACCCACAGATTTATCGTTCACGTTTGTGCCATGTACATATAGCGGATTTTGATCAGCCGAGATGCAGCGACGGCCCCAGGGGCGTGCGGGACCCCAGGCGAAGCGCAAGAGCGGGGCCTCTTCTCTATCATGTCTTATGAGATAGCAATAAAATGGCCCAGGAGCGGGGCCTCTATAAGCGCGGGGCCTTAGGCGATCGCCTACATTCGCACCCCCTTCGGCCGGCCCTGCGAGATGTGAAAACTAATCCTTTCACTTTCTGCACACCAGGCTATTACGACTCCTTAAAAATTTATTTTAGGATGAATAGGAAAAATTAAATTACTAAATTAACTAAAACATTTTTCTAATTTATGTGTATTGAAACAAGAAAGGGTTGTCACCCGATCGTTAACACTGCCAATATAGCTTTTGGGTCATCGTGTGACAATTGAGCTAGCTATGACAGCGTATTTTAATATCCATAACGCTAGGTTCGAGTAAAAGTTTTCTGCATTTTTTTCAGTTTCCGTATAGCTGGAATAATTTAAAATGCATGTGTAAAAAAAAATTACTTTCTTCGTCGTGAAGAACTGATACGCAGCTAGTTATAACATGTTATGTATATGTAAAAATAAATTACTCGAAATTCAAATTAAACATTTAATAATTTTGCGATTTCTCAAAATAATCAAACGAAAATCCCCACCTCTCTCTCCATGTGTTTATATATCATGGCTTTGATTTGCAACATCTCTTCGATTTGAACTTCATATTTCAAACAATTACACTAAAATTAATCTTTCTTTTTTAATTTAGGTAATTGGAAATTTTACTTATTTCCTTTTGCCTTTTGGCGCTTAGTTTAACCAATTGTTAAAGTAATCTCTTTTCCCGTGTGATGAGCGGGTACATCAGCTAATATAGAATAAAATAGAAATTAAAATTCGTATTGTTCAATTAAAAGCAGCATTAATAAAATAATAACTCGATGACAAACTGACGATTTCCATGTGAGCCGGTATAAATTTAAATGCTTCGAAATCTAAGATAAAATTTTGGCTTTATACAAATTGCTCTATTTCTGTGTATTTCTTTACGTAACAATTTCTTTAATTCTTTACAGGTTGAAAAGTTTTTCTACCATGTATACATATTTACATAAATGAACTGACACACACACACACATAACACAAAAACAACAAACAAAAATTTTGCAGTTCATTGTGGGAAGTTAATTTTTCTGGAAAGATGTTGTTGTTAGGGTAAAACTAAGACAGTGGAGGATCCTGAAAAGTTTCAACGGCTGGAGGCAATATGCGAGAAATTTTGTAAGAAAAATGGATCTTTTTAAATTTAAAATTTTGATTAAATAATACTTATCGTCTGAAACCAGGTTTAGGATGGTTGCTCTCATCATTCATTACTGAAAAGGCGATTTTGAGAAGATTCCTCTTCTCTTACATGTGTAATTTCTTAGCGTGGATCTTTGAACACTCCGCTAAACCGGCAGATTATTCGAAGACCTAGGGGAGCAGGGAAACCTCACAGATTATAGAGTAGTATAGTGCATTTATTGCAAGCCTGCACTCAGGGTATCTGCCAAGTCAAAATGCCTTGGTCGGAGGACTTTTTCAGGTGTTCTTCCGCGTATTCACGATAGACATCCAGCGAAATCGCCCGAAACCCCAGACCGTTAGATCGACAGCCGCGCGGTAGCCCAGAACCCTAGATTTTTACTCTTCAGCCATCTACCATTTTCAGCCCCTTGTGTACAGGGCCATGGTGGGAGGCCCACAGATCATAGAAGGGGAATCATCACCACTGAATCCAACTGGGATTTAATTTTATTTTATCTTAGACAACTGTTCTTTTCAACTAGTTATTTTAATTTTGTTTTAATCTTTAGGACGGAATAGAGCTTTACTGATAAATTTGATCGCGCATTTAATCGTGTTAATTTTCCAGTAAAATCAAACTCAAACATCAATAACTGAGGCCTAGTTTACAGCAATACAGTCTGGACACATACTCAACTTTCCTCACTATTTTCAGGAGGTAATTCACTGATTAAATAATCACTGATTAAATATTTACCTTACATTTCATTGTTTACATGAAAAATACTATAAGGACTTTTTGGCTTCTAATGTTTCAAGAATATTATTTTATCATTCCAATTTTAATGAACTAACGCATTATGTAGAAGTTGTCTTTACTTAATTTTATAACACCAGACGGCTTCTACATAATGCGTTAGTTCATTAAAATTGGAATGGGAAAAATAATATTCTTGAAACATAGTTGGTTGCCAAAACGTCCTTATAGTATTATTGATGTAAACAATGAAATGTAAGATAAACATTTAACCTAAGTGACATTGGACTCTCCTAAAAATAGTGAGGGAAGTTGAGTACGTGTTCCGACTGTCTTGTAATTTTATCACGGACTTAATCACGGATCAAGCTCTGTTATTGACGTTTGATTTTGATTTTACTGGAAACTTAACGCGATTAAATGCACAATAAAATAAAGCTGAAAATCGCTTAAAAATGAGAGAGAAGGGGGATTTTCAGATTTTTAAAATAGTGCAGATCGTTTATATATATATTTTTTACATAATTATGAAATTTTTCAAGCCGATCGCACGAACTGTATGAATTTCATTAAAGTTTTACACAGTAACTTTTTAATCTGATTGGATTAATGACGGTAAAAGTTCTGTTTGGAAGTGGCGGGACCGGATTTGTTAGAGAGTGAATCACGGATCAGCGTAACTATATAATAGGATAATTACAGAGTTAATATTTATACAGGAGTGGTTTATGACATGTAAATTTGTATTAATTTAAATAATAATATGCAATACATTTCTTTAAAGCCCCTCTTCATCCGTAAGCATGTGTGCCCAAGAATCCATATATGTTAAATCGGTCTCTTCTAATAAAATATGTTTTTTTTTTTTTTTTTTTTTATATGCCAACTGTTTTGTTGTATTCGAGGCAACAGCTTTTCCTTTTCAGGTAAAATTTGAAAGAAGTAAAATATTTACTCAAAATTTCTTATTTTCATTAAACATTTAAAATTATTATAAATGAAAAAGTATCCTGGAGATCTTTGAAAACTACGAAATATTCAAACTTATTTCCCGTGCCCGACCATGCTTAGAAGGGACTCCGGTTCAAACGATTACTTGTCTGAAAAAATACCGAAATCATTCGGCCTCTCTCTTCTTTAGTTAGAAAAGGTATGATCACCACATCTGTAAATAATTTTCTGGGGGGTTCAAAGCTGCAATTAAAGTATCGTAGGCGTATCTTGGCCATTGTGCTCTCTCCCCTCCTTTGCAACCCATCAATCTAAGTGTCACAGGTGTTTTGGTGAGTGGGGGTAAGCAGTAACGGGATTTTATGTCACAGCCGCTTTCGAAGCAGAAAAAAAGGAGCAGAAAATTATGTCTCAGCCGCTTTGAACAACGTTTACAGATGACGGGATTTTACGTCTCAGCCGCTTGGAGGGTTAATCCATTAGGATGCATTTTGGTTTAGATATAGATGGGACCCTGGAGATGGTTATAGGCTACTTAGAATTTTAAATTTTTAATTACTTTTTTAATTATTAATTAAAAACCGTTTTTACGTTGCCATGCTTGGCGAGTATCAAATGATTCATGTTTTGAGCTAACAAGAATGCTATTACTTCAACAAAGGAGCGCGTGCATCTGAAAAACATTAAAAACCACGGAAATTAAGCCAGTTTAATGCCAAATCTATCTATCTGTAATAATAATAATGAATGTTCTCCAGACAAATCTACAGAAAGCAGAGCTTTGAAAATTTGAGCATGACTGAGCCCATAACTTCGGTAAAGTGCACCTGAGGCTCAGAATTTTGAAATTTTAACTACTTTTCTAACTATTAATTAAAAGCCGTTTTATCGCCCGCACAAAATGATTTATGTTTTTAAAATAAAGCAGAAATTCTATTTGCAAAAGCGCATGCATTTGAAAAACGTGGAAATTATGTTGATTTTACGCCAAATTATAAAGCATAACTAAAGAAAAGGGTATTATCCCGGCGGTCCGCCAAGACAAGCGATTTTTTGCCGAAATGAATGCCGGACACATGAAATTATTAATGGTTTTGAATACGATTGGCAACAGCTTGGCAACTCATTGACGAAAAAACAGTTTGGCGGGAATGACCGCCGGGATGATACGTAAGTACCAAGAAAAGTCCAGATGTGTTTCTTAAAGTTCATAAATTCCCAAATCCTACCAATAATATAAATGTGTACGTTTGTGTGGTGTTTGGATGTTTTTGACTGAAACACACAAAAATGGTTAACGGATTTGGAAAAATTTGTAATGAAAATAGCTTATGCCCTGGATTAACATACAGGCAGCCTTTCAAGCATATAGCATAAATAATTCTTTTACAAAGACACTCAAAATAATTCTAATGCATTGCGCTGTATGGAAATTTTGTAGCTAAGCCGATTCTAAAACTTTTTTCACTGATTGAAAGTTACATTATTCCTGAGTATTATTGTTTGTTTGTTTTTGGATTAAGACCGACTGACTGCACTAGTGTCCTAGGTCTATATAGCGAATTCCTCTGTGGGGGACTTTCTAAGGGATCCTAGCCCGTATTTACGCGAGGTTTTTTAGAAAACCACGGAAAACTGGGAGCAGGTAGGTCGACAGGCGCGATCGGGGTTTGAACCTGGCACCTCCCGGCTTGCAGTTTTGAAAGCAGAACTTCTTAGACACTGGTGGCATCCTAAGTGTTATAAGCTACCTTTAATGCACATATCACAGATAGTTCTTTTACAGGGATGCTAATAAGAATTACATTACGCTCTATGTGCATCTCTGTAAGTACTGAACCGATTCCTAAACTTTTTTTACTGATAGTAGGCTACACTATTCTTGAGTATTATAGGCTAAAATTCATGCATGTAGCGTAAATAGATCCTTTACAGGAACACTCAAAATAATTCTAATACATTACGCTCTCTGGGTATCTCTGTAACTACAGAACCGATTCTAAAACTTTTTCACTAATAGAAAGCTGCTCTATTCCTCATTAACATAGACTAAAATTCATGCATATAGCATAAATATTTCTTTTACAAAACAGTTCGCAAATATTGTCATAACTGTCTTTATTCGCTAAATGCCTGAAAAAAATCTAAATTTAGTAACTCTTCATATTCTCTTATTTTAAATGAAGTATACTACCATGCATTATACTTCATTTAGAACAAGTAAAAGCAAATAATATTTAAATGCAGTTTCTTTTGTCGCAACAATATCTGTTATTCACACATGCTACATTTCTCTCGGGACCTAATTCTAAAGCCGACGCGGACGAAGTCGCGGGTAGCTGCTAGTTTCATATACTTTTTAATTTGGCGTAAAATGGGAGTAATTCTACTTCATGTTTTACAATTTCACGTGATTCCACATACTTGGAATTGCTTTGTTGCAAAGGAATGAATGATTTTATGCCAAATCTGGAAGCCATTATGTTTTATAATTTTTCAGTTTTTTATTAATATCTTCTAAAATAATTCGATTTTCGAAATTTAAGTCACCGTATCAGGTTCCTCAGAATTTTCTGCATTCGGGAACATGTTTCTCGAAATTCAAATCCCCACGGTTTAAGAGAAGATAGGCCAACAAGCTCTGACAGCGGCGACAGCGGCCTTTACTTTTTTTTAGAATAGAGAGATACCATTAATGTGAGAATAACCACCACCCTACTGAAAAAAAAGGAAGGAAAAAAAACCTTTCTGGGTGCGCTACAGGAAACGTAGATGCACTCTTATTACTGCATATATGCATTTTAGCAGATTTATTTTTATTCCCAACACCATCTTGTTTGAGAGGCTTTCTTTTACTATAAATCTGACATGTGCAAGAGAACTAAATGGATTTACGCTAACCGTTACGAGAAAATTCAAATTATTACTCGAACAAAACCGTAACGCCTCAAATCTTGCCGGTGCAAAGCATGCTTAATGATTTTACATTAATGTCGATTAAGGCACTAAAACTTGCTTTTCAAAAGAACTGCAATTTCAAGGAATCTTAAACAAAATTTATGTTACCGAATATCTTCGAAGTACGATAGTGAGTGGCAAAGGAAGAGCCTGTTCCGTTAGCGGAAAATTTAATAGAACCTCGGAAACTTTTATTGAATCTAGCTAACTTATGTAATTTTGAGGCCAGCCTGCTACAAAAATTGATCGTAATTTCGATAAAACGCTGGAGTGCAATTTAAAATCAAGTGTTTGCCAGAATTATCGGTTACTACGCTGAAGGGCTGACGTTTTTCCTAATTACGTTTGATTTGCTTTCGAATGCATTTTAACCCTTTAACGCGCAGTGTTCCCGCTCTGGGAACACCAAACTCTGACGTTTTGACTGTTGCCAGTCACGAAGAATAGATTTGATTTCTATAAAAAATAGTTGCGAGTGACATAGCTGTTCGTTCCTCCGTGTTATCACAGCACTATTAATTTTTTCTCTGCACAGGCCGCAATGTACGAGAAATATTTTTTGTAGCCCTGTAAAAGAATTATAAATCATCTGTACCAAAAATCAATGACAGTTGTACGACGTAATCCTTAATATATGTACCATATCTGAGATCAGTCAAATGTACCGTTTAGGAGCTAGCACACACTCAACACACAAAAAACCACACACACGAAAAATAAAACATTTGAAAAATGCCTCGCAGTGATAAATCGTGTAGACAAGTTATACCGACGCTGAAAAATCCTGATTGATTTTAATTGCACTGTAGTTTAACAGCACTAAAAATTCCAAAATTTCTCCATATTGGGACGTCTGTAGTTAAGTATCCCGGCAGCCATCTTGGATTTTTTTGGTTGCCTCCATGATTTCCATCTCCACTCTAGTATTCTAAAAACTGGCAGAAAATCCCAAAGCACGGAAAATACGTGCCGATTAGAAAAGAAATTAGAAAACGTTTCCTTAATACTACTTTTTTATTTAAAATTTCAATCGAGGTGGGGCTATTTGATTGGTCTGTATTGGAGAAAGAAACGAAGTGTGTCATTTTTATGAGTCACCGGGAGCTTTCGTCGCTGAAAATTTTCCACATTTGGAGAGTGATTGATCTTTTGCATTTCCTCTGAGGTCCTGCATATCTATGCTCAGCTAATACTCGAGCCTTCGATTTTTTGCTAATTTTTACTTCTTTGTGAAGTAATGTGATCGCGAAAAATTTCGGTAACCAGATATCGAAGAAAAAAGCCCGATTTTGACTACCGTTAAATTTACTTTTAAGAATTTTTGCGATGCATCTTATCGTATGCACGTTCATATACACTCATGTCCATAAATTAAGGATAATTCAGAATCACACAGAAATTGATCTCTAAAATAAAAATTTCACCTGTGGAATGATCACACACATCTTGAAGAAGAATATGCAAATTACAGGAAACCACCAGATGGCGTGGATGGTACGTCACAATGACGAGAGTGTAAGAGAGGGGTATATAAGGAATGGTGGCAAAGAAGTAAAATTGTTCACAAGCGCTGTGAAAGCCTTTCAGTGCAAAAACCGCATAGTTATGGCACAAAGGAGGCATTTGGATGATGTTTTACGTGGCAGAATTATCGGACAACTGGAATGTGGACGTACCCAGCTGGAAGTATCCGAGGAACTTGAAATCGCCCAGAGTGTCATCTCCAGGCTTTGGCAACGATTCCAAGATGATGGTAATGTGAGTAGACGTTACAGCACAGGTCGCCCCCGAGTTACAACGCCGAATGAGGACCGCTATTTGGCAGTTACTGCCAAAAGAAACAGACGGAGTACAGCATCAGACCTGTCTCTTCAGCTCTCTTCAGCTACCGGTACGACAGTTTCAAGGCAGACCGTTTACAGACGCTTAGGGCACATTGGTCTATATGCTCGTAGGCCTGTCAGATGTGTTCCACTTACCGCAACTCACTGTCGCCTGCGATTAACCTGGAGTAGAGAGCATGCATTGTGGACACCGCAAGAGTGGTCTTGTGTGATGTTTTTCGACGAGTCCAGGTTTAGTTTGGAGTCTGATACTCGCCGGACATTCATCTGGAGAGCGCCAGGTACCCGTTACCACCAAGAGAACACCATTGAAAGACACCGTTACGGTGGTGCAGGATGGCTCGTTTGGGGAGGAATTATTCTTGGTTCCAGAACTGACCTGCATGTTCAGAGTGTAACGATGACAGGCCACATCTATCGGGATGTCATTCTGGAACAACATGTACGTTTGTTTCGGGGCGCCATGGGTGCTGAATTTGTGTTTATGGATGACAACGCCCGTCCTCACCGTGCAAACATTGTAGACGAATGCCTTCAATCGGAGGATATCACCCGTATGCATTGGCCAGCATACTCACCGGACTTGAATCCAATAGAGCATGTGTGGGATATGCTTGGCCGACGAATTGCAGCCCGTCAACCCCCTCCCACCTGTCTACCGTAACTTCGGAGTGCATTGCTTGATGAGTGGTGTAATATTCCCCAAGATCAGATTGATCATTTGATACTCAGCATGCCTAGGCGTTGTCAGGCCTGTATTGCATCGTCCGGGAGACATACTCCGTATTAACCATCCTACTAACCATGTTATACTGTTTTTTGTAAATAGGTTCTTTTTTGAAATTTGGTCAAGGGAGTAAAACTTGCAATTTTTATTAATTATGTCAAACATATAGCATCTTTTTTGCTCTTTACTTTTTGTTTAATAAATAGACTTTACAAATAAGTCAAATTTGTTTTGCTTCTTTCTCTTTCTTTGCCTGAACTTCATTATCCTTAATTTATGGACATGAGTGTAAATATATGAGAGTTTATTTATAGGATTACCCAAAAGAATCTCAATACATTAATGTCTACGGACATCTTCAATATAGTATTATGTCTGTAGTCAGCCATTGTTTGGTCCATGCCCAAAATATCGCCATTTGTCATCGACCTTGGCGAGTTTTGCCGAAATATCGCCAATTGGGACGACAAAAGTAATTTCATATTTCACATAACTCTAAAACTTTTAGGCGTAGAATGTTGAAATTTTGTATTTAGAACTACTGTAGCATCTAACTGTGCATCTTTTTTTGATTGCGGTCGACTGGGTAATTTATTTGCAGGGTCATCCAAATGACTTTAAACATATTAAGGTGTATGGATACATTCAATTGATTGAAAGTCTGTGGTCTTTTACTCCTTTGGCTATCCTCGAAATCTCGCAAACTATCTCAAGCTTGTCGGCTTTTGGCGAAATATCGCCAAATTAAGTGTCAAAAGGAAATTTTTCAAATTGAACCCAACTTGTCGATATTTATTTATTTGTTTGGCGGGAAAGGGCAGCTCGCGTTACTGAATGTGCCGCTTAGAGCTACATATACGTCCTTCCGGGTGTTTCCCGCCACAATTTGGAACCTCATCAGGAGATGGGGAACTTCTGAATATTGGCACCCCTCGGAAACTGATAGCGACCGTCGAGAGGACTTTCTGAACCACGGATTTAGCGTGCACGTACATTGCATTAACACGGTGGTCTTTAGTGGTACGCCGGTATCGAACCCACAACCTACCGGTTACGAGTCCAACGCCTTAACCACTGGGCTACCACGGCCCTAGCTTGGAGATATCGAAATATTTGGCTCGAAATCGCCAAACCTTAGTATTACTGCAGTATTTTATCTCTTTGAGGCAAAATAAGTTTAAACGAAGTGCGCCGAAAAAATTTTTGATTTAATAGACGTTCAAGGAAGTCATTTGTTGTCCACGTTAGATTTTTTTTATTTTCGTTTTACGGTCAATGCATTTGATTTCCACAAAATATTAAAGTGGGACAAATAACGTTTGAAGCATTTAATTTTTTTCTAGTGTATTTTTTTCGATTGTTAAAAGAATGATGTCGAAAATTTAATTTTTAGAACAATCAGCTTTATAAAGATTCGAAAATATACTAAAAATGATTGCCCTTCAAGGTTTAAAAAGTATCTAAAGAAACAGAAAAGGCGAAAATTCACTCTCATTTACTCTATTTACAATAAAGTTACTTTAAAAGTGAAATATCGTTGCACTTAACACTGAAGCTGAAAGAAATAACTACAAACGAGAAGAATGCATAAATGTATATATACAGATGATAAATTCGTTAAACTGGGTAACTTAAATTTTAACTTTTCTTTAGAACATAGCATTAAACTTTTAAGAGGTGTTTCTAAAGTAATAGTTAGATAAAACAGGGCTTTTAGTACTTTTGAAGCAATAGTAAAAGAATGGAGTGAGACTTTACTGAGAGAATTTTTAAGCGTCTATATTTTCATCGCCAGAAAAAGGTTTCTATTACTAGAACGTTAACTTCAACTAAAAAGAAAAAAGAAAGGAGCAAAAAGAAAAAAGTAAAATCCCTTCGTAAGAATATCATGTTGACTATCTCCATAACCTTGAGTATTCTGAGAAATCTGTCTGCCTAATGGGTGGATGCTTTGGGCGAAGAACTTTTTTAGAGGTTCTAATTCGTATTTACGTTACACCTGGAGAAAAACGCTCAAAACTCCTCACCATTAGATAGGTAGCCGCGCAGTACGGTCAAACTCAGTTTTTTCACATTCCAGCTATTTACGAATCTACAACGCTGAGAGAGGATATTGGATTTAGTTTCCACCTCCCTCATAGAGACCCTCATCGTAGATGATGAAGGCAGAATTTTTTGTTCCTCTTGAAAGAACCTACGAACAGTTTTTAGTTCTGCGGTTCTGCATTATTACATTTAAAACTTCTTACTTTATTTATCTTTCACACCAACTTCATTCTGAGTATTCTTTTTTTTTTTCAAGCTAAATCACTGGGTTCTAGAGTCGGAGATTTTTCTTAAAAATAAAAGAAAAGGAAAAAGAAAAAATATCCCTTTTGAAAAAAATTGCAAATGCTGATGGTAGTGTTATGACAATATTATAACACTACCATCAGCATTTGCAATTTTTTTTCAAACGTGATATTTCTTCTTTTTCCTTTTCTTTTATTTTTAAGAAAAATCTCCGAATCTTGAACCCAGTGATTTAGCTTGAAAAAAAAGAAAAAGTTACTATAAAAGCAAAGGTAATTAGACAAACTAAGGTATCAAAGTTAGCAGAAAGGTAAATCATGCTAAACGCATCGATTATCGATTATACGCTTTCTAACACAAGAATCCTTTCGAGCCAAATTTGGCAGTGTTTTATCGTCACGTTTTGTGAGATTTCGGAGATAAAAAAGCTGTATATCCTTATTACTGTCATTTTGCGGGACCCTGTAAAAAAACTTTATAAGTCATTGCCATTTTTTAAATGAAGCTGTTATAGACATCTATTTTGCTGTGCATAAATAGATAAATGTCTCTAAACTGGCATCAACCTTAATGTATTGAAATTACGCGATTCTGTAGAACCGTAAATGCCACTGCCACTGTTTTCTATGCAGTATTTTGTAACCCTTCACAACAAACCTTTGCAAACAAAGCAACTGTAATAAAAAAATATGAAAAGTACCTGATATTTATATGTTTACGTGCTTTTATTATCCACACACACCATTTATCAGATTTTTAAGCAAACACTTCTCTCGTTTATTTATTGATACCAATTCTAAATTGATAATAAATTTAAGTCCTTAGCTCATTAATGGAAAATTCCTCGGAACATAAGTTCTAAAACGCACGTAAAACTGAACTTTATAGGGAATCAGTTAAAAGCTGCTCTCCATTATCAGGTAATTAAAAATTTTACTAGCTACAAAGTTTAGACAGCGATCATGGCATCCAATATTTTAAATTTCATAGCTAGTGATTAACATTGTGTTGAAAAATCAAGTATGTTCAGGAAAGGAAAAAGTCTGGCATGAATTTCTTTTCCTGAACTTATTCTTTATTTATATTACTTTTTATAACTGCACTTCCTTTAACTTTTTAAGTTAACGCGATGTCCTCGCTGTGAGGACACAAAACTTTGACGTTTTGATTGTCTTCAATCACGATGAATAAATTTCATTTCAATAAAAATACTCGAGAGTGACCTGGTTATACGAGAATCCCCTTTACTTTTTAGCACATAATTTCCCGTAAAAACGGTCAATTATTTATAAAATTATCAAGATTATTTTTAAGAGCACTGGCATCTGTTGAAAACTGGAAGAATATGATGGAAATATATTGATATAGAAGAACAACTGGATAGACTGCAGAATGCGGAAAAAAAGGGTAGCCGTTGCTATCGCTCGATTTAACTACCAGCAAAATGGCGGTCGGTCGAATCGTTCGTCACCTGCCACAGATCTAGAGAAATTTTTTTGACGCAGCCCACAGCCAGTTGCTTTTGTAGTTTCGTAAATCTTAAAATTATATTTTATGATCGTTTCTGATAAATACGCTCATAAGGTTTATAAAAATAATAAAATAAATTATTAGAATCAAATTAATTATATATTATTCCTAAATGATTTTAGTGTTTAGCACATGCAGCATGAGTTACCAAAACATAGTTATGTTATCCTTGCAAATGAAATAAACGTTTACTTTAAAATTGAATATTCTCTTCGGTTTTTATCAGTTTTAATTATAAGAAAAGTGTAAAAAGAGGTAGCACCCAGATTTGATGTGCTTTTTCGCGTAAAACTATTCTAGCATGAGTTACTTTATGGTAACTCATGCTACACTTAAAAAGGGTTTTTAGTTAGAAAGGGTTATTCAGTTATTAGTTGTATAAATATCATGAATATAAGATTAGTTGCAGCAACTGATCAAGTTAACATAAAAATAGATTAATTTTTACTATGGTTACCCCACTTCAATACGTTTACGGGCTATTTTTTATCCTCAAAAGTCTGAGCTTAAAACTTTCAAAAGCTCAAAAAAAAATTAGAAAATGACGATGTTCGCAAAGTAAAATTCATGGATTGCGAAAAGAAATGTGCTCATACCAGATTATTCAGACTTTACGGAATGCAACAATGAAAGAAACCAGAAGCCGCTTATACTATGACGACTTCAATGAGGAAATAGATGTGTTTGAACGACGTTAATTTTTTCTATTATTATTGTGAGCAAAATAAATCAATCTAAATATCTGCAAATGCTAAATAAATCTCAAAATTAAATTTTATTTTCCTTTCTGGTCATTCCTAAAGCTCATTCATCTATATTGTAGTCGTTTAGCATGAGTTACCAAATACTTAATACATTTTAATTCAATAACTAATTTTATAAATATCCCATTCAAAACTGAATGATATTTTGTAACAAGAAAAGTAAATATAAACTGCTCATAAAAATTATAACACTTAAGAAGTAGAAATACAACTCTGACTTTTCTGCCTATAATTCAACGTCTCTCTCTCTTTTATTTTATTTGTGCCGTGTACGTAACTTACTTTATTCAGATTGGATATGTTAACAGCTTATATTTAAACAAATAATCTGCATTACTATTAGGTGTCATGTTTATGAGGGCAGAAACTTAAATAATTTTCTTAGTGACAGAAATAAAATTATTTTTTTTTTTCAGGTAAATCAACTTCAGATTACTGTACTATTATGAAAAGTTATTCCGGTAGAACTCAGATATTTGCCACCAGTAGTGACTTTTAATTCTTTGGCGATTTGAGCATGCACGCGTAATAAATAATTATTTCCAAGTAAGGTTACCATAAAAAAAGTTTGTATAGTCTTATGCATATTCCTCGGCAGATTAACGCACTTAGCATATATTACTAGGAAATATTTCATGATTCGATATTTATTGATTACGTATAAACCACTGAATCGAGTGAAATAAAATTTACTATCGTCACCGGTGGTCATTTGAACTCTTTGCGCGAAGTATTTTTCAAAAAAATTATAGATTTTGAGATTTTGTGAAAATTCAACACATGATTGCGCTATTCCTGAAAAATGGGAATGGGATAGAATAAAATTTCAAATTATGTTAGATGCACGTTAGTTTGAACTACAGATACCAAAACAGTTTTAAATATTTCATAGATTTTGGGATTTTATTAAAATCGCATAAATGTTTGTTCTCGCATTCCTCAAAAATGGATTAAGAGAATACATTGAAGTTTAGCAACATGATCAGCAATGACTAAAACATCAAAAATCGGAATTTTTTCAAAAATTTAAATAAATTTTTTGACTGTTTATTTGCTTTTTTAGACTTTGGGAAAATTGTGCAAAATGTTTTCGAGGAATAATGTTAAAATATCTACAGCGAATCCAACAAAATTTAGTTACAGGTTAGGAATGACCTGATGACTTGAAAAACTCATTCAACCGGAATAAAATTTAAATTTTTTTAATTGAAAGAAGTTCTCTATTATAGCCAAAGTTACTGATCACTTTGTTACTTCTAACCTGTAGTCTTTTAATAATGCATAGAAGATATAATTTATATTTCTATACTATTGCTAATATGCAATTTCCATTCTTTATACACCTACGATACTGACGAAGATTCAAGATTTTTGAAAATTTGCATTATGTACTAACCCGTCAACGACGGGTTCGTCAGCTAGTATATTACAAAATATTTATCACTACAGCGTTTACTGATATTTTTAGACACACAATTATACTTTTAATTACATAATGCATAATTTTTGTGCCAGGAGATTCGTTTTGTTAGTAAGCGAAATGTGTTAGTATGCAAAATAGAGATCATGCTACGCTTACGTGGCCTTCAAAAGACGACCGAACCCTATGTTTCTGTTTTCAATGGCAATGGAAGTAGCATTATCGGGACTGCACACTGAGAAGTGCTTAATATTTTTTCATTGTTGTTGCTAAATTGCACCGTTTAACGAAGAATAGCTGACAAGTCAACAGAAAAGTAACAGTTAGGATTTAATAATTCCGTGCGATTACTTTTATGAAATGAACTACGTTCACCATTCTACATTCTGCATTCACCATTCATAACTAATTGCAGTAGCAAACAAAATTCTGCTTTAACCCTTTGAGGCGCAACCCTTTCCCTGCTGCGTCAAAAAAGGGTCTTAGATCTGTGGCAGGCGATGAACGTTTCGATCGTCCGCCATCTTGCTGATAGTTAAGTCGAGCGATAGCAACGTCTGCCCTTTTTTCAGAATTGGGCAATCTATCCAGCTGTTCTCGCATTCTTCCATTTTTCAGCAGAAGTCAGTGCTGTTAAAAATAATCGTGACAATTTTTTACGGGAAATTACGTACTAAAATGTAAAGGATTCTCGTGGAGCTATGTCACCAACTATTTTTATAGAAATCAAATCTATTATTCTTCGTGACTGGCAACAGTCAAAACGTCAGAGTTTGGTGTTCCCAGAGCGGGAGCAGTGCGCTTTAAAGGGTTAATGTGTAAATATTTTATGATTTTCTAAACTTTATTATTCCTTGTGAGTTTTTTTTTTTTACAATTAATTATTTATTTCTGTAACTTTCATTAAAATTTAAAGACGCATAATTGTACTAAATAACTTATAATCTTTGTTAGTCTGACAGTAACTGCGTTAAATATGAATTTATGGGCTGAAATAATATTTGCTATATATGCTGCTTCATAGTCAGGAAATCATATTAAGCACTCATAGAACGTACTCTTCTGTCGCTTTAAATTATAAAGTTTCGTTTGATAAAAACGTTTCATATCCCATGACACCGAAACAACTTCGGATTTAAAACTTTCAGCTCTCCAAAAGTTTCCGACGAAAATGAGCATTTGGCAGATTTCGCCCCGGGGATTCAACTAACCAATGATAAATTTTGAAGTTAAAGTCAGAAGGTGACAGTAATTCAGGCTGCGTAAAACGTAACATTCAAAGGAAGAATCAAAGCAAACTGATTTTAAAATGCAAATACGTCACAGCTTATTAATGTGAGAGTATCAGTGTACAAATGAATAATTAAAGGATCGCAACATGCTGTAATCGATGGGAATAAGTAGAACAAGCAAGGGAAATTGTGGGGTCGGGATCGTCATCCTCTTGCAGCTGTAATCACATTGGAACAAGCGCTAGAATAATAGTGAACTTTTTGACCATTGCTCTACGAAATCAAATCTATCTTTCAAAGGACTACTATGGCCGAAGGGATAAGAATCCGAACATGGTAGATGGCTGAAGTGTGAGGGTCACGGGTTCGTGTCCATCGCGCGGCTGTCGATCTAACGATTTGGAGTTCTGGGCGGCTTTCTTCAGCTGTAAAGTTAATGCGAGTTAAAACCCCTTAAAAAGTGCTTCGTCCAAGGCATCACCCTAGGCAGATGCTCCTTGTGTAGGCTTGCCATTACACAATACAATACATCTTTCCCAAAAAAAGCACGCGGCTAAATTGATAGCTTAAAAATTCTGTGCGGATGAAATTTTTGGGAATGAACCCTTTGTTTATGAAACTTGCTTCAGTTAAAACGCCGTTTTTGCTACGTGATTCTGATTCTCTGATTCCTTATTATGTGCCCTACCTCCCCTAAAGATTGTCTATAGGTCTCATCTTAATCATGATGACACACTCTCTCTCTTTCTGTGTATATATATATATGTATATATGTCTGTGTGTGCGTGTGTTTATATAAATCTTCGGATGATGTCATTATAGTTGAAGCAGTACTTAACCTCTACTTCACCTGACGAGCCGCCACTGTGAAATGCACTGATTAATTTAGAACTGTCGGCTAGATACATCATTCCGCAGGAACATTAGATTATGGCTGCATTACTGAATATTTACATTTAGGTTTTTTTCTTATCATGCTATGCCAGTAAAATGATAGAAATTTTAATGATAAGAAATTTTTTTAATGTGATACCTTATGTAAGGTGACACCTAGTGATGGGCAAACTAGTTCATTTTAGTGAACTAGTTCTGAACGAACTAGTTCATATGAACTATGGTGATTTAATAATGAACAATATGAACTACGTAGTTCATAATGAACTATCTAGTTCAAAATGAACTATGTAGTTTAAAATGAACTAAGTAGTTCAAATGAACTAAGTAGTTCAAATGAACTATCTAGTTCAATAAACTAAATAGTTCAATGAACTAGATAGTTCATTATGAACTATGCAATTTGGGATGAACTATATAGTTCATATTGAACTATGTAGTTCTTGGTGAACTATCTAGTTCATTATCGGAAATAGTACAGAACTATTTCCAGTGGTCTCCGTACTGGAAATAGTTTAGATCAATTTCAGCTACGGAAACCACGCGCGGAGCACGGCTGATGCATGGTTTCTCTGATTTGTCGGGATCGGGAGAGTGTTTTTTTGTATCTGAGTGTTTTTTGACGTAGAAGTGGCGTACCAAGAAATTCATTTTGAGGGTGCGTATCGTCATTACCATAAGGAGCACTGTACTACTGCTCAGACGAGAAGAATACAGTACGAGCTACGAATTGAATTCCAGGAAGAATGCACATTTTCTCCCCCTCCCCAGCACGACCATAGTTCTATGAGCACGACCGGCCTTCCCGCTGCCCTCAAACAGTAGCCGTTTACTTTTCCCAAGCTGTATGCTCGCGGAAGCAGAAGCACGCCCAAAGAACATTTGCAGTGGAGTGGAATAATATTAAATTGAACTAAGTAGTTCAAGTTGAACTATCTTGTTTATGTTGAACTAAAATGAACTATCTAGTTCATAATGAACTAAATAGTTCAAAACGAACTATCTAGTTCAAAATAAACTATCTAGTTCAAAATGAACTATCTAGTTCAATACGAACTACCTAGTTCAAAATGAACTAAATAGTTCAAAATGAACTAAGTAGTTCAAAATGAACTAAGTAGTTCAAAATGAACTAGATAGTTCATTGGAACGAACTATAGTTCATTTAGTTAAACTATTTAGTTCTTTAGTTCATTGTAGTGAACTAGTTCAATGAACTAGTTCGTTCATGAATTACCCATCACTATTGACACCTTAACCCTTTATAGACAATAGCAAACGCCTCAAGGCGGTGCTTTCTGTCTTTGACCTTGACTTGCACTGATCTACCTCTCTCTACCACAACATATCTGCACTGAAACGAACTTCCCGTCCTGCTTGGGGACTATTCTACTGCAACTACGTAGTTGATAAATACAAGCGTTGAACTATACTCTGGAGTAAAACTTTTAGCCTGGGATCTCTTAATAACCTGCTTCTTCCTTTAGGTACAATTCAGGTAGGCAAGGCAAGGCCCAACTTTAAAATACCATTGTTGCTATTTGAAAAAAAAAATAATAATAAAAAGAAGCTTGAATAAGATTAAAAGTGAGGGTGTACCATAGGACGAGATCCCTGTTCATAACAGATAAAAAAAAATGAAGTCAATAATGTTTCTTATTGTGTTTCTTATCCTAATTTATTTTTGTGCTTATAACATACTATAATATATGAGGCTCAAATAAATTCGAATGAAATGTATTTATATTTTATTCGATAGATATGTAACAATAAATGTTAAAGTTCTAAAATGCCACTCTTTTTTTCCAAAGAGCTATATTACTTTTTTTGTAAATTATTTTTTTATTTATTTATTTTGTGGCAAATAAGACTAATGCTTTGAAAGTATTCTAATTAATTAAAATTTTGACAAAATATATTTTTGGAAACTGATAAAAAATATTAAATATTTTTAAAAATTTCCAATAGAAAATTCTTTCCGATTTTTAGATGCACTTAGTCCAAAGTTAGGTAAAGTATTAAAGAAAATACCCAGGATCATTAATTAAACGATACCATTAAAGACAAGAAAAAAAAGTAAACCTAGATGTTATTGCTTTTGATAGAAATTTTTATACTCCTAACAGCTGCATGAATCCATTTAATCTAAAATATACACGAAATTGTGGGTGAAAATATATCCTGATATCCATGCCTCTGATTACGTCCCAGCCACTACAGGAACAGGAATTTGTGTATCAAAGTAAGATCAATATTAGCCCTGTCTACTGATCTGAACTGTGAGAGGGAGTGGAGTCATTGGGCCGTAAATAGGCCTAGTTTTTAGGTTAATATTTAACTAAGAAACATAAGTAAAAGTTTTCCTTTAAAGAGGAATGTTTTCTTGTCTTTGAAGTTCAAGTAATACTAGGTAAAGTTCATCTAAAATATTCTTGACTTACGACGACCAAATATCGACGATGTTTCCGTAAGCGATTGGTATCTGTAACTTTGCTGTTCGACGAACGACGGCCCAACAAAGTACAAGTGGGTGGTTTTTTTTTTTTTTTTTTTGGTTGTTGTTGTTGTTCTTTTTTTCCGCAGCTTTACTTACGTTGTAATGAATAGTACTCCTACTTATTTGTAATGAATGATGGACTTATAATTCAAATTTAAATTTACTATAGTAAAAAACTTATAATTCAAGTAATGTACAGCTATCTTGGGTTGGGTGGATGATTTGAAATGAAGTCCACAATTTGACATGTTCGTCTTATGGTGAGAGTACGCCTTTAATGTATTTATGCCTAATATAAGTGAAAATATATTAAGCTCAAATAAATTGTAAATGAAATGCATTTATAGTTCATTCGTTAGAAGAGTAAGAATAAATATATTAAAATACTAGAATGCCACGTAAAATTCGGTGCCGTACTGTTTATTTTCTGTTTTTTCAATGTGTTCTATGTTCACGTTTTTTAATTTACTTATGTGGTTTGTGACAATTTAGAGGATGTTAGCTAATTAATATTTTGGTAAAATATATTTTTTGGAAAATGATTAACATTATTAAATGTTTTCTATATATTCAAATAGAAAATTTCTGTACGATTTTTAAATGTACTTATTTACGAGCAATAAAGTTAGATAAAGCATTGTAGTCAAAGAATATCTGAAAAAGGAAATAAAGATAATAGCCCTACCCAATTAAAAAATTTTGTAAATGAATTACGAAATTTTAGGATCATTAATGAAACGATTCTACAGGAAAATTAAGGAACCGTAGAGATTATTACATTTGATAGAAAATTGTATACTCAAAAAAGCTGCATGAAAATCCCAGTTAATCTAAAATAAAAAATAAATTGTGAGCGTAACATATTCTAAAATTCCCACCTTCGTGTACGCCCAGCTATAACAGAAACGGGAATTCTGTATCGGAGAAGATAAATACTGGCATTGTCTTTACTCATCTGGGTACAGCTTTAGTATTGGTCCTTTGACGCGCTTTATTTTTGGCGACTTTTTTTTGCCGCGATAAAGGATGCCAATATGGTAACCCCGCCGACGGATGCTCCGGAGCCGAGAGCATGGTAAACCTAATCCTGGCGATCTGTTTTCGGAAAATGGCTATAATGGCAGTGTGCTTTATGGTTTACTAGCGGCTACCCGCGACTTCGTCCGCGTCGGCTTTAGAATTACGCCCCGAGAGAAACGAAGCATGTGTGAATAACAAATATGTTTGCGACTAAAGAAACTGCATTTAAATATTATTTGCTTTTTACTTATTTTAAATGAAGTATAATGCATGGTAGTATACTTCCTTTAAAATAACAGAGTATGTAAAATTACTAAATTTAGATTTTTTTCAGGCATTTGGCGAATAGAGACAGTTACGACAGTATTTGCGAACTGTTTTGAGTGTTCTTGTAAAAGAAATATTTATGCTATATGCATGAATTTTAGCCTATGTTAATCAGGAATAGTGCAGCTTTCTATAAGGGAAAAGGTTTTAGAATCAGTTCTGTAGTTACAGAGATACCCATAGAGCGTAATGTATTAGAATTATTTTGAGTGTTCCTGTAAAGGAACTATTTGCGCTACATGCATGAATTTTAGCCTATAATACTCAAGAATAGTGTAGCTTACTATCAGTGAAAAAAGTTTTGGAATCGATTCAGTACTTACAGAGATACACATAGAGCGTAATGTAATTCTTATGAGTATCCCTGTAAAAGAACTATTTGTGATATATGCATAAAAGGTAGCCTATAACACTCAGGGTCCCCCCAGTGTCTAAGAGGGTCTGCTCTCAAACCTGGAAGGCGGGAGGTACCAGGTTCGAACACCGGTCGCACCTGTCGACCTAGCCGCTCGCAGTTTTCCGTGTTTTTTTCAAAAACCTAGCGAAAATACGGTCTAGGATCCCTTAGAAAATTCCACACAGAGGAATTCTCCATATACGCCTAGGACCCTATAGACCTAGGACCATATAGGCCTAGGACTTTCAATCAGTGAAGAAAGTTTTAAAATCGGTTTAGTTGCTACAAAATTTCTATTCAGCGCAATGCATTAGCATTATTTTGAGTGTCTTTGTAAAAGAATTATTTATGCTATATGCTTGAAAGGTTGCCTGTATGTTAATCCAGGGCATAAGCTATCTTCATTACAAATTTTTCCAACCATTTTTATGTGATTCAGTCAAAAACATCCAAACACATTAACGTACACATTTATATTATTTGTAGGATTTGGAAATTTACGAACTTTAGTTAGTGAAACACATCTGGACTTTTCTTGGTATTTACCTATTATCCCGGCGGTCATTCCCGCCAAACTGTTTTTTCGTCAAATGAGTTGCCAAACTGTTGCCACTCGTATTCAAAACCATTAATAATTTCATGTGCCCGGCATTTATCTCGGCAAAAAATCGCTCGTCTTGGCGGACCTCCGGGATAATACATAAGTACACTTTTCTTTATTTATGCTTTTTAATTTGGCGTAAAATCGACATAATTTCCATACTTATTTATGTTTTTCAAATGCATGAGATTTTGCAAATAGAATTTCTGCTTTATTTCAAAAGCATAAATCATTTTGTGCGGGCGATAAAACGATTTTTAATTAATAGTTAGAAAAGTAATTAAAATTTCCGAGCCTCAAGTACACTTTACCGAAGTTATGGGTCCAGGCATGCTCAAATTTTCAAAGCTCTGCTTTCTGTAGATTTGTCTGGAGAACATTCATTTTTATTATTAGAGATAGATATATTTGGCATAAAACTTGCATAATTTTCGGTATTATTTAATGTTTTTCAGATGCACGTGCTTCTTTATTGAAGTAATAGCATTCTTGTTAGCTCAAAACATGAATCATTTGATACGGGCGAAACTCGCCAAGCATGGCAACGTAAAAACGGTTTTTAATTAATAATTAAAAAAGTAATTAAAAATTTAAAATTCTAAGTAGCCTATAACCAACTCCAGGGTGCCATCTATATCTAAACCGAAATGCATCCTAATCGATTCAGCGGTTTAGGCGTGAAAGCGTCATAAACAAACAAACAAACAAACAAACTCACTATCGCATTTATAATATTAGTTAGGATGTACTTCAAACACCTACATTTATGTAAACACCAGAATATTCATTAAGCTTAATATTAAATAAATTTAAAACTCTGCTGCTTATACCCCATTTCTAGTCTCAAGAAAAGAGTGTATACCCTTGCATTTGTTAGACGAACACTTCGCAAGCTGGTCGAGCGCAAGCCTTGGTGTACAGCATCATACTTCGGAGGGATGCTCAGTTACTCTGTCCTTGCGTGCAGATGACTCCCCCTTATGAATTCTAGAGAACATAACCACTCACCAAGGCCTTACTCTTCAAGATCTACATCGGTCCCACCGGTACCAATGCTGAGCCGGTCTCGATTTACGCAGCCAAAACCCACATCAAGAACTTCAAAGACAGGCAAAGTCACCTTCTGAAAGATCTGACGGGGACACCATTTCAAATCGAACAATGAGATGCGACTTCAAGTTGCAAACACTTCAAGTGCAGTTACATCGTCTCTGAAAACGTTTATGAAAATCTACAGAACCCACCAATCGAAACTATCTATGAATTGCCGGACAATGACTTCCCTGACCAAAACAAAAGGAAACTCCCCAAACTTAAACTGACTTACACTAATCTATCTATACCACAACTCTTCTGCACTGAAAACATTTCTCTGTTATGCTTGGAGACCTTTTCTACTACACAGTTAATAAATAAAACAACTGCAACTCTCGATATTCAACTACACACTGGAGTAAAGCTTTTAGCCTGGGAATTTCAATAACCCCTACTCTTCAGTTCAGTTCAGGTTGACTGACTAATAACAGCAATAATATAGGGTAGGCACGGCTCTACCCTATATTATTGCTGTTATTAAAACAAGCAAAAACAAAAAAAACAAAAAAACGTCAGTCGTAGCACTGAAAGTCAGAAGTGATAACATTTTGCCAAGCTTTCTAAAATTTATGTTTATGCACTTTTTATGCATTTGAAATTTTCTGTAAAAAAATTTTGAATGTTTTTTAAGGCTGTCATTTATTTATGATATTCTCACAATTTCACATATTTTTGTACCTTTGTAAACATGTTAATGTAATTTTCACTGGGTTAGCATTGGAAATTTTTGATTTTTTAAATTTAATTAGATTTTTAATTTCGCGCTCGATTTGTGTGCACATTTAAAATTTAAAAAGAGAGAGGGAGTGCAGGCACAGGCCGCAAAGTGACACAGCTGGTATATGCGTACGGTATAAAGTAGCGACACAGATTTTTGTCCATGTGTTGGATTTTATTCGAATTAATTAATAATTATAAGTACGTGAATTTATTAATTATCAATACTAATCTACCTACTTTCTAATGAACAGTAATCCAGTATTTGTAATGAATGATGGATTTATAATTCAAATTCAAATGCACTGTAGAATAACACTTATAATCCAAAGAATGTACCTCTAACCTGGGTGGAGGATTTTAAATGAAGTCAATAATTTTACATGTTCGTCTTATGGTGAAAGGGCACCTTTAATGTATTTATGCTTCATATATGTTAAAGTGTATTAAGCTCAAATAAATTGTAAATGAAAAGCATTTATAATTCATTCGTTAGGAGAGTAAGAATAAATATATTAAAGTACTAAAACGCCACGTATGCGGTCAGGTACTTTTTACCCCTTTTTTGCAAAGAACTACACGTTTTTTAATTTAGTTATTTGTTTTGGGACAATTTAGACGGTGCTGGTTAGTTAATATTTTGGTAAAATATATTATTGGAAATATAAAAATATTTAAATGTTTTTTTTTATACTTTAATTTTTTTCAATGGAATTTTTCTGTACGATTTTTCATGTATTTAGTGTTGAGCAATAAAGTTAGGTAAAGTATTGCAGTTAAGGAACAGCTGAAAAAGAAAATATAAGATAATAACCCTACACGGTAAAAAAAATTCGGAAACGTTACCCCCAAAAATGGGGCAGCTCTTGTACTAGTTCAAAATTGCGGAAACGTTTCCGAACCATGCGGGTAAAGTATTTAGAAACGTTTCTGCATATGTCGGAAACATATTTACCTATTTTCCTGCATTTTAGGTAAGGTTTCTGGAAAAGATGGGTAACGTTTCTGTATATTTTGGTAAAATATTGAGTAACCTCTCCCTGTATTTCGGAAAGGTTTCCGAATTAGCGAGTAACCTTTCTGAGTTTTTCAGAAAAAATTACATGCACTAGATGAAGCGTTTCAAGTAACTTCAACTAGATGGCAGCACCAAACTAACGGAAGGAGCGCGCCGACCAGAATGGAACCGCTCGTAAGACAGCACGCTACCGCGACGCTGTCATTCGCTTGCCGGGATTTGCTTTAAAAGTAAACTGACTGCTGTTGTGCTACGGGTTGTTTTGGAAACTTAAAATTTTTTTGAAGTATTTTGTAAATGGTGAGAAAATACCATAATTAATAAATATAAATTAAAAATCTTAAATCTTTTTCTTCCACATAAATTATTTTCAGGAGATAATGTGCTGTTTTATTTAAGTATTCATCCGGCGACGTCACCTGGTGACTGGTCACAAATAAACTTCACAGTGACCACACAGTGAAGTTACATCACTCACAAGTTACCAGACCCTTATTATCGCATGGGCAAATCAGGACTTTGCCCAGGGCCCCCAGTTTCAAATGTTGTTCTGAAATATTCTTTTATATGTCAAAATATTATGAAAAAGAAAACAAATTTTATTGGGGACCCCCAAATTCATCAATGCCCGGGGCCCCTGTTGGTCATAATCGGGCTGTGCAAGAAGTTACAATGTGACAGTCCTGTGACAATTGTGACCCTCTGTGACGTCACAGCGACTCTTTTGTGACCATCTATGCTATTAGGGAAAACGCGTCCACTCTTATCCGTCTCTTGGCGCATGCGCGAGAATTCCCAAATAAAGATTTCCTTTCCCCGATAAATACTTTACCTCGAAATATGGGTTATATTTCCGAAATCGTGAGTTCGAGTAGAGCATCGGTAGGTTACGCTATAATTTCGGAAACCTTTCCGCTATAAGTATGTAACGTTTCTGAATTTTTTTACTGTGTACCCATTTAAAAATTTCTGCAGATGAATTACGATATTTTGGGATTAGTAATGAAACCATACTACTATAAAATAAAGTGAACATAGAAATAATTATTTTTTATATAAAATTTTATACTCAAAACAGCTGTATGAAAATCCTAGTTAATCTAAAATAAAGAAGAAATTTTGGGCTGTAACATATTCTAAAATTTCCGCCTTCGTCTACGCCCCAGCTACTACTGAAATGGGAATTCTTGTATCAGAAGAAGATAAATACTAGCCCTGTCTACTGATCTGAACTGTGGGAGGGGGTGGAGTCATATGGCCGTAAATAGGACTAGTTTTTAGGTAATATTGAATTGTGTGTGAGTTTAAGAAACATAAGTAAAATTTTTCCTGGATGTTTAGTTTCATACTGACTGTTATTTACAGTTTAGTATGAATTAACATTCTTTTGATAGTACTTTTTAGGTTAATATTTTCGTTTTCCTTTAATAAGGGCAGAAGCAGCATATAATTACGCCATTAATATTTGATACCGTGAAATATTAGATATTTTGATTTTATTATTTCAATATTGCAATAATTTAGCGATTTTAATCAAGGTATGAGATAAGTATTGTTTGTTTACATTTGTTATGATTTAAACTAGTTCTTTACTTTTGCTTACGTATGCTTTTGTCAGAACGCTACAATATATTTTGAATTTTTTATTTGTTATTTTATTGAGGTATTGTCATTATTAAATTTATTTTACAAAAAGAGAAAGGTGGGTTGAGGGGGGGGGCTGTGCCCCCCCCCACATAAAATCTAATTAAATTTTATTAAACCGAATCTATATGTACATTTAAGCTTGTAATCTGCTTATAATTTATTTTTTCATAAAAGTATTTAAAAGCCATTAAAATAAATCATAGCTAAGTTAACGTTGAGGATATCAATTATCTCGGAAACCAGCGCCATCCGATCCGCCATATTGTTTACAATTGGCAACGGCAAGGCAAACTTGGGTTGGTGTTAAGATTTTGTCGCCAAAACAATAGCGCGCCAAAAAGGATTAATACTAAAGCTGTTCCCTGTGATCTGCCGAAAAAATTTGAAGTCTTAAAGCATTACTGTGAAATCCCTCTATAACGATATTTTGTGGTCTAAATAATATATCGTTGTAATGAGAATTATCGTAGTACAGGGAATCTATACTTTAATGAAAATAATTTTGTTTTTCATTTCCTACAGTTGGGCGTCACTAAGGTTCGCTCTGCTTTCATTCAGTAACCCTGTAGCACTCTCGGAAACAATCCTAACTAATATTATAAATGCGAAAGTGAGTTTGTTTGTTTGTTTGTTTGTTTATGACGCTTTTACGCCTAAACCGCTGAATAAATTATGATGAATTTTGGTTTTAGATATAGATGGGACCCTGGAGATGGTTATAGGCTAATTAAAATTTTAGATTTTTAATTATTAATTAAAAACCGTTTTTACGTTGCCATGCTTA
>JAWZYV010018025.1:0-48426 GCA_038373885.1 Cheiracanthium punctorium
CCTGAAAAAAATATATAATTCCAAGAAAGCGCCGCCAGACACGATCAGAATAAATCTGAAAGAACTCAAGATAATGTTACTCCTTTCAACTCTACCGCTGCCTTTGTGAATTATTCTTTCAATTACTTTTAAATAGACAAGCCAAACAGGAAAAATCCACTATACTCTATTAAGTGCATCCCATGCATTCATAAAAAAAAGTACCATTTTAGTGCAAAACCAACTAGAACAGAAGAGCTATGGTGTAAAACGTGCTGTGTACAAAAGAGTCGTAGTCGTTTGTCAAACAACTAACACACACGAAGCGGCAAAGATGTTTAACCAAGTACTTGAATGCACTTTTTGGCGGCGAAGAGCGCTTTTCTAGTCCTTTAGTGATAAATGAATCCATACTCCGTGACAGCTGTCTATACGCGACCCGAAGGGAGATCTGGAAAACGGAAAACGCCCACCAGTAGGAAATCTGTCCCTCCTTCCGTCCATCCTCCCGTACGTGTTGCGGTCGGAATCTCCATACTCATTTCTCTTCTACGTCCCCTATCCTAGTTCTATGGTTAAGGGTGGATGCTGCTTAAAGGATGTACTGTGCGCGTATAGACCCGACTAGCACTGGTGCATGTACATGCATCCCCTCGTTGGGCTCCGTGGTGGGCGGTGCGGTCGGGTCCGAATGTCCAATCCCCAATATGGATTCGATACTTTCTTTATCTAACGTCAACGTTCCGAACTCTCTTACTGAGGGAGCTATTACCGCAAAATTCTTTCTCGTAAAATGTCAGGACGGAAACTTTAACCAAACATCCCCATTTCTAATCCATAAAACCATACTTTCTAATGTTGGAGAAGTTGCAAAAATTAAAAAAATACGCTCTGGCGACATCTTAATAGAAGTAACAAATAACAAACAGGCAAACAATATTATGCAATTAAAAACTATCGGCCTAAAACCAGTCACTGTATTACCCCCATAGGACACTTAATTCATCAAGAGGCGTCATATCCGAACCTGACCTGTTACACTGCTCC
Organism: Cheiracanthium punctorium; assembly: GCA_038373885.1. Taxonomy (NCBI): domain Eukaryota; kingdom Metazoa; phylum Arthropoda; class Arachnida; order Araneae; family Cheiracanthiidae; genus Cheiracanthium; species Cheiracanthium punctorium. The sequence continues at coordinate 1,027 of JAWZYV010018025.1, forward strand.
GAGGCTGAAATCCTTGAAAATCTGAAATCCCAAAATGTTTGTGCAGTTCGCAGAATCTCTATCCGACGCAATAACCAAACACTGGACACCAAACATATAATTCTGACTTTCCAATCACCTAAACTTCCTTCCCATATCAAAGCAGGATACCTCTCATGTGCCGTTAGGCCATACATACTTAATCCTACTCGGTGCTTTCAATGTCAAAAGTTCGGCCATACCAAACCATCCTGTCGTGGTTCCCCAACCTGTGCTCGTTGTGGGATCTCCGGCCACGACAGTGACACCTGCTCTAATCCACCCAAATGTGTGAACTGCAAACAAGATCATCCTTCATATTCCCGCTCATGCCCGAAATGGTCGTACGAAAAAGAAATCCAGTCCTTGCGTGCTACACAAGGACTGTCTTATCCAGAAACCCGTAAAGTGCTCAACTCCCGTACCCCCAAACCCGGTCAGTCTTACTCTGAAGCAGTCAAATCTGTTAAATCAATTGCCATACAAACCGAGCCACCAACATCTGTGCCTGTCTCTATACCTACTTCCACTACTAAAACTAAACACTTAACCTCTAACCAAAATAATTCTTCCATAGCTCTACAAAAAAGCACATCCAAGAAGAAGTCTCAAAGCAACAACTCCACTCAAAATAGACCTATAATCAAAAAATCTGCTGCCTATAAGGCAAAATACAGTAAGTCCAGACTTAAAAACATCCTTCCACAAAAACCCATTGACGATTCAATATTGCATTTAGATCCTACCGACTCTGACATTTCAGACAATATCATGGATGACGATGATATTCCTAGTACCCCACTTACACCTACGGGGACTAAAAGCAAGCTCTCCGTCATCCCTAACATCACTTGATTATGGCCCTGCTGCTATCTCGGAACTGCCACGGTTTCTTAAATAAAATTGATGACCTCAAAACTTTAATTTATGATCATAATCCCGCTTGCCTAGCCCTACAGGAAACATATCTCAGGACCAATAAACAAACGCAAATCCGCAATTATATCACCCTCAGAAAAGATTATGAGCTAGGGGACAGGGCCTCCGGCGGAGTTGCCCTCTTAATAAACAATAAATATCCTTATCGTCCCATTAATCTCAACACTACTTTGCAGGCTGTCGCCGCTAGCATCCATCTCAAACAACTTACCACAATCTGCAGTATCTACCTTCCCCCTAATGAAACAATCAGTCAAACTTTACTAAATAATCTGGTCCTGCAACTTCCACCTCCTTTCATGCTCCTGGGGGACATGAATGCTCATAGTCCCTTATGGGGCAGTAAAGATATCAACAATAGAGGACAACAAATTGAACAACTCATAACTGACTATAATCTTTGCATCATGAATAATGGCGACAACACCTATTTCCATTATCCGACTAAATCATTCCATGCCATAGATATTGCAATCTGTTCTCCACCCATCCTTCCTCTGTATAATTTCTCTGCTTCCAGCGACCTACATAATAGTGATCACTTCCCAATTCTACTCTCACCTCTATATCAAAACCTTACCCATAATTCTACCATCTCCCGTTATGTACACGCCAAAGCAGACTGGGACGCCTTCACTGAGCTATCCGTCATACCCCCTGAAGCCATAGAAGGTACAATTGATGAGGTCGTTACAAAAGTTACTTCTATCATAATAAAAGCTGCAGATGCGTCTATCCCTAAATCAAATAATACACTCCGAAAAAACAAAAAACCGTGGTGGAATGAGACATGTACCCTCGCCAAGAAGCAGCAACAGAAAGCATGGGGCGTCTTCCGGCGGTACCCTACAACCAAAAACCTTATTGCCTATAAAAAAGCAAAAGCCTACGCCCGTAAAATACGAAGGCATTCACAAAAGGAATCCTGAATTGACTATGTGTCCAGTATCACCACATCTACTTCCAGTAAAGAACTGTGGACTAAAACTAAAAGGACAATGGGCATCTACAATAACCATCCTATATCCTGCCTTTCCATCAATAACTCCACAATATCTGACCCAAAAGAGATAGCCAACACTATCGCTAAGTCCCTAGCTTTCAATTCTAGCAGTACCTCCTATTCAAACACCTTCCTTCCATATAAACAACAATCCGAAAGGTATAAATTAAACTTTAATACTCTTTCCCATTTTCCTTACAATAGCATGTTTACCGTCAATGAACTCATGAGGTACCTAAAGCAGTCATCAAATACCTCCCCTGGTCCAGACGGCATCACATATGAAATGTTAAAACACCTACCCTACAATTCTTTACTTAATCTTCTACACCTATACAATAGAATCTGGAATGAGCATGCATTTCCTTCCTTCTGGAGGAATGCTGTGGTCATTCCCTTTCCTAAACCTGGAAAAGATGCATCTGATCCGAATAATTACCGCCCCATAGCGCTTACCAGTTGCCTGTGTAAGCTTATGGAAAAGATGGTTAATGCTCGCCTAGTTTATGTCTTAGAAGCCCAGGGCCATATACACCCTTTTCAGAGTGGCTTCCGTAAAGGCAGGTCCACCAGTGATAACATTTTAAATCTGGAGACAAACATCCGTCATGCATTCCTGCGAAAAAATCATTTAGTGTCCATCTTCTTCGATATAGAGAAAGCCTATGACAGGACATGGCGGTACGGTATTCTCCGTGACCTCCACACCTTGGGCTTCCGTGGCAATATGCCCATTTTCATACAAAACTTCCTTTCTCTACGAAATTTCAGGGCCGCATAGATAACACAGTGTCCAGTGATTTTACTCAAGAAGAGGGTGTGCCTCAAGGTTCTGTACTGAGTGTCACCCTCTTTTCCATAAAAATTAATGACATTCTAAACCAACTCCCTACCACTGTAAGTGGTAGCCTCTATGTAGATGACCTACAGGTCTCTTGCCAGGGCAAGGACATGCGTCTCTTAGAACGGCAATTACAAAATACCATCAAACGCATTTTAAATTGGTGTAACACTAACGGCTTTAAAATCTCTGCCAACAAGACAGTAGCCATCCACTTTTGCAGGAAGCGTGGGATCCATCCAGATCCAGAACTTTACTTAGGCCGGTCCAAAATAGAAGTCCGGGATTCTGCCAAGTTTTTAGGTGTTTTCTTTGACAAGAAACTCACGTTTGCTCAACATATTTCCTACATTCGCAGCAAATGCGAAAGGAACTTGAATATTTTAAAGGTGCTTTCCAATACCTCTTGGGGGGCTGAGCGTGATGCCTTGTTGCGTGTATACCGTGCTGTTATACGCTCAAAAATGGATTACGCTTGCAGCATTTATGGATCGGCCTGCAAGACAGATTTAATAAAACTTGACACTGTGCATCATACCGCACTACGTATCTGCTCCGGAGCTTATAGGACTTCTCCAGTCCAGAGTCTTTACATAATCTGTCATGAGCCATCCCTCACTCATACTCGTCATAAGATTTCACTCACTCACTACATTTTTCCGGATACTTTCTCATCCTTCACACCCCTTAAAGTCCTCTTTTTTAGATAATCACCTGGATCGCTTTTACCAAAATCGTCCATCTTGCATCCCTCCTTTTGGACTCCGAAGTCGCCGGAATCTTATGGGTACCCATTTAGCTGATGTAAGGGTCTCTACTAGCTCGCATCTTGACATTTCACCGTGGGACACTCCATATGTCTACTACTTACAACCTTTCAAAAGTTTCACAAAACAGAATACGGATCCTCTAATATATTAACAGCTATTCCACGACCACAAAGCCAAATATTATAAGTATGAAAATCTCTTCACGGATGGTTTAAAGTCTGAAAACCATGTTGGCTTTGCCTATACCGATCGTTCTCACACATGCAGCTATGCTCTCCCTACCTTTTGTTCTGTATTCACTGCCGAACTTTTAGCCGTTTATGAAAGTCTCCGGTTCATCTCTACCTCAGACAAAAAACGCTTTATAATCTATACAGACTCCTTAAGCGTTCTGGAAGGCCTCCACTCTGACTCTCCTTCAAATAGCTATATTAGTAAAGTCCACCATATGCTGATAACGGCTATGATATCCTTTACTGCTGGGTACCGAGTCACACCGGAATACAGGGCAATGAGGAAGCTGACTCTCTGGCCAAACTAGCTACCCTTCCTTATCCCTGCCCTCTGCCTTACAGCGATATAAAATCAGGAATATCCTATCTCATACAAGACCATTGGATCAGCGAATGGAATAGAGAAATAGACAATAAATTGTATCAGATACACCCATCTCTCAACCACTGGCCCTCTCATCCCAATCGCAAGCATGATGTCATTCTGACACGTCTCCGCATCGGACACACGAGACTAACCCATAAACACTTACTGCTAGGTGAACCTGCTCCGGAGTGCCCCCATTGTCATACTGACCTCACCATTCGTCATCTTTTAACCTCATGCACTGCTTTTAATAGTTTTTACCAAGCACTTTTTAACTTCTCTCATCCCAAACTTGACGATATTTTGGGTGAAAGCCCGCATCGGAATCTGTTTGCCTTTCTTAGGCGTACCAATATTTTTTACTCAGTGTGAAGTACCTAATTTTGTCTGACTAGTATCAGGATGGGGACCCCCCATCCAGATGCCTTTATTCCACTTTTATCTACTTTTAACACTTATCGATTTTTACTTTTCACCTTTTTAGTCTTTATTTTTTAGCTTTTACTAGGTTTTGTGATAGCTTTTTACCTGGTTGCATCATTATATCGTTTTAACTCATCGTCTGGCGCAGCATGTCCTTTTTGGACCTTGTGCCAATAAACACCAACAAACCAAACAAACCAAACCTATGCTCTTAGTTTTGAGTTCGAAATGATACCCCTTCGAAGCTGGTCCCAGATGCGATGCTTACAGTGTGGGGCCGCGCCTGGTTACAAAAATAAGATGATTAAATGATAATAAGCTACAAAAAGGAACAAATTATTTTTGTCCTATATTAATTCTGAAGAGCTTCTGGATATATTGGCCTTTATCAAAAAACGGAAAGGAAAAGAAAAAAGTAAGAAAATCTGAAACACTTTCAGATTTTAATTCGCACTAAAGTGCTATATATTAAAAGCGTATTATAATCCATGGGTCTTCTCTATTTTCTTTCCTTATTCCATTAAGTTGGAAAGTATATCATTATTCATGAGTATGATTAAACAATATTAAAACTTTTAACATCCTTTTTCTGAAAGTAATACACTAGAAATAGATGGGGGAAGAAGCTGCGCAGAAAAATGCACAATTCGAACTGAATGAAAGTTTCAAAAATTTATTCAGGTGTATTCATAATCCAAGTAGCAGACGATAAAATGACGATAACTTGCGCCAAGTGCTAGAATCACATCTCAAAATCGCATATCAACCATTCTATCTTTCTCCAAATTAAAAAGTTGCACATTTTCGTCTCGAAAAATTTCCAAATTCTATTTTTTTTTTTTTTAGTATAAAACATTTCATTCCTGCTCTGATGCCACATGCACACGATATTTTAATTAAAAAAATAACCATACAAATAATGTAAACAAAAAAAAATTCGTTATCCTTTTATTTTTACTTCAAGAGTCTGAAACATTTAATAAACTTGCCAAATATGGCAACCTTGATATGCTTAATCCTCACAATTTCCACTGCGGGGTTACAATTGCGAAATGGCGAGAGCAAAAATTTGCCTTTTGCGACACGTATAAAATAATTCGAATTTCGAAAAAATTGCTTCGAGGTATAGGACCCGTCCTGGAGAATTTCCATACAAAATTTGGTAGGTCTACGATCACCCGTTTCGGAGCTACGCGAGACACAGACAAACTAAACTAACTAACCAAATAACTGACATTTTACAGTTCGTTTTATTTTTATTGATAGATAAGAGATTTATTTTTAAATGTAAGTAATGATATGAATGAAGTTTGAAGGGGGAGGGCAGGGGCGTAGCCGGGGGGGATATCGGGATATATCCCCCCCGAAATTTTTGGATTAGTGATGAAATTTCGTCTATTTATACACATATAAGTTTATATCCCCCCCCGAAAAATTTTTCAGACGCATATCCCCCCACCCGAAAAAATTTCCTGACTACGCGCCTGGGGGAGGGTGCATCAAGATAGCTCGGAAAAAAATTTATAAAAATGGCTATTTTCCTTATTTCGCCCCCCCCTCAAATTTCTCAATAATGATAAAAATGAAACTTCCATTTCAAACAATCAAGTCATCTTTTAAAGTCAATATTGATAAAAATAAAATATGTACAAAAATGTAATATATATAAATATAATATATTGATATGAATAAATTCTTAATTGGATTTTCCCAGTTGGGAGCACTAGCCAGTGGCGGATTAATGCAAGTTTGTCTGGGGGGGGGGGTTAGAAGATTGACATATACATCCATTTTATGGAAGTAAAGTAGGGCCTTTTACATTAGTTTCTTTTTTGTAGGGGGGCGGTCGCCCCCTCCTTTAATCCGCCCTTGACACTACCTGTGAAAGGTTAAGAAACATGAATGATGGGACAAGATTGTCTAAATAATCTTACCTTTATGGAGAAGAGGCCCGGATACGCCCACCGGGAAATTTTCTGGTATGCCTGTCACTTTAACAAGTCGTAAAATATGTGTATGTTTGTTCAAGGCCGGCCCAAGGGGGGTACGAATGTAGGCGATCGCCTAAGGCCCCGCTCCTGGGCCATTTTTTTGCTATCACATCAGACCGAGCTTGGTAGATTGTTGTGATATATCCCGAAAAAAGCAGAGAAATAAAGCTATTATGTACTAGCACTGCTAGTAGTAACTTACATAAGCCATGATAGAAAAGAGGCCCCGCACGCCCCTTGGGCCGGCTCTGGTTTGTTCAGAATAAAATGTAAGGGGTTTGCCGTTTACATACATTTCCCGGGTCGGTGTGATCAGTTGTATCCGACCCAGATGAAGAGTGAATGTAATTTACTCAGAAATTCGTCTGGTGAGATAGCTAAATAAGCTGGGAACTAGAATAATGTCTATTTTGTCTAACTGAATTCTAGACGTTTACAAACGTGTAGCAGTTTATTACAAGTACCTGGTCAAGACCGTTACACATTATACCCTTCTCATGAATCGTGTCTTGCTAGAACTACAGCCTAACCTCTAAATTTTCTCGTAATTAAATTGAGATAAGGTTGCTCCTGAAAGCTGTGCTTTATTTTGTTATACAAGACCCGAACCTCTTGGTAATATATGCTTCGGGCCCCCGCACTGTTGTGCCCAGATATTTTTGCAAATTTCTTCGATTTTTGCTAATACCAGCAATAATAGATAAATTTCTGATGTCAACTTCTTGATTAAGGGATTTCCTTTGAAATCATTATGTATAAAAATTGAAAAGTCAACATCCTACTTGTTCATGTAAAAATTTCAGTTGAAGTTCAATGTTCGTAAAAAAAGGCTGGGGAAAATAAAAAACGTTTTCGAATGATAGCGAAAATGCCGTCCAAAAGAAAGGGGGGGGGGAAAGGGGACACTAGGCATAAATGGGTTACACCGGCCATTGTATCGTGGGTAACGAAAACGCGTACCTACTTGCAAAAAAGGGAGCCTTGGTGGCCCAGAGACCCACAAGGATAAGAACTCACCATTCTGCAAGACTTTTGACAAACAAGACGATCAAACAGAACTTTAAACTGGAATTCTTAGAAGATTCTAGGGACAAGAACTGGGGCATTATCATCGAGAACAGTTCTTATATATTCCTGATGCTCCGAGAGTCACATGCTTCAGACTGATGTGTGAGTTCCCATATCTTCAGTATCGGCAATGCCGATTCGTCGGAATGTAATCTGTACGACTCTCGTCAACAGATGACAGCCGACCATCTGGACGTGTGCCCTGAACTAAGCGGTGTTAATTGTATTATGGGAAAATACAGGCTCGTATAATAATGGCATAAGAGCTAATTTGTATGGCATTTGTTAAATAAATAAGAATCAACTCAATAAAGAAAAATACTAAAGCATTGTATAAAATTTAGGGGGCGGGATATCAAGCCCCCATGTTCTCCTTTACCCTGACTACGGTCTTGGCTATGGTCTTTTTCTAAGACGCTCACTCGCGACTGAGGTACTACCGAAGAGATAATACACTACCTAATAATCAGTCGCCATTCTTAAAAAAATATTTTTTTTGACGGTGTGCCGACATTGAGTTTTAGCAATTCGTAAAATAGAGAAGTTTTTACAATTATAAAAGAAATAAAAAAATATCCTTGCTGGTAACCAAGTTTGACAGTAAAAACATCAATAAAAAATTGTAGAATAACTCTGTAGATGCTGTTTAAGAAATAAGAAAAATTTTCGTTAATTTTAATCAATAACATTAATACTTATAACAAATTCTATTGTTAAATACGACATATAGTATCCCATTTCCAATACATATTTCACTAAAAAGATTTCTCATGCAGCTTTCATGTAAATTTGACCTTAAAAATTGATTCAAACTTTTAAAAAATCATTTTTGTATTTAATTATCATAAATCTGGAACATTGAACTAAAATTAAAATTGCAGGGCAGCTTTTAATCTTAGCCGGGAAGATTTATATAAAGGAATGCCCAAGAAAAAAAAATATCATTGACTGAAAGGTGGAAAAAATTGAAATTGAATGCTTGAGCATAATTTTCGGTTCAACGGCGACAACCCCCCCCCAAAAAAAAGGAAAGTTTTTCGATTACAAATCCAGACTGTAATTCTTAATGAATGTTAAAGTTTTATAAATCTACCAAATATTTTTTTTTAATTAAGAAAAAAAAATTGCAATATCCTGAGAAATGATCAAAGTTTCCCCAGCGATACTAGTACAGTTGGCAAGTATAAAAATGGAAATTATTCCGCCATCATTTTTTTAAAATACTCGCTCTATCGGAAATTCGGTTTACGACAACCGCTTATGCTCTTTCAGGCTTGAATTACGACCATGGCCCGTTCAAGGGGTGTTGTTTTGCCTCTAAGGACTAAAACGTAGAATACCCTTCTCTTTGAAGATTAAAAAAAAAGGGGGGGGGTGTTATCCGGGAACATGCCGCCTTGGAAAATTGTAGTTTTTCTTTTCGCTGTTGAAAAATTCATTTAACTCAGTGGTGTAGCCACGGAGGAGGGTTTTAGGGGTTACAACCATCCCCCTCCTATGAGGAATTTTTTTTTGTCATACAAAATGCATTTTCTTCACTCTCTAATCATACACACGTATATCAATGTCTGGCGCAGTATGTCCTTTCTGGACCTTGTGCCAAAAAAACCAACCAACCATACACACGTATACGAGTTTCAGAGTCGTAACCCCATGAAACATTTCTCGCTATTCCACTGATTTAACCTATACATATTCCTGACTTTAAGAGCCAGAATGCTGTCTCTGAAATATTTCCTCTAGAGCAGACCCTGTTTACGCCTTGACGTGGCCCACGAATCATGGTAACTCTTGTCACTAAAAGCCACCTAAATCTGTAACTGCAAAAGGTCAGTCTCCGGTATCCAATACTTTGAAATGGGCAGATGAGCGTCCAGGAATTGGTGTCGTTCGAACATTGAGGCTACGAGAGATTTTACGTGTGACTAGCTCCCACTACCTACACGGTCCCGAAGCAGTTCAGTCGAGAGAGCTTGTCACGCTCCGGGCGTCGTCTGGAGCCGACGCTGCTTGCAATCCAGGGGCGGAGGGGGCGACCGCCCCTCCCCCGAGAAATAAGAAATCAATGTAAAAGATCCTATTTTACTTCCATAAAATTGATGTATATGTCAATCGTCTAACTAACCTCCCCCACCGACGAACCAACCGCCCCCCCCCGGACAAACTTCCAATAATCCGCCACTGTTGCAATCTGAAATATATAATCTAAAAATACAAAAATCTGAAAGATAATTATTTTTTGCTTGCCGAAAATCTTATTTAAATACTTATGTAGCCATATTAAAAAAATTCTAATAAATTTTTATCATAAGAGAACAGACGCGCAACATACTGGATAATACCATCCTGATCATTATAAGAATTAAAGAAGATAATTTACTATTTTAAGACTAACTAGGAGCTTCCTATTTTAAAAAAAATGGTTTCTTTTCTTCCTTAAGTGAACTTGTAAATTGGGGGAGCCTTTCCTGAACAACTTTCTAAAGATGAACTGTGGTGGCCTGGTCCTGCTTTTCTCAGTTCTTTAAACAAGCACGGAACTAGCAAAATAAAATCGTCTGCTTCGTTTAGAATTTTGTATAAACGTACAATTAACAGTTTTTAAAAATCGCCTGCACTTCTATTTTTTTTAGTTTCGCGGTGTTGCCACTACGTAAAAAAATAACTCTCAGTTTTTATGGAATGGCCTTTGTAGAATCCGGAATGAGCATGTTGTCCTTCCTCTTGGAGAAATGCTCTGGTCATTCCCTTTCCCAAACCTGGAAAAGATACTTCTAATCCCAATAATTACCGCCCCATAGCTCTTACAAGTTGCCTGTGTAAATTGATGGAAAAAAATGGTAAATGCTCGTATGGTTTATACTTTAGAAACTCAGGGCCATATAAAGCCTTTTCAGAGTGGCTTTCGTAAAGTTACGTCCACCACTGATAACATTTTACATCTAAAGACAAACATTCGTAACGCCTTCCTGCAAAAAAACCATTTAGTATTCATCTTCTTTGATAAAGAGAAAGCCTATGCCAGGACATGAAGGTACGGTATTCTTCGCGACCCCCACACTTTGGGCCTCCGTGGCAATATGGCTATTTTTATTCAAAACTTCCTTTCTCTACGAAATTTTAAAGTACGCATAGATAACACTGTGTCCACTAACTTTATTCAAGAAGAGGGTGTGCCACATGGTTCTGTACTTAGTGTCACCCTTTTTTCAATAAAACTTAATGGCACTTTAGACCAACTACCTCCCACTGTTAGTGGTAGCTTATACGTTGATGACCTACAGGTCTCCTGCCCGAGCAAGGACATGCGTCTCTTAGAACAATAGAACAAGTCTCTTAGAACAAGACAATAGCTATTCACTTTTGCAGGAAGCGTGGGATCCATCCCGATCCAGAAGTTTTTAGGTGTATACTTAGACAAGAAACTCACTTTCTCTAAACATATTTCATACATTCGCAGCAAATGCGAAAGGAACTTAATATTTTAAAGGTGCTTTCCAATACCTTTATGGGGTGCTGAACGTGATGCCTTATTGCGCATATACCGTGCTGTTATTCGCTCCAAAATGGTATTACGCTTGCAGCATTTACGGATCAGCCTGCAAGTTAGTTTAAAAAAAACTTGACACTGTGCATCATACAGCACTACGTACCTGCTCCAGAGCTTTTAGAACTTCTCCAGTCAGGCGTCTTTACATCATCTGTGAAGAGCCTTCTCTCGTTCAGGCTCACCTTAAGATTTCACTCAGTTCATTTTTTCGGATGCTTTCTCATCCTTCTCACCCTTCAAAGAACTCTTTTTTTAGATAATCACCTGGATGCTTTTATCAAAATCGCTCATCATGCATTCCTCCTTTTGGATTCGGAAGTCGCAGGAATCTTACAGGTACACGTTTAGCTGATGTAAAGGTCTTTACTAGCTCTCTTATTGAAATTCCACCATGGGACACCCAACATATCTCCTATTTAAAACCATTCAAAAACTTCACGAAACAGAATATGGATCCTTTAATATATCAACAGCTGTTCCATGACCATAAAGTCAAATAACATAATTATGAAAATCTCTACACTGATGGTTCTAAGTCTGGGGGCCATATTGGCTTTGCCTATACGAATCGTTCTCACGCATGCAGCTACCCAGCAAACACACACCTGCTGGCGGAGTACCTTGCCAGGGCCTTTCTGCCTTTACGTCCAGCACTGGCCCGGCACTGCAAAAAGTAACTGAATCGTACCAAAAGTGGTCGCCCGAGAAGTACCTTGTCAGAAGCCCGGGAAGGCAACGGCACTCTGCTGGCATACTGCATGTGCCGGCCGTTACTCACAATAAAGGCACTGGCCCATGAAGTTTATAATGCCCAAAATGAAACGGTCGGGTGCCGGCTATTATTAAAAATAAAGGCACTGGACTGGTACCTTAACAGTGACTACAATATAATGGCACGGTACCGGATTAGTGCCTATTTACAGTAACGCTGTCATAATTAAATTATGAGCCAGTGGCGGATCCGGGGTAGGGGGGCTTATTCATCAACCCATTCCAAAAAAAAAAAAGACATTGCTTAAGGGTAACATTTTAAGATAAAAAACTAGATACATGAAAAATTAAAAACAACAGCAAAATCCATTAGTACATCATTTGCAAATTATGTTCGCCCAACATTAGTGAATTGTGTGCAGTTTTCACAAACTGCAATTTTCTTACAAATTTTCAAAAGATTTTTTTTATGAGAGAGGATATAACACATGTCAAAACCTACATAAAATCATTTATAAACAGTTTAATTTCAATATCTCATAATTAAAGAGATTTTATAAATGAGTTATAATATTTTACAGTTTATATATCTATATACATATAAATATATATAAAACTCGGCTGTTCGAGCCTCGTCAGGGGCAGACCCTCCATGAACCCCCCCTAATTTTTTAGTTTCATTATTGCCATATTAAAACGATATTAATTGACTATTTCATTTTATATCTCATCTTTCGTGTATTTCGCCTGGTAACCCAATGTTGAAATTTTTAGGATTGTAACCTATTTATAGAAAAATACATGTGATGCATATTCTACAGTTTATGAAATACTGTAGCAATAGATTAAAGCTGTTGTGAGCTAATAGTATTTAAATATATGTAAAATTATGTCGCATACTTTTATGTCGTATTTTTGGGAGACAGTTTTCGGACAATTTTTAGTAACGGGGGTGAGAGGACATACTCATTAATATATAAATCATAATATTACAGGAAGTAATAATAAATAAAGTTGGTATATGGTTACACATAACATTAGGGTAACATTTTATTTAGATCAAAAGATTTTTTGTTACCTATTTTGAAAAGAAATTCCTTTATCTACCTGCTGTATACTACACGACTCAAATTTTAAGGAGGAAAATAGTTTTATACACTAAAATATGCTGCGAGAGTATGTACTTTAAAAACAGTAAAACTTAAGATTTACCTGTTATTTTAATCCATAGTTCTCCAAGGTATTATTCCAAAGCAATCATGGTAAGGCCATCTCAGCCATCAAAGTTATGAGCTAACAAAGATTTCATCATTGAAACAGCGTTGTTTTATATAAATAACTGTTCTAAATGTTGAAATTTTACTAGCCTTCTGAAACTGTTTAAAAATACCAATTTAACTTTTTCGAAAGCTGTACCATCCAAGATATCATAAATAGGGAGATGGAAGACAAAGAGAACTGGTTGTTAACTTGACACAAAAATGCGCCAAATCCGTTTTAAGGAAACTCGCCAACATCTCTCTGGAGCCGATTATAACCCTTCTGTGGCAGCTGCACCCACTCCTTTCCTTACACACACACTCACTATAACTTCGCGTTTCATAAACATTTCTTTAGTGTACACAATATATATATATGTATATATTTTTCTATATTATACTAGTCTACTGTTAAATGCATAACCCCAAAAATATCGCCAACATTTGGTAATATTCTTTCATCCCAATCTCTACATGTCTTAAAATAGCTGCATCTTGCGCTTTTAAGTTCATGTGATTTATATCTCTCCTATATGCACTTCAGTGATTTATTACACCTATCAAATGGCTTTTACGTATATGTTTTCTCTTCCCCGATATCCAACTTACTTATTAAAATTTAATCTATAGTTTTAATTTCAATTTTTGATTCTTGTAAAATATTTATTGCACTTGCGTCATCCAAGTAAACTATTGATACCTTTAGGATAGTGCTGCCATCTATACCAAATAGTAAGCATTGATTTTAGATTGAAATATAAGGGATGTTTATAATTCTTCCCCTTGCTATGTAGGAACTAGGAGTTTAAAATAACCCTTCGTATGCCATTCACTACATCTCGTAAATATCAAGCTATCTTAGACCAGATTATTATTATAATTATTATTTTTATTTATTTATTTATTTATTTTTTAATTTCTATTTCTTGTGTAGTAATACCGTTGGTTGCAGTGTTTTTTGCGTATTCTAGATTTTTCTCAATTTTCTTTTTCCTAGTGTTTGCAATTACTTTTGGTTACAGTATTTTGATTATAGATTTTTTCTCAATTATTTTTTTTTCCAGTGTTAGTAATTACTTTTGGTTACAGTTATTTGATTTTTCTATATTTTCTACTTTTTATTCCAGATATTCTTATTTTATTATTTAATATTTGTTTTTTTCTTATTTACATCTTTGGACTGTAACCTTTTTTGTACTTTTTGATATAATTGTGTCTTTTCTACTCTGATATAGTATAATATCACCCTTAATGGTACTAAACAAAAATAATTTAGTGACTGGCAAAAGTGGATTACATGATGTAAGTCCATATGCCCGGTACATTTGTTCTAATTCACAGGAAGAGGGGAACAATGGATCGAAAAACAGTTACTCTTCCTACAAAAATTACAGTAGTGATTGGCAATCTTTTCTTTTTAACTCTTGTGGCTCCATAAAATGCAAAACTTGCCCTTATGCTTCTAAAAATCTAATTGACAATAGTACTAAATATCACAATTTTTGCAAAGTATATAATTGTATATATAAAATTTCTTGTACTATCTGTAACATGGCTTATATTGGACAGACTCGTGACCCGTTACACATACGCATTAACCTGCACCGCAATAACGTAAAAAACTATTTATCCAATAGTCATCTTACCAATGTAGAATATGCCCACTTTCACTCCCACGGTTTTGAAAATGTTACTATCGAAATTCTCGCAATACAAACCAATACTTCTGAACGGCTTTTCCTCGAATCACAATTAATCAATTGTCATAACACCTGTTATCCTTATGGTCTTAACCAAATAGTACATAATAAACACTTACATTATTATAATACACAATCTGATCCCTCCAAGTATACTCCTATATATAACCTTTTAAATTTGTCCTTATATAAACGAACAAGTCGTTATAAACGAGGAAGACATAAAGCTACTTCTACTACCATAATGTCAAATAAGCACATTCAGTCCGAGTTATACACCCTAAATAAGTTTTGAGGTTGACCATAATTGGCTAAAAATACGAGCCTACGTTTTCTCTTTAAAGAAAAAACACCTCTCAAAGTATTATAAAGTTTTCACTTCATATACTTTCTCTGACCATTTTGCCCACTTGTTTTATGATTTAATAGTTACTCGTGGCAATGCACTAAATTACAATTTACTAGGTCACAATCGCAATAGTACTAAGCTAAATTCCAATTTTGTAATTAATTTCTCCAATCCTGTTTTTAATACGATTAACTTCAATAAACTTTTATCTTCTCACTCTGACTCTTTCCCTTTATCGCATCTCAGCCTAAAAAAATCTTTCAAATACCCTATACCTATGGGTAGAAAGATATTTAATTATAACTCTTTCTGTAGGAACTTTGTACCCGATGATGAGGTACCCTGTCTTTGTACCAGTGGTCAATACAATTCTTATGTTAATTCTGATTTTGGACATATAGTTACCGGAGATCTTTCTATTATCAAAGATCTTAAACTTCAACGGATCATGAAAAGAGGTACTAAGTTTAGGTTACCCACTAAATACTGTATAGATGATATAATAGATACTTTCACATATAATATAGACTTATATATATATAACACTTCAATAAAAAACAGCAAACCTTCTGCCTTCTTTAATGAATGGAAATTTGATATTCTTGCTGACCTAAAAAAACAACTACTTTGTAAATTTAGATATACTAAAAATATAAAACTAAGCAATCAAATAACAGAGCTACAGAATAACTTTATCATAACTTATGTTGATAAGTCTAGCAATAACTATGCTATAATATGTAAGCAGTTATATCACAATCTCTTAGCTTCATCCATTAACAATAATCCTAATTTCAGTCTAACATCTATCTCTGAGATAACATTTAACAAAAAGATCTTAGCTTTCCACAAGTTACTTAAAATCAAGCATGACAATCTAAAATATCCTTACTTAGTGCTAATACCAAAGTTTCATAAAACACCACTAAAATTCAGAACTGTTACTATAGGATGTAACACTTATAATAATGTAGCAAGCAAAATATTACTAAAAATACTTAGTAATATTTTGCTTGCTACATACCTAGCTATTGTATGTAGAATTTCATTACAGGGAAATTAATTACAGAATAGCTTGCTACAAACCTAGCTATTCTATGCATGATCTGTACATAAAATCTAACACTTCTTCTATATCTATAGGTAATAGCTATGAACTAAAAAATAAGATTAATGCTCTACACGATGTAATTAATATATCAACTTATGATTTTAAAGACTTATTCAATAGTATACCACTAGACGACTTATACAATGTAATATTGAATCTATTTATACATAGTAATAATAATATAACCCTGCCTTCTTACATAGATACTATGTATTTCGAAAATCTTTTAAAGTTCATAGTCTATAATAACTACATTCTACATAATAATAAATTATATAAGCAAGTTATAGGAATACCACAAGGTGGTTCTAATTCCAGTTACCTAGCAGACCTATATTTATATAATTATGAAAAAAATTACAATAATTCTTCTCTTATAATATATAGGTACATAGATGACATAATAACAATAGCTACTGACAATACTTATAGTGATACTGACCACCTACCCATAGCTTACCATTCAGCCCTAGAACTAATAAAAAATCCTAATGATAATAGAATAATAAATTTTTTAGACTTACAAATTAGAATTAATGATGATAAGAGTCTATCCTTTAATATATATTATAAAAGAAATGACTTTAATTTTCAGGTTAATGCTTTCACTCATTTCACTTCATGTATGCACACTTCTGTATTTAGAAATATTATCTCTAATCATAAATATAGAATAGAGTCTCTATGTACCAATAGTCTTAAGGCCAGTAACTTAACTGACCTATATAAAACTGCTCTAAAATATAATTATCCAAGTAAATTTCTAACTTCAATTTTATATCCTTTATGTAATCAAAAAAACTCTATGTCCTAATCAGTATATTGGTTGGTGAGGATGGGGTTGGTTGTTGGTTCTTTCTAAATTAAAAAAAAATCATAAAATATATATCTATATATTTTATTATAAAAAAATAAATAAAAAATTCTATAAATAAGAATAGTTGATTACTGGTACTTTTTCCTTTTTTATGTGAAACTAATGAAGCCATACAGAGTACTGTTCTACCTAAATATTTTACAATAATATTAGCATAAATAGCAATTAATAAATGTGTATAATTATTATCATTATCATTACTGTTATAATTAATTTCTACAGTTTTTCTCCTTTTCCACAACTTCAACTAAGTACTTCTTAGCTACTGCAGCTTGTACTACGTTAAACATAGGCTAGCTATACTAGTGTTATATTTATTTTATTATTTATTCATTTAATTATTACCTTTTTTATTCTTTTTATTTATTCATTTAATTATTACTTTTTTATTATTTCCTTTCCTTTCCATACTTCCAAAGTATTATTAATATATCATTTTTCCCCCACTCCATGCCATTACTTGTCTAATGATGGCATTAAGTCTTCTCTGATGGCAGCATGCACTAATACTGCCTCCATTACTGAGCTTCGATCTTCTTGTCGGTCCCCTTCCTCGTTGTTTATTTCTAAAAGCTACGGTCGCGCCCCCAAGTTACAAAAGGACCCTAATTTTGGTAGGTAACTTGCAGAAACCTAGCTATTATTGTTTTTTTCTATTAAATTGAAATGTGTGTGCGGTGGCGCCTTATGATAAAGCACACCATTTCAATTATCCATTCCATTTCCCGTCTATTTGTGGATACATGTGATTAGGCTTAAAAGCCCACCAGTTCTAATTTGGCGCTTTATATCCAATTTATCCACTCTTTCATTGCCTTAAAAGGCTATATTTAAACACTTTATCCGGTATAAGCTCGTTAATTGGCACCATGTGCTATCTTCTTTTTTATTTTTATATTTTTTTTCACTTTATCAATGGATTATCTTGGGATTTCACTTTACGTAAGTAAGCTATTATATATTATATATATATATGTATGTGTGTGTGTGTATATATACACTGCTGGCCATCGTAAATGCAACACCCTGAAGGAAGCATGCAAATAATATGAAATTTACAACATGCATTAGCTGAGGTGAGATATGCAAATGATTAGAATTTCAGCGCAGACGCACATCAAGCGCGCCTGTGGCGCCACCTCAAAGCGCTATTTAAGGCTTGGAGATTTCGACGGTTTCAAGTACAGCAATTGTGTTTTTCTTGCTTTTTTTTCAAAAAAACGATAAATTATGCCTCGTAGGAAACAACGATCATCTTTTGATCAAGTATCCGAGTTTGACAGAGGAAGGATAGTGGCATACCGAGATTGTGGGTTATCTTTCAGGGAAATCGGTCGTCGTATTGGACGAAACCAAACAACTGTGATGCGGATATGTGATCGTTGGGTGCAGGAGGGTACGACGGACAGACGTGATCGACCTCAGTGCACCACGTCACGTGATGACAGGCAGATTGTACGCATGGCAGTGACGGACCGCTCAGTCACATCACGAACCATATCACAGCAGATTCAGTCTGTAACGCATCATCCAGTGTCTGCGCGTACCATTCGACGTCGTTTACAGCAGAATGGTCTGTCCGCAAGACGTCCGTTGCTTTGTCTACCTCTGACGCGGAACCACAGACGTCTCCGCCGCCAATGGTGCGATGAAAGAAGGATGTGGACGACAGAATGGAATGAAATTCTCTTTACTGACGAGTCACGCTTCTGTATGCAACACCACGACGGTCGGATTCGAGTCTGGAGACACCGTGGAGAGAGGATGCTGAACAGCTGCATTATGCACCGTCACACTGGTCCTGCACCGGGTATTATGGTATGGGGCGGTATCGGATATCTCTCTCGCACTCCTCTAGTACGCATTGCCGGTACTTTAACCAGCCAGCGCTACATCTCCGAGGTGTTGGAGCCAGTTGTCCTTTCTTACCTTCAGGGCTTGCCAACAGCCATCCCTTTCCAGGATAATGCACGGCCACACGTGGCACGCATTGTCCAAGGGTTCTTCGTCAATCACCAGATTGAATTGCTTCCCTGGCCGGCGCGCTCTCCGGATCTTTCGCCGATAGAAAACATGTGGTCCATGGTTGCTCAACGTCTGACCCAGAGTTCATCCCCAGCTGTCACACCAGATCAACTTTGGCAACGTGTGGAAGCTGCTTGGTCTGCTGTACCCCAAGAACACATTCAAAGTCTCTTTGAATCAATGCCGAGGCGTGTGGCAGCTGTGATCTCCAACAACGGCGGCTACTCTGGGTACTGATTTTGGCAGGAACCACGCTTCATAGAATGCTGTAAATTTAATCATTTGTTACTTGGTCAACATGTTATCTACACAATAAATTTTGTTGTGATATCTCTTGTTTTTCTTGGTGTTGCAATTTGGGTGGCCAGCAGTGTATATATATATATCTTGTAATTATTCAGCTTGTAATTACCAGTAATAACTATACACATATATTTATATTAAAATTGTTTTGCTTTTGATGTGAAGTTGGGATCTTCGTTTTTCTCAAATGCTGTGGCAAGTAAAAGGCTCGCCTTATTTTATGTTTGTAAGGAATTTGAATTTAACTACATAATATACATTTAGCCCGAACGTAGCTTATAGAACTTATCAAATATATGCGGACAAAAGAGTGAATATTGGGATAGTGAAAAGTTTTAAGGCACTATATAAAATCGAATAAACGATATGTACGTTTTGGGTGGTACGAAGTGTTCATCCTCCTTCCAGAGCCGTGCTTAGGGGTTGGCAAACTGGGCCATCGCCCAGGGGCTCTAACTGTTTAATTCGTGGATATCAGGTGATCAAACTTCCATTAACGTTATTTTGTAGACGAAAACCCACATTTTTCGTTTATGGGGGGAGGGATTGAAGCTTTTAAATGTCGATTAAATTAATGCTTTTAAATGTGCAGAATATGTAATTTCGTGTATAGCTTTTCTTTTTTCAAGTTTACAACATGTTAAGTAGCTAGATGCATGTTACTTAGGATAATAGCTATTGTATTCAAAATTCTTAGTTAGTTAATTTAATTTACTTAATTACAGTAGCAGCAGCGATTTGTGCTGGGGGAGGTGGAAGACATGATAAGATCCGCAATAATTTAGTAAGTAAAGAAAAGGGAAAGGACTCTAATTTTTTTTTTCGTCTAGGGCCGCTAAATATGTTTTGTCCAGGGCCCCCTAAAACCCTAAACATGTCCTTGCCTCATTCACTAAGCTCCTACGAAGAAGGGTGGAACCTTTGTACCCCCGAAACGTGTGTTTTAGGGGTGAACGCTAGACGAAAAATAGTCCTCTCGCAAAACAGCCTAAACGATTTGTCTCGTCTTGTAAAATCCTTATATCATAATGTTAAAATGCTTCTCTCATTTAACAAGATCCCTGTATCGTAATCGTAATGTTAAAAATGTTTGTCTCATCTTGCAAAAAAAGTGTAAATCTCTCTCTCGTCTCGCATCCATCCCGATGCGTACTGCTCTAAATAAAACTTGAAAATTCGAATTTATTCGTTGCTCTAGACTTGTTTTTTAATGTATCCCTTTTTTGTGGAATATATATTTTACGAAACTTTTAGATATATCGAATTTTTTCTTGTGTCAACTTTGAATTACTCAAGATTGGCTGCATTTTTATTTGTTCTTTAAACCAAGTATTTAACTGTATTTTGAGTATAATGCTAGCATTTTTAGTTTTTCTAATAGGTTAAGCATGGGTTCGATAGTGGGTTAAGCTCCCTAAAAATGCAACAGATTTTTAGGTTAAGGGGGGGGGGTCATGGCCCCCAGATCGATTACGGGCCCTGAACTCAGTATCAGAGACGTCCTCCCCCCTCCATTTTACTATCGCATGCTACATTATTATTGCAATTGCATGATTATATCTTATCTTTTTAGAATGTAATTTAACCTGAAAATAGAGGGTAATTGAAGAGCTGAGTGAATGAATATATTAAGTGACATTTTTACAGGTAAAATAGAGATTTCGGGTGAAAGAACATGTTTTACTGCTGGATTTCCTGTTCTGCAATTTCTTGCCATCTTACATAAAGCGTTTCAGTGCATGAACAAAAAATAAATGAATTGATGAAAAACGACACTCTATTGATTTTACACTTGAATATCTAAAAATTTCTAAATTGTGCCTTAACATATTCATCCACTCAGCTCTTCAATTATAGTAACCATTTTGCAAGTCTTAAAACTTAAACGACCACAGCAAGTATATTATTTAACACACTAAGATTAAAATAAAAAGAGTCAATAAATACGAAATAGATTAACTGTTCAGAAGCCAATCTTTTGTGTGATTTCTTTTACATCTTTTTGGTCTGAAAGCGACTAAACAGAGCACGAGGTTGGCCATCTGGGCTGCTGTAGGCTCTGATATATATATATATATATATATCAACATCATAAGGCCAAAGGAGGATCCAAGAAAATTATATTTACATTATACATAAATTACACTATAGATAAAGCCCCACTTAATACTGGGGCTTTCACCAGTATTAAGTGGGCTTTACACGAGATAAAATGAGTATTCGATTCTTCGATTTATTCCCCCTCAGAATTTCTGGATCCGCCCTTGCATAAGGCTGAACTGAACTTCTTGTAACTCTTCATTTTCATGACACTTCAAAAATTTAGTAATAGTCTGACGACCTTTAGCTACTTTTTATAATTTGTCTTTTTGGAACCTTTAACGCTTTGAGGCGCAACCCTTTCGCAATGCTGAAAAAAGGGCAGCCGTTGCCATCGCTCGACTTAACTACCAGCAAGATGGCGGAAAGAAACGCGATGAACGTTTCAATCGCCCGCTATCTTGCTGGTAGTTAAGTCGAGCGATGGCAACGGCTGCCCTATTTTCAGCATTGGGCAATCTATCCAGCTGTTCTCGCATCCTTCCATTTTTCAGCAGATGCCAGTGCTGTTAAAAATAATCGTGACATTTTTTTACGGGAAATGTGCTAAAAAGTAAAGGATTCTCGTGGAGCTATGTCACCCGCAACTATTTTTATAGAAATCAAATCTGTTCTTCGTGACTGGCAACAGTCAAAACGTCAGAGTTTGGTGTTCCGAGGGAACCGCAGTGGGTCAGACGGATCACTGCGCGTTAAAGGTTAAAGCTCCAGATTCAACCAATCTTATTAAATATTTATGATAAAATGTTTATCATAAATATACATTTTAAATTTTAAGCTACAATTAGCTGTAGAATCTTGTAAAATTTTACTAGATGAAAAAAATGAAAATATTTTTTCCTACTCTGTATTATGCCATTATAATTAAACAGTTAAAGTATGCAGGGCTGCGTCCGCCCCCCCCCCTAAGACTCGGCCCTGGACCACAGGGTCCACTCAGCCCACCGTAGTGATTCACCCCCCCCCCTTTGTTTTGGAGGTTCGAATACATTCGCTGAAAACGACCAACAAATAATCTCAATAAATATAGCCAGATCTGCGAAAACAATTCGAATATTGCAACCATTCTAATTCTAATATCGCCAAATCTGAGACAGCAGTTTTTACGCGGAAAAAAGAGGTCTGATATATATGTCTGTCTGCTTTTTTTATTTTTATTTTTTTTTGCACCTGCCATAAGTTTCGTAAGAAAAGCAGAGAATCTGTATTATTGAAGAAGAATCTAAATAGCGTTTTTAAATAAATGAGTCTGAACTGAACAAAATATCTGCCTACTTTATCTTTTTGACTATTACATGAAAATACTGTCCCATGGCTTTATTAATTTTATGGGTAAAGAAATAAGTCCAGGAGCCCTACAGCTTTCCTTAGGGGGTGGCCAGAGACGTACCCAGAAAAAAAAATTCGGGGAATGGCCAAAAATTTTGGAGGGAGTCCAAACGGTAAAAAAAGCAAAAAATTTCACACAAAGACTTCATTCTTCATCATTATTATTTTGCTAACAAATAATGAAATTTCGTCGGGGGGCGGGGGTGGAATCCCTGGACCCCCCCATGTATACGTCCTTCGGTGTGGAAAACTGGGCAACTGCTCAGGGCAGCTAAAAAACTGTTAAAATCGTCGATCGATATCAAGTAGCCAAATAAACTTCCTAACCTAGAACTGAAAACTGCACATCAGTAAGCCGAGAAAAAACACAGATTTTGTAATCAGTTGTGCAGCTTTCTCCTTCAAATTTACAGCATGGCTAAGCTAGACTGCAGCTTTTACATTATGAGGGAAAGCAGTAGCGTAGCCAGAATTTTATTTCGGAGGGGGGGCTGAGTATCAAATTGTAAGCTACGTTCAATTATAAGCTAAATATCAAATTGCAAGCTAAGTAAAGTGTCCATTTCGCGGGGGGGGGACTGCAGTCCCCTCAGCCCCCTCTCGCCACGCCGCTGAAGGAAAGTATTGCATTCAAATCTTAATTAAATAATCAAATTTACTTAGTTAGATTCAGCAGCAGCAGAGGTTTTTTTTAATTGGGGCTGGGGGGGGGGCAGGTCAAGATCCACAATTTATTAAGTGGACAAATTTGTAATTATTTTTTGTCTTGGGCCGCTAAACATGTTCCGCCCAGGGCCTGTAAAACCCTTAGCACGTCCCTGGAGCCCTGATTTGTTTTATTTCAAATTTTAGCATTAATTACCTAATTTATTATAAAATTAAGTAATTTTTTTGTTTTACCACTCTTTTATCTAATGTAATAAAATAAATATCAATACAACCTTCATAATAGAAACAATTATGAAGGTTGCTAAAAATTTTAATTTAATCTAAAATTCTCTGAAAGAAAAGAATTACAGAGAACTCATCTCCCATGCAAATTAATCTATGAATGGCCTTTGTGTAATGCTCTCCCTTCTTATATTTTTGCTCCTCTATTCGGGTAGATTTTAAAGGGGGCTTAACATAGAAACAGGGACATAGCGAGAAAAAATTTCGGTGGGGGGAGAGGGGGGGGTGCCCGAAAGCTAAACACGCTAGAATTTCTCATAAAATTGCATGAAATTTACTTGACATCCAATAAACAAAAATTCAAAATTTCGGGGGGGGAGGGAGAAGGCAAGCCCCCAGGACACCCACCCTGGCTACGCCCCTGCATAGGAAAAAGCCTTCAGTTTTCTTTTCAGGAGAGTTTCAACAAAACTATTAAAAAATTAATAGAAAGTCTAAAGATTTTAGAATAAAATTTATAATTCTGTACATTAGGCGCCTAATACAGCGGCTGGGGGTAGGAGGTTCACTGTAGGTGTAGTGAATATTTTTATACCATATTGAACTTGTTTGTATTATTTTAGTTTTCGTACTAAAATATGAAAATCCAATATGAACTCCTCCACCACCCCCCACATTCAATAATAATAATAATATTATCGCCTATCAGAGTTTGATTAAGCCAACGTGCGGCCTCGGGCCGACATCTGATATAGGTCCCATTTATTTAAATGAAATAAAGAAATTTTATGCTAACACTACGAAATATTTACTGGCCTATTACCTCTAAAAAGTGCTGGCCGGTACATTTTAAACAGTACCACGCCGTTAACTATGCCATGCATGTTTTAGACACATGGGCGCGACAGGCATTTCACCATTACTGGCAATGTACTGGCGCATATGCATTTTTCAGGCATTGGTATTCCAGTGACTTTAAACTGACGGCAATGCACTGTGCTCCCGGCGTACGGCACTTCGCCAGCACAGCGGGTACCCTGCCATCAGTTTGCGGGCAGTAGTGTGTTTGCTGGGTATACTCTTCCTACCTTTTGTTCTATATTCACGATCGAACTTTTCGCCGTTTATGAAAAGCTCCGGTTCATGTCTACTTCAGACAAAAAATGCTTTATAATCCACACAGACTCTTTAAGTGTTTTGGAAAACCTCAAATCTGGCTCTCCTTCCAATAGTTATATTGGTAAAGTCCTATATATGCACAGACAATTCACAAATAGCGGCTATGATATCCTTTACTGCTGGGTACCGAGTCATACTGGGATACAGGGCGATGAAGAAGATGACTCTCTGGCTAAACTCGCTACCCTTCCCTAAGGCTGGCGCACATTGAACGTTTTTCCGGATGCGTTTCCATACCCTGGAGGTGGTCATCCGCACGTGCAGGTCGTAAATTTTAGAGACACTAGAAGCGGGGTTACTACATTTGGCTTGATATCTCGGTTACATACAGAAGAAAAAAAATGATGTTGGGTCCATCCCACCCTTCAAAAGCGAGAAAAATTGGGGGAATTTATTCTCGTGAAAGAATTACTAAGTGATGAAGAAAGATTTTATAACTATTTCCACATGAGGATTCAAGATTTTGAAGAAATTTTAAAATTTTTAAAGCCTCATATACAGAAAGCTCGAGTATTCAGAAAACCTATTTCTGCAGCTGAAAGATTAGCTGTAACTTTGAGGTATGCATTTTAGCAATATTTATTCAGTATTTATTAAAATGGATTACTAAACTAAGTTGTTTATTAAAATAAATAGTTTAATAAATGCATGCGTGTTCCCACATGATATGATATTTTAATGTAATTGATAATTAATATTAAAAAGAAGTTATTACCAAAAAATACTCGTTGTTGTTCACCGAATTATGTTCGTAATTATGTATTATAAAATGCCTTTTTTTAGAGGTTATGAGGTTTTAAAATTTCTCTTTACCATGAAAGAAATCCTTCTTCAGTGCTTTGTGACTCATACGTTCTTTGCTGACATTGAATGAATTATTTTTTCCTTCACAAGCTGCTTTTAAGCACATTCTTAATTTTTGTTCTGGTTTAATTGTGGTTATATTTGAAAAGTAATATTGCTTTTTTACGAGGAACACAAACATGAATAATTAACTAGGGTTGATGTATTCATATTTATTATATTTTAAAAATGTTTTCCTTCTTCCAATAAACATATGTACAAAAAGGGGGGGGGAGTATCCGCCCACCCTCGTTGTATGCCAATTTTCAAATTGCTTTGAAATTGATTTTTAAATATTCGTGTAAAGTGAATTACATTCTACAGGAAGAATTTTTATTAACAGCTTTTTTTTATATAAATAGAAAGAAATCTGTAAAAAAAATGTTCTTATCCCCCTACCTGCCATAGGTAACAAAGTAACAAATTTCTAAGAATCCTCTGGAAATCGAGCATTTTCGTTTCAAACTTTACATGCGTTCCAAATTTTATTGTAGCTTCAGTAAGTTAGAAAAATGGCACGTTGATCCATAAAGGTTCGCCCCCCCCCCCTGCCCTAGATCAATGTTTTCCAATCTATCGTTTCAAAGACTTTTTCCGTGGCGCAGAGAGGGAGGGGGAGCAGGGGGAAAATCCCCAGGGCCTCAGCTTGTGAAGGGGCCCCGCTTTTGCTGTTTGCATAATATTTAATTGTGTGTTGTCAATTTTGTAAAAAAATAGATTATGTCTTCGGATGTTTCAAATTTATTTTTGAATGAAACTACAAAAAGCCAGCTACAGCATAAACCACCAACTTGACAAAAACGAGGATAAAAGTAGAAAAGATTTATTTAACACAAGAAACCATTTTTTTTCGAGACACATTGTTAAATAGTGGAAGAAAGGGTATAGCCAGAGGAGAGTCTATGGGCCCACCCAACCTCCGAAATTTTGATTATTCCTTGACAAAATGTTAAAGATCAAGACTTTCTATGAGAAATTTTGAAATTTCCACTTTCTTGGACTGCTGAATTTTTTTTGGCTGCCTGCTTGCAAGGTATGAATAAAAATACTAATTTTTTCAATACTGAGGAAACATGCCATACAAAAGTGTTAACGTTTCAAATACAGTTTCTCTATGGAGGTGACGAAACCTTCAAAACCAAATGTTGGTATTTTTTAGAGCATGGATGTTTATTAAAGTATAATACTTTTTTATGTTAATAATTATAATTCTATTAATTATTTTCCAATTACTATTAATTTAAAGTTTCTTTAAATGAGGAATAATTTTAATAAGGAATAAATGATTGATCTAATACGACAGCAAAAGAATTTCTGGATAGCAAAGGAACCCCAAAGATTTTATCCCCGGAGCCCCGACTTGGCTCTCTGCGCCTCTCTACCGCCCCCCCTTTCCACTCGAAGTACACGTATCAATTCCCTCAATATCAGCCCCTTCAGCAAGAATGCAAACACAAAAGAAAGAGGAAATAGTGACCCGAGACTGTAATTGACCTCTGCCCTCTATTCCCTCTCCAGAGAAAAACTTCACACCTACTTTTGCAAAAATTTGGCTGAAACTTTTGGCGAAGGTTCTAAAAAATATTGTAACCACGCTTGGAAGACAAATTTCAGCATTGAACGTGTCACCCAACAAAGGATAATTGTTTATCATTTGTCATTCTGCGGTTTTCAAGGCGGTCAGCACAAAAGATTAGATGCGGCAGACTTGGCGCCCGCAATACGGAAAGTTGATGCGGGAAAATACATTGACTTGCATAGGAAACGGATCGGAAAAACGCTGCATGTGTGCCGGCCTTTATCCCTCCTCAGCTACATAAAATCAGGAATTTCCTATCTAATAAAAGACCATTGGATCAGTGAATGTAATTGAGAAACTCAAAACAAACTCTATAAAATACACCCAACTCTCTACTACTGGCCCTCTAGCCCAATCGCAAGCATGAACCCAAGTCGCAGACAACCGTTAAATAAACGGCAAAATACCGTCTTTTTGCCCTATCCTTTTGACGAACTTTCGTCAAATTAACGTTTCCCAGGAGCGTAATATAAACGTTAAAATGTCCGCCACTTTCCACGTAAAAAATACGTTTTTACCCTTAATATTACGGTTTCTTAACGTAATTTTCACGTTTTTTCTACTTTATTTTTTACCGTATTTTTAACGTTTTTTTCTTTTTATGAATCAAAATTTTAAATTAAAGGCTTTAATTAAACTGTGTGCTATATTTTTTAGCCTGTTAGTAAACAAAATGCGAGTAAATATTTTTCTCGATAAAGGAGAAAATGTTAATGTTAATATTCCGCGGCCGCCTTCCGTACAGTGCGGTATCTCCACTATAAGACAGCTGGCTCAACAAATGGAACTCAAATTGATAATAAGCTCCATACCCTAAAACCGTCAATCACCCTCGCTGCCTCATTCATGCCGCAAGATTGTCATTCTGACTCGTCTGCGTATTGGCCACACCAGACTTGTGTCGGCATGCATGAATCCGCACAGCAATGATCTTATTGTCATACAAATCTCACTGTATGTAGCATTTTAACTACTTGTACCGCTTTTAACAACTTTGATTGAAATGATTGTACTCCAATTGAAAACGCACAACTTGCATTTGATTTTACTCAGTTCAAGATGGGAGAACAAATAAATATTCATTCATTCATGTGTTGCTTCTGAAATGTCAAAGTTCATTTTATTTAATATCAGCATAGTGTTATGATACACCAGGAAACATTATTTAAATATATCCCCATTTCTTTAGACCATCACTTAAGGACCCACAAGTAACCTTTGTTTATTTATTTTTATTTTTAATAAATTAATCCCACGCCAAAGCGGCAATCTCGCCAACCAAGCCGAGGACGACAAGCCGCAAACATCTAAATATGCTATTCAGCGAAGGACGAAACACCAATTATTATGGGAGTCTTGTCCAATTCATCTGCTCTTTAGTTTCCATTGTTTCCTATTAAGGAGCTGAGCGACTGCCGAATTTAGCCTAACGGAAACCTCTCCTAACTTTTATCAGGGATTTTAATTTATGATCAAATCGGTGAAAGTACACTAATTTCATTGAAAGACGAAGACACTATAACTAACCTAATTTTTATTTAAAACTAACAGTTACAAACAGAACTTAACAACACAACAAGGATTAACATATTTTAAATCTCAAAGTTTTAAGTACAAGAGCTGCCAAGTAACTTCGGGAAACGCAGGCGATTAGAAACAATAGAGCTAACAAATTAGAATGCTGCTGCGACTGCTACGCATGTGAGTTTCTTATATACTCTTCTTTCGCAGTATTTGCATAAGGCCTAAACAGCAGAGTGAAGTGGCGCTTGGCTCTGGACACTGGAAAACCTCCGGAACTCCGTTAGTGTAGATTCCGACGTCAGCTCTCGATGTCCAGTTGAACTGGTGAACACTGGGGGCGATAGTCAGACGCCACAGAGCTGTGGGAAGAACTAAAGAAAATCATGGACATATACAATAACCACTCTATATCCTGTCTCCGTCAATAATTATTTCTGAAACTAAAGCTATTACAGACAGTATTGGTGAAACAGACTTTCTCTTCCTCCCTTACCTCCTACACCCAGCGGAGTGTAAGCTGCAGCCACGCTGCTCTCAGGAGTTCCGGGCAGAAACCGGTTTGACGGGGACAGGTGCGGAAGGCTGTCGGGGTCTTTGGGTGGGGGCCGCCGGCCGAGTTCTGCCACCACGTGCTCGGATGCTGGGATTATGCTACGGGCTCAGCCATCCTGTAGTTTTTCTACATTTTTCTTCAAACTGTTTTACAAGATACTTCTGTAGTTTTTCTACATTTTTCTTCAAACTATTTTTCAAGATCTTCAAGCTGGCACAAAATGTCATCAAGTCGTCCCATCTGACTGTTTGCACTTACACACTGGCATAATTTTGCCAGGCCCATGGACTGTTTGGAGCAGTGGCCTCTTTCATCCTGGACTTTATCATCGCTGCGGCTGATTTCGGCTCGCGGGTGGCAGCCGACCTATGGTGTGGTGGAAGTTGGACGCCGGAATATGCACTCGTTAAAGAACAGCAAGCAAAATGCAGGGGAGTATTTCGGAAGAAGATGACCGCCACTTTATGGATGTGGCACCCCGTCAGGGGCGCCGTTGTCGGCTGCTGGTCGACCGCCGTTGTCGACTGCTGCATTGAATCTTCGTCTTCATGGACTGCTTGGTATGAGGACTGAACCTCCCGTGATGACTCATCGTTTCTCTGTTGGCCGGTTTGCGTGTGGCAGACGACCAACGGTGTGGCGACTTTCTTTACCGGTAACTCCATCAGCCGCAGGAATTTAGTTACAGCCAGTTTTCGTAGCAGGACTACTTCGGTCTAAGGATTGCCGCCACTTTGTGGATGTGGCACCCTTTTCAGGGCGACGCACCCTCCTTCAGATGTTTGCGTTGTGTCATCGTGGATTGTTTTCTTCTCGTGCCAGCCACTTCTGGTTATTGGGCCTATTTTTCATTTTTCACGCTGCTTGTTTCTGTGTGTTTGGTCGCGGCCAAGCAACAGGCTGTGAAGTCCACCCCTCGTGGGTGGGGGGGAGGCGGGTCGGCCTTCATCCATCTCATTCCAACTCCTCGTTGCTGCCTGCTTGGGCCTTTGCTCTTGCTTCGACTTAAGACGATCTGCGTTCGTGTCATTACGAACCATAATCGATTCATGCCCCGGTCATTGTTTTGGGGCCTCTTCTACTACAAGTTTTTCAAACGACATCTCTTCCACTACACCTCTGGGGATAAGCGCGTGGCGCAGGTGCCCCAAGAAAAACCCCTTTTCGGTTCGGTTCGGTTCCCTTACCTCCTACTCAAGTACTTTTCTCTGCCATAAATTACAGTCTGAAAGTCAAAATTAAATTTTTGAACCTCCTTTCACTTCTTTTACAATAGAGCTTGTGCTATCTATGAATTCACCAAACATTTGACAGTCTTCTAACACGTCTCCAAGTCCTGACGGCATCACGTATGAAATGACGAAACACCTTTCTTTAGGCTCCCTACTTAACTTATTGAAGCTGTTCAATATAATCTGGGATGAACATACCTCACCTTCCTCATTGAGAAGTGCAACAGGTTTATCTTTTCCAGGTTATAGAAAATGTATCTCAAACCCTAAAAACTGCCGTCCCATATCTCTTACTAGTTGCCTTTGCAAATTGTTTGAGAAAATGATCAATGTACGCCTAGTTTCTGGTTTAGAAACAGAGGGCTATATACAAGGGTGACCAGATTCTGAGATAAAAAAAAATGCAGGACATCATCTCAGTAAGCGGCATAGACAACTTTTTATAACATGTAGTGACTGAAAGAGAATGCAGGACAAAGCCAAAAAGAACATTTTTGCGATTTTTGGAATGTAATGCAGTTTGCAGGACACAACGTAAAAAAAGTATTGTCTTGCTAAATGCAGGACGTCTGGTCGCCCTACATCTACACCCTTTCCACAGCAGCTTCCACAATGGCAGATAAACCATTGACAATATATTGTATTTACAAACACAAATGCTTTTCTAAGAAGGAACCACTTGGTTTCTGTATTACATAGAAAAGGCATTTGACCGGTCACGGAGATACGATAGTAACAGATCTCCATAATTTAGGCTTCCGTGGTTATCTTCACCAAGAATTAATTTTAATCCTTCATTGAAAGTATAAAATAAATGGCATTCTGTCAGATAACATTGTTTAATAAGAGAGTGTGGCTCTGTTCTAAGTGTTACCCTCTTCTCAATCAATAACACTCAACGTCCTCCGTCTGATCTAGAAGCCTATATGTCGATGACCTTCAAATTTCTTATCAAGGAAAGTCCATGCGTTACATGGGCGTGAACTTCAGAACATATCATGAAATGGTGTAACACTAACGGATTTAAAATTTCTGCGGAAAAAAGTCTACACTTTTGTCGTTTACGTGGTATCCATCCAGATCCCGAACTGTGTCTTAGTGGTACAAAAATAGAAATACGCGACTGCATTAAATCTTCAGGGCTCCGTTTTGATAGGAAACTGACTTTGGGTAATCATATTTCTTATATGCGCAACAACTGTGAAAAGATCCTAAACATTCTAAAAGTGTTAACTAACTTTTCTTGAGGAGCAGAACGCGACGCCTATTTGCGTATTTACCGTGTTGTGATCCGATCTAAAATGGATTATGTCTGTAGGGTTTGTTTGGCAGGAGAGGACAGCTCGCGTCACTGAATGTGTCGCTTAGAGCTACATATACGTCCTTCCCGGAATTTCCCGCCACAATTTAGAACCTCATCAGAAAGCGGGGGACTTCTGAATATTGGCACCCCTCGGAAACTGCTAGCGACCGCCGAGAGGACTTTCGGAACCACGGATTTAACGTGCACGTACACCGCATGTACACGGTGGTCTTTAGTGGTACGTCGGTATCGAACCCACAATCTTCCGGTTACGAGTCCAACGCCTTAACCACTCGGCTACCACGGCCCTTGCCTGTAGGGTTTATGGATCTGCTTGCAAATCAGTTTTTAAATTTCACACAGTGCATCATACTGCACTACGCATCTGTTCCGGAGCTTTTAGGACATCGCCTGTGCAAAGTCTTTATGTCACTTGTAGCGATCTGTCCCTCATCCTCACACGTAAAAAGCTATCACTAAATACGTATTTTCGCATCCTTTCTCTTCCCTCACATCCCTTAACCCTTTCGCGCCGACTGTCACAGGGTGGCTACAGAAATTGAGAAAAAAAGTTCCCTGATTTCCCTGACTATCTTTATCAAATTTCCAGAACTAATTATATACATACCATAATCTTTCATGTAAATCACCATTGTGTATCATGCACCAACAGGTGAATGCTTCATATAGGGAAATAAATATGAGAAAACCACAAAAATACTTAATATTAATAAAATTTAATTCAAATTCATAAATCCAAACATAAAGTTTAGCTGAACACTAAAAGACAATATAGCAGAAAGTTTCCTCGTTTTTTAAAGATAGTGTTCAATTCTAAGCGTAAGGATGACTGATCAAAATAAACTGGCCACCTAATAATAACTTATTTTATTTAATCGTTGCATCATTTCAAATTAAAAAAAAATATGTAAAAAGGTTTCAAAATGAGCCCTATCTATTAAAAAAAAAAAAAAAAAAAAAAAAAAAAAAAAAAAAAAAGACGACATCTAGTCATCTGAATATAAAGACTAGTTGTGCGAAATCCGAAAACTGTATCATGTGCACCTTGTTTTTTGAAAACTTTCATTCATACTTCTATGTTCTGATATAATCTATATTCTGGTTTTCAGATTCCTAAAATGTTTGCATCAGTTGAGTATCGTATGATCCGGAACGGAGCCGCGAGTCAGATGCTGACTGACAACTAAAAATGATCTAGTTCACTAGGCAAAAACGAAAGTTCCCTGATTTTTAAATATTTTTACAAAATTCCCTGATATTTCCATGATTTTTCCAGATCGATAAAGTACCCTGATTTTTCAATGATTTCCCTGATCTGTCGACACCCTGTGTCACGTATACGTGCCAGTAAGAAACGCACTCAGTTCCCGGCCGACACACTGGAGTGCCAGAGCGTTTGCTGGTTCAACCCCGGCCGTCACACAGTTGTGCCAGTGTCCTGGAACGTTTTAAAAACTATAACTTTTGGCACAAGATTGCATTGTATGTCCATACGGTTACAGATACATGTAGATTTGACCTTCTACTCAGAATGGGAGTAGCATGACTCACATACACGTGGTTTTTGATAATATAAACGTAAGTTGAAAGGAATGTTTCTAAATGGTATACTTTATGACGGCTCTATAAATTCGTACGTGGTATTTCTTTATAGTAAGCAGGGAGTTTTATTTTCGCTACAGCGTTGGGTACTCTCTTAATAATCAAGAGTGAAAAACCAGTGCTGAGGAGTGATATATCACCCTACCTTCGTGACAAAAATCAGCCAACCTCCATAGAGTGAGAAAGCACTATTCCCAGGAGTGACATTTCTGACTCTGGACTAGGAGTGAGAATTCAAAAGCGCACTCCGGGAAAGAGTGCCTCACTCTAAGGAAAGAGTGACAGCACGCCATCCCTTAAAGAGTGGAACCTGCTCTAATCAAGAGTGAGCTGTGACTATTTTTAAGAGTGACCGGCACTTTTTATAGAGTGACTATTCAAGGCCGTATCCAGGGGTCCGGACCCCTCCCCCACCCTAAAAAAAAAATCGATTTTTGTTAATAAAACAATAATAATGACCTCTTTTTGTGAAAAATTCTGCCTTTTCTACCGTTTGGACCCTCGCCAAATTTTTTTTCTGGGTACGGCCCTGTTTTTATTCCTTCAATACGCCTTGCTTCTGGCTATTAACTAGTTTAGGATAATCATAATAATTCCTTTCAGGGGCGTAGCCAGAAATTTTCATGGGGGGGGGGGTTACGACTACTACAACTCATATATATGTATACGTGTGTGTGATAATGTAGTGAAGAATATACATTTTGTATGGCAAAAAAATTATCATAGGGGGGGTTATGACCCCCCTAACCCCCCCCCTTGGCTATGCCCCTGATTCCTTTTATATATATATATATAAGAATGTATCTGGTAGCAGTATAGATTATTATTATTGTTTAAGTGTGTCAAATATTAAAAGTTATTTTCTGTATAGCATCAACATTTACCTAATCTTGTGAATTCATTGAAAATAAAATCCAATATTAGAAATTTAATATTTTGCCCATTTCTAAGCAAATTTTACCAATCTTAATACTATTGAATCTTAAAACATCTGAAATGTATCAATAATATTGGGTGTATATTAGAAATATTTCCAATGTTATTAAGTAATTACTTTTAAATAACAAAATTTACATAATATGTAATACTTTGAGAATAAAAACTATTTCCAATTTGGTAATAATTAGTGTTTGGCCCTGATATATGCTCAAAATATTATTATCATTATTTGTAAAATTCAAATTAACATATGAAGTGTATTCAAATATTAATTATATATTGGGAATATTTCTGTAGTAGTCTCGCTACCAATAAACTTTTAAATATTAACTCAATATTGTGAAAACAATGATATCAAAAACCAATACTGGTACAAAGTAGTAAGTGAACGATTTGAGAATAAACCCAATTTCCAATATTGGTAAATAAAATTCCATTATTGGTAAAAATTATCATTTAGGTCTCATAAATTCTCAAAATAATGTTAATATTTTTTTTTTCTGCTGAATTTAACATACAAAAAGAAAAAAATCTAAATATTGGGTGTATACTGGAAATATTTTTGAAGTAGTCTTACAACTGATAAATTTTTAAATATTAACTCAATATTGTTTAAAAAATTGAAAACAAAAATCAATATTTGAATAAAGTAGAAAGTTAATCTTAGCGTGTGGCTCAGATATATTTAAAATGCATTTATAGTGTTGGATATATACATTCAAAATATATCCAATATTTATAAATAGTTACTTTAACATAATTTTATACCATTTTTAATTTTTTTGGTTAATATTTACTCAATGTTACACTGGAAATAAAATTAACATTGGTAAAAAGTAGAAAGTTGATATTTAAGCATTATATTGTCAAATTATAAAACTTTATTGCTATTGAATTTAAATTAAATATATTTAAAACGTATCTGCAATATCACGTGTCTTGAAAATATTCTTCGCATTGTACAAATAAATCTTTTTGTCGCATTTCCCCACACAGCACAAGTTTGTCCACAGACAATCTTTAATTTAATACATTAGAGCTGGATATTGGGTATATCTATTTGAAGTCCATGTGATCCTCCAGATAACATAAAATAGATCCCTCTATTTGAGGTATGATCTCTCTAATGAGTAAATAACATCTATAATATCCATTTCTATAAGAGATCTGTATATATGTTGCACAGTTACAATAATTAAACTTCCAGAAGATCCCAAAAATGGATATCTGTTTCATATACAAAATATCCCAGTAATTAGAAATTTTTTCCTATTTCATATCCAGAACTTCTTAGATATCCATTTCTTGGCTATTTTGGATTATTGTCATGCTCAGAATGATTCATAGCAGCTGGAAAATAAATTTTACAT
The DNA here is from genome assembly GCA_038373885.1 of Cheiracanthium punctorium. Classification (NCBI taxonomy): domain Eukaryota; kingdom Metazoa; phylum Arthropoda; class Arachnida; order Araneae; family Cheiracanthiidae; genus Cheiracanthium; species Cheiracanthium punctorium. Next base: position 37,030 of record JAWZYV010018025.1, read on the forward strand.
AGATCAATGATACAAGTAATATCTAACTACATGCATTTTTAAATTCTTGCTTTTGTTCCTGTGAAATGTGGACTGTTCACAAAAAGCATGTATTATTTAAACGACCATCCTATTCTGAAACTAAACAGATTAAGAAGGAGTACAGAGGTTCATTTTAATAATCAGATGATGGCATCACTAAAAGGTACCCGCAAGAGTTCCACATGGCTACTAAATTAAACCTCTGTAACCTCTAGATCTATTTAGTTGCAGAATTCGTTTACAGTTTATGTTTTGTTTGCTCAGCCAAAACTTATCAGGTATAGAAATGAAAGTTTCAAAATGCATGGGGGTGATCTGTATAGCCATTGAGCTATGTAAAATCCGTCACCAAAGAGATTTGTAAGAACTTTCTTTATCTGCATACTATAACTTCATTTGAGTTAAGCTGTGATCAAACAAGAATGAAAATAAGAGTTTCGCACAATTCTTCACATACAGAATATCGAGATGATCAACATTACTCAACAGTGCACAGAAATATTTGATATGTTTAATGTTTCCTTTTCTCCTGCAGAAATAAAAATAATCCCTGACAGCTTATTTTTTACCAATAGTACATTTTAGAACAATTTTCACTTATACCCAGTATTAATAAAACAATAAAAATCGCTTATGATAAGATATTTATACAAAATCAAAAGAATACTAATAATTTTTTATTTTTAAATAGCTTTTGTTTTAAGCATAATTCAATAAAACTTTTTTTTCAACTTTATTACAATTAACAAGTCCTTTTTTAAAAAACAAATAAAAAATGGACAAGATTGTATTGTTATTGAGAATTGTTTATTATTTGAAATTAAATTTCTGTCATTTATACATACAAATACAAGAATTATGAAACAAAAAAATAAGTTAAAATAGTAATAACTATCTTTTAATTGAAAACCCAAAAACATTAAACTAATTGCTGGCTAAATTAAAAATATAAATATATCTGCTGATAAGCTCTGTTAATGTATATATCATGTTTGGAAATTTAAGAGAAAACCTATTTCCCCCCCCCCCCCCAAGAAAAAGGAATAAAGTATTTCTAAAATGGAAACAATTTTTATTTAATTTTTTTTTCGGGAAAAGGGGTAAAGAAATGTTTTTGTTTTGGCCACTTCTTCATGAAATGGCCCTCTTTCTATCCTAACACATTGGTGCAGTACATAAGTAATATAAATCAAAACAAATTATTTCATAATTCCCCAACATTGCCCATTTAGTTGAAATCCCCCAGTATTTTTGTCTTGACCCAAAATCATAAATTAAAGTTTAGAGGTGTGAGCAAGAATACGGGTTAGAATCCCTTAAAACATCACCCACCCCCAAGCAGACACCCCTCTTGTAGACTTGCCATAACACAAAGAAATAATTTAAGTTTAGAACATGAAGGTGAATTATAATAACCTCCATAGATAATGTTTGGGCGAGGGGGTGGAATTCACAGAAGCTAAGAAATTTTGTATTTTTCTGCACCTCTTAAAAAAGTAAAAATTCTGTTCTGAACATAATTTATACATGTCTCATAAGAAGATATTTCTTAATTTTTATAATATGTATACACATTCATTTATTTATTTATTTTTAAGTGTGATTTTATTTCATTAAATTTCACTTTTACAGCAAAATAGCTACAAATTACTTAATCTTTTACAAACTTCAAATTGAAAAAAAAAATTCTTTTAATATAGATTTTATGCAAGAATTATTATACTATTGAATTAAATAAAAACTTTGGTAATGGAACTTCCAAGTCCAGAGCAGTCTTCAGACTAGCTAACTGTAGTTTACCATGCATAACCTAAGTTAAAAAAATTCAAACGATTGCAGAACTACAATAGTAAAAAATAGCCTGTGAATTGAAAAAACTGAAAAATATTCTTTATTGACACCCATTGCATACAGGTTTGAATAAATTATAAAAGCAATGGCAGTGAACACACAACAAAGTTATTAATAATTTTGTTTAATTGAATTATTTTGTTTCATCAATATAAAATACAATTACTGGATAGTGTTTCAATAATACTTCACATTCAGAGTTTCTTCTAACAGCATCTGGAAGATAAAAATTATGACTTTAACAAGTAATTACAGAATTAATAAAAGTTAAAACATAACTGCTATTCTATCCTAATAAAAGAGGATAACCCCCCCCCCCAGGGGCGGCCCTAGGGCCGGACAAACCGGACCCCTGTCCGGGGCGGCAAATTTTAGGGGCGGCATTTTGGCTCGAATTTGAAAAATACATTTTGTATTAGTAAAAGAATTGTTAAAAAATATTCCGAAGAATATCATTCTATATAACTTTACTAGCTGATGTACCCATCCGTCATTGATGGGTTTTTACTAACCGCACGAAATTTCGTTTGCATTGTAGTAGTACAAAAAAAAATGGCATTAACATACTGGCAGAAATATAGAAAGCAAACTTATAACTCTTGTGTATTGTTCAAAGATTACAGGTTAGCAGTGGCGCCGACTACGTGGGTGCTCCGGGGCTCAAGCACCCACTGAAAAAATTCTGTGGGTGCTCCGCACCCACAGAAATTGTAGTGCCAAGTCATAATTTGAATTTCCCAGAAAGGGCTAGTAAAAGGCGTTTATGTAGGTGCCTCGGGCTTGTAAAAAAAATTACGTTGAATGCTGAGCACCAGCAATCGTCTGATAACCCCAACACAGTGATGTACACTCAAGGAGGGTTTCACCTCCCCCGCCCCAATTATGCCATTACGTAATATGAATATTTGTAAAGCATACGGAACTTTTTGCATTATTTCAGTACTAAAATGCTTTATTTGCTTATTAGTTGTGTGATATTTTAAAAGTTTAAAAGAAAATCTTTAATGAGGCCAAATGTATGTGGGTGCTTCGGCATGGACGTCCATATGAGTACTTTAAGACGAGGGGGGGAGGGGTTATTTCTGGCATTTGTAAGGTCATCGGCAATCGCGCTTTCAAACATTTTAGTACTGAAATAGTGAAAAAAAGGTTAGCTAATATAAAAATGTTCACTATACCGACGGCTAGAGGGAGGGACCCGAGCCCCCACCTACTTCCCTATATGAGCACCCATGTCCTTTATAATTTAGATGCGCATGAGAAACTTCGATGAGACAATCACTGGCGTAACTATAGGGCGGTAAAACGGGCAAAAGCCACGGTCCCCCGGACGGAGGGGGAGCCTTTCCCAAATAGAAAGCTAGAAAAAGTGAACTGCAACATGTTGGTTGAGATTCTGTACAATGATGAAGGACCCTATCCAATGAATTCATTACTGGCCCTAACGGTATAGTCACGCCACTGATGACGACGAGTGCTTTGCTATTGCATAATTCGAAAATAAAATTTTAGTGAGGGACAGTTGTTTTTTTTATGTAGTATGTCAGATCTCAAGCACCCACAGAAAAGTTTTCGTGGTTGCTAAATACTTGCATGTATTTAAAGGAAGTGCTTAATTTGCATGGGAGGGAGCACAGCTCCACTACTTCTTTTTTCTCGGGGAAATTTTACACTAAATTTAAATTTTTAATTAACATCGTAATTGTTTCTGTTGATATTAATTTTATTACATCGCAAACTAATACAGAGGTAACAAAAATTAACTTAATAATACCTTAAATTAGGTAATTAATTTTGTAAATTGCAATACAAAAAATCAGGGCTCTTGCACTTTTTTGGATAGAAATTAAACCCTGTTTAAAGGCAACTGAATGACAGCTACTTTCAGCTTATCGCTGTAGTTCGGGAAAAAAAAAAAAAAAAAAAAAAAACATGAAATTTTAGTACATAGATTCAAAAAAATTAATTATGTCAAATATTTCAAATTTTTAGGATGTATGTTTTAGAAACTGCACTATACACTGAAATAAACAATAAACCTGTATCATTTACGAAACTTTTAGAAAAAATTCTTAAAAATCGAAAATTTTAAAGAAGTGTTATTCTTTATTTCGGTATGTAGTGCAGCTTATAAAGAATCATCCTAAATTTTTAGAATCCTTGCTGCGATAGTCTACTTTAATTTGTGTATTAAGACCGTTATGCAGATTTTGTTTCTTCGGCATACACCCTTATGTGCCTCGGAACTGGAGTAATTATAATAAAATTCCAATAAGTAGTAACTTAGCACATACTCTGAAATTTTAAAAAGTGCATGGAAAAAAAAAGGAATCCAAACAGGTAATATTTTTGTCTACTTAAAATAATAATAATTATTATAATAGTTTCTCATAAGAGTACTAATTTAGAGGTGTATGGGGGTCATCTTAACTTTCAGACATTTTAGCACGAAAATAATACTTAGAAGTTCAGTATGCTGTAAAAATGTTTACTATACTAGGCGGGCTCAAATCTCAATCCCCCACTGCCACTTGCCTTCCTATCTGGCGCCCACGGAAACAATGCCTTTCTAAAATTCAAAGCTTTTTCACAATGCGACTCCCTACAGCCCCACAGGCAATGCCTTTGCCCACTGTGCCCCCCCCCTTTCTGACCCACACAAACAGACCTCATCCCAGAATCCTCATTTTCCATGGGAAAATGCATGAATACAATGATACTATGTTACTATGTTAGCCCAAGAGTACCGGAAAACGGAGAATTTGAGACAAAGCCGCTGGCTACAATCAGAAGTTCACGCGGGAAAGATAACACAGGAGTTAGGTGAAAGACATTCCCATTATGGAAATGTTTTGAGATAGTTCTAATAATATTACTTCGGGATTCCGAAGTGAGTAGGTTTAATTGTTTTTGTTGTAAATAGAGAACATCAAGATCTGTCTGTTTACAAGCACCTAATATACAACACTTTGTATGTCTCTGGAACAAAAAAAGATGCCCATTCATCAAAAAGTGTCGGCGCTTTGGTGTTAATTGAATGAGACTGAGGCGAGGCTTCTAAGGTATAAAGGTTTGTCACTTTCTTCTAAAGTCTCAATTTCCTTTTCTTATTTTTGAATGATTTTAGTGCTTATTTATTGAAAAGGATGGAACAGACTGTGGTCCACACTAACATTTCGAGATGCCTTCTGTTTCATTTTCTGCGAATATTTTGTTCAATTTTCGTTCTTGTTTAACAAAGCGGAATTAGGTACTATTTGCTTTGATCTAGCCCAATGCTGTTTTTGTAAAATTATACTGAAATCATGGGTGCATGAACACACATTACTGAAATGTATGTCTCTCGTAATTTTGCAAATTTGAACACGTAATGGTAGAGGGTAAAATAGCTCTACTTCAGGAGGATGCTCAAAATTATGCCTGGATGTTATATGGCCTACAATTAAAAATACTTTTTGAATAATTATTAACTCTAAGATAAACAACTTTTTTTGTTCTGCTTTATTTTTCTGTTTGCATTTAAATAGTTACCAATCTTTTTTATGTGGTCCTACACACATTTCAACATAGAAAACGTTGCATTAATTCATTCTGAGGAAATTATTTAGTTTAATTTTAAAGGTATAATGTTTGTAATTTTTTTAATTTGTTGGGGAAAAAAAGAAAAGAAAATAGTCAAGGCTTAGCTGCAGCTGTTTACAGGGGTACAAAAATGTAAAAAAAAAAAAAAAAAAAATACAGGAAATGAATGAGCTGAGAAACAATACTATGAATAACATTTTTTGAAAACTCTGGGGATTTCACACAGGGATGAGATAGATTAAACAAGAATAACATTGATCGTGAATTGTTACATTCGAAAACTGAATTACTTTTATACAAAATTTCCATTTGCATGACAAGAAATTTGACCGATTGTGATATTATTGTTGCATGTTTCCCCCCCCCCCCCCAATACACTTTTCTTTTGCTTTGAAATTTATAATGATTAGTTAAAACCAATCAAAATTCTATAGCTAAAAGTAAAAAAAAAAAAAAGTGAAATAGTGTAATACACCTCTTTCGGGTCTGATTTATTACAAGGGCAAACGGGGTGTGCGCCCAGGAATTCTCGAATTTTGACAGAGAATTTGCGTAAGGCAAACAAATTTAAGGTGACTCCAGCACAAGCAGATTTTTCTAAAAGAAGGGTATTTCATCAGAAATACTTCATTACTTTAAAAAGAATCTTGATTTTAACTGCTTTGCTGTTATCGTTACTAAGACACAAAACGGTGGAGACTTTCATTCTATGCCCAGCGTTGCTTCACCGTAGTACAGATAATCGGATGCCAAAATTCACACTATTCATTTAAATTAAACTTTGAATGTCACCTTCAGCGCTCGGAAAAAACACGCAATTTTGGTATATAAATACAAAAAATAAAACTAATTATCTCAAGCACTTCACAATTTTTAGGATGTAGGTTCACAAGCTCTACTAGACACCCGAATAAACGAAAATTTTTTGCAGAATGGCCACTCTTAGAAATATTTTGCTGTGCAGTTCCACATTTAAGATTTTTTTCTGAAAGTTTCATGAAAGTTTTCGCATTTATTGCAGTGTGTAGTGCAGCTTGTAAAGAATTATCCTGAATTTTTTCGAATCCTTGGTGCAGTTAGTTTATTTTAATTTGTGTACCAAAACCGTGAGACAGATATCGTTTCTTCGATCTATACCCTCAGATATTGGATATTTTATGTGGAGCTAAAATGATTATTTGTATTACCCATTTCCCACCGGTAAAAATGTGCACGAAAAGTCAAATAATTGAGTAGTTACGAGCAAGGAAGCAAATAATAATAGGAAAAGATTGAAGGGTAGTTGGAAAAGATTCCATAAGGTTGGAAAGTGTATCGTTATTCATGAGTGTGCCGTATTTTTCTTCTTTGTTCCATAAAAACCCATCTTCGGAATCGAAATCTATCTTAAAATCACCTACTAAAACTATTTTACAATCTTAGCCAAGTACATTCCAACTGTACTCCCCCTTTAAAATAAATTGTCACGTTTTGGCACCAAACTTAGGGATCCTTTATCAAAAATTACAACCTTGTGCGACTTTCAACATTTTGTTACCCCCCCCTCCCACGGACTTTTAGGGCACCCACAGAAATTTAGTAAAGTCGGCGCCTCTGCAGGTTAGAGAGTAACAAATTACTGAGACAAACTGTCAATAGAGAAAATATTTTACATTCAAAATTAACGTTTTCTTTTAGTGGATGAGCTTCCTAGATCAAGAAGTCATTTAAAGTTGCAAAAGAAGATGCTAGTAATGAATATTAAACTGAAAAGAGAATATCTGCAAAATTCTTTGTAATAGCAAGTAGCCGATATTTAACACTGCAACGTCCGATTGAATTATATTTTGATGATTTTACTTGATGCGCGAAAAACTTTATCAAAGTTTACGTCATACCTAAAAAATAATTCAAATTTGTAGAAAATTAAAAACCTGAAATTTTAATTTACTAACCGCCTACTATTTAACAAAATTTCATTTCATTCCCTTTTGTCTGACCACTAGTTGTTTTCAAGAAGTGGTTCCACAAAATTTTCTCTATATTATATAAAATTTTCTTTATTTCTCTAAATTCTCTCTCTCTCTCTCTCTATTATATATATATATATATATATATATATATCATCAATAGTAACTGAATTTTGTTTTATTAACTTTAGAAATTTTAATATTATGCCTGTAAAATTTTTGCACAATTTTCTCAAAATTAAAAAAAAATTAAAAAAAGAAATCGACGTAATCTGTTTAAGTCGAACACCTATTGTAATACCTCCAGACGCCTTAAAGTGACTCCCTGCCCCTCTCTCCCCGCCCCCTAAAAAAGAAAAAAAATACAATGCAACTTTTGCAAACCCTTTCAATCTATTGAAATCTTTAAAAATTTTCGATAATGCTTTGTTACCCATCATATGGCCTAATTTCATTCTGTTCTCTTAATCCACTTTTGATGGATGCTAGAAGAAACTTTTAAAGCGATTTTTACAAAATCTCAAAGCCTATGAATTATTTAAAACAATTTTGGTATCTATTGTTTCAATTAACTTACCATTCAATGTAACTCCAAATTTCATTCTATTCCATTGAGCCATTTTTTAACAGTGGACGAACATACATTTACACACAGTTTTCAAACAACAGTTTTAAATCTCAAAACTTTTAAACGAATTAGAAATATTTTAGCAACTGCAGTTTAAATTAAGTTGCCACTTTTGGTGTTGCTATAAATTTCATTTCATTCGCTTCAGTTGCATGGGCGTAGCCAGCGGGGGGCAGCTGCCCCCCTAAAATGAGAAAGTCCCCAGACAGTACATAAGCTTAAATCAAGCTTGACATTTCTTTGAATTTAACGTATTAATACAAGCTTGACAGTTCAATTCATTTTAAGCTTGCAGCAAGCTTGGAGATTACCAAAAAAAAAAAAATGAGTCAGCAAATATTTTCCCGCCGAATTTAAGTCATTTGAACTGTCAAGCTTGAATACAACTTGATTACTGCTTGATTTGGAAAGCCACATCCACATAACAAATAATTTATCATCAGTCATCAATGTACTTGACCATAGAATTAAAAAAAAGATTCTATATTTCCAAATATTAAAATTCCTCAAAATAAAATACAAATATACTACAAAATTGATTTCAAAATCAGTCGTTAGTCTCGATTTTTGCCAATACTGCCCAACATGAGTGTTGCGATATTGAAAATTTAAAACGTGCGCTGCTTTTAAGTTTATATTATGCTTATTTCAATATTAGTAGAGTCTATAAATCACACATAACATTATTTTAATTTTGATTCATCCCATGGAAAAATAAAAGAAGCGGCATTGGCCAATACTTATCAATCTCGCCCAAAAACGACGTGACAACCATAACAGTCACTTCAAACTTTAGTCATGTCACCGCGAGTCAAACTTGGCATGGTGGTTAGGGCGCTGGCGTCCCACACCTGAGATCACGAGATAGATCCCAGCCCTAGACGGAAACAGATTAAATTGACGTAAGGTTTCAGCGTAGAGGGAAAATGCGTGGAAAAATAAAATATATGGGCGGGTTCGCCGACCGGCGCCCCATGTATTCAGGATAATTTTTTTAAGTTTGAATTAAGCTTGCTATGTCAAACTTAATGCAAGTTGGGCAAGTGTAAACTTGAACGCTTGATTCAAACTTGCATTAAGCTTACACGATTGAAATTTTCAAGCTTAATTCAAGTTTATTGACTTGATAAATAATGCTTACTGCAAGTTTGATGCAAATTTGCTGTGCTGTCTGGGTCATTGGGTCTGATTATGACAAACCGCGGGGAGGAGCAGTTGGACTCCATGGTCTCCTTGTCTTGCCCCCCCCCCTAATGAAAATCCTGGCTACGCCCTTGTTCAGTTGTTTATATGTGATGTACAAAGAAATATTTACACATTTTGCATAGATTTTTCACAAGATTTCCAGTTGGATTTAAATTGCAGTTTGTTAATGAAATTCGACAAGCCAAATATTATCCCATATTTCTGGATTGCGTTCCCGATGCCAAAAAAATTGAACAGATCGCATTCTTGGTAAGGTATAAAGGTATTGACAAATCTAATTCCAATGAGGCTAGGATTATTTAACTCTCTCAAACAGTTCATGTTCTTATGCTCTATTATTATTTGATACAAAATCTTCAATTGCGTGAATCCATTAAGAAAGGTATTGCAATCAAAAGACAACGATTTACCACCTTCTCTAGAACTCTTAAGAAACTGTAAAGATTTTTTGAAAGCATGACATTGCTATTGGATGTGATTTTAAATGAAATGTTCTGTTATGCAAGAGAACTGACCGACGAGATAGTATTCTGGCTAACACTGAGTTTAAGCTGCCACGTAACATATTAATTTTGATTGCGAATCACGAGATAATCTGGTGAAAGATCCTAAATTAAAATTTAAGATAGTTTCAGGGGCGTAGCCAAGGGGGGGGTTAGGGGGATCATAACCCCCCCATGAGGAATTTTTTGCCATACAAAATGTATATTCTTCACTCCCTTATCACACACATGTATGCATATATGTGAGTTGCAGTAGTCGTAACCCCCCCCCATGAAAAATTTCTGGCTACGCCCCTGGATAGTTTTATTTTTTTACAGTAAACAAAGCGATTAATACCTTAGAGTGCAGATTTAATTTAATAAGTACCCAATGTAATTATTTTAAATTTTTGCATGGCATAAATAAGTTAAAAGACACTCCTAAAAAGTGCTAATTAAACATTGTAACATAGTGTAACAGTGTTAACACTGTTTATAGTGTAAACAATTGGAGTTAATACTGACCGATGGGGTATCGGGGAATATAATCGCGCTTGATCTTGTAAATGAAATGGTGTTAGTTAGGGCTTTATTAGGCAAAAAGGAAAGCCCAATTGAAATTTTAAAGCTAATTTCAACTATAGATTTTACAGCACATTTGCTATTGGTTCGAGAATTTCGCTTTCTTTGCCGATAATTGTGGCAAGTGCAGAGAAGAGTTTCTCAAAATTAAACTAAAAATTTCTTATGCTCCACAATTCTTCCAGATAGGTTAAATAATTTAACTACATTGGCTATCGAACATGAATTAGTTGAAAAATTGATTTAAGAGAAAAAGTCGGGAATTTTGCGGAATTAAATGTCAGAAAAAAAAAACTATTTTTCTCTCTTTCTTTTGCTTTTTAGATTAATGTGTGGTTTTTAACAAATATAGTTTTTCTTATGCTGTTATGTTTAAAGAACTATTCAGTTTTACAGGCATGAAAACAGTATCTGTGAATAAATTATTTCTTTTAATAGTAATTTTACTGTGGGGGGCGGCATTTTATATTTTTGTCCGGGGCGGCAAAACTGTTAGGGCCGGCCCTGCCCCCCCCCCCATAATTTGAATAAGACTGAAGACAGGTTCAAAATCAGGAATAGTTGGCAGCTAGAATATACTAGAGCACAAACTAGATCTAAGTTACAAAGTTATAGAGTTAAGTAGATACTAAGTTAAATACATACCAAATTAAAATTAGTTAAAATTAGTTTTGTGTGTACATGGCTTAGTGTCAAATTTAAATCTCCAACTAAAGTACAAACTAACACATTCAACTAAGTGATGAATTTACAGAGAAGTAAGTCAGCAGAACTTTTCATTTGACGCAGAAAACACTAATGAGGTCACAAAACATTTTGGTTATAGTTTCACTAAAATCGGAGGATAATTTTATAATAAAAAGTGTGTAAATCTACATACATTTTAGAACACCTTTAGGAGCAGATTAAATACAATTTTGGAACAGCACAAAAGCATATCAAAAAAGTTTATACGTATGGCAATAATAAATACTCTCAAGTAACATTTACATATACTGTAGCCTTTCGAGTAAGAAAAGGAAGAGAAAGGGGGCACTTACTGCTAAAATTATGCAAATTATGCAAAAAATGAATAAATTAATAAAATAAAGATGTA